>CM042420.1:10449501-10454300 GCA_023634145.1 Thymallus thymallus
AGACATCACAGAGGAATACCAGACAGCAATCAGTAACCAAAAGCAATCAATCAACCCTAAACAACTTTCTGGATACAATGTACGCTCACATGTAAAGAAGGTGTCAATCTAGCTGTAAATAACATCAATTATATATTTAGGCAAACAGCAAAAAAAGCACAATTAAAGCTAGGATCAAACAAACCAAACAGAATACAGAAGACAAATGGTTTGATACAGATTGTAAAAATTAGGAAAAAACTTAGAACACTATCGAACCAAAAACACAGAGATCCAAACAACAGAGAACTACGCCTTCAGTACTGTGAGACATTAAAATCATATAAACGTACACTCAGAATCAAGAAATCCAGGACACAGAAAGCAACTGACACTAATTGAGGAGTCCATAAATAAAACAACTTCTGGCAAAATTGGAAAAACCTAAACAACCCAAACAACAGGAATTATTGATACAAAATGGTGACATTTGGACAAATCACTTTAAAGCACTCTACAACACTGTTGACACAGCATTATGAAGGATAATACTGAACTGTGCCAAATTTGAAGTTAAACTATAACTGGAGCAAAATCCTATTAGAACCAATTACCTTTGAGCAGGAGCTCCTTAAAAAACTTCAAGCCCTCAAATCAAAAAAGCATGCGGACCCTGATGGATCCTAAATGAGATGCTCAAATTCACTAGTGAAAAATATATTAGCTATATTAAAATTGTTTAACTTGATCCTGAGTGTAGGTTACTTCCCTGACATCTGGAACCAAGGACTCATAACACCAATCTTTAAAAACGGAGACAAATCTGACCCTAACAATTACAGAGGGATTTGTGTGAACAGTAACCTGGGGAAGGTTTTCTGTAGTATTATAAATGTAAGAGTCCTAAACTTCCTTAATAAGCACAACATCCTGAGTAAAAGCCAAATTGGATTTATACCAAAACATAGAACAACAGATCATATTTACACCCTACACACCCTAATAGATAAACACGTCCACAAAAATAAGACAAAACTTCTATACTTGCTTTATTGACTTCCAAAAAGCATTTGATTCTATCTGGCATACAGGACTGTTCTACAAAGTCATTGAAAGTGGTGTAGGGGGTAAAACATATGACATTATAAAATCAATGTATACAGGCAACATGTGTAGCATAAAAATTGGCAAGAAACAAACTGAATCATTTAACCAGGGGCGGGGCCTGCGCCAGGGTTGCAATCTCAGCCCTGTGCTATTTAACATTTACATCAATGAATTGGCCAATATTCTAGAGAAGTCCTCAGCACCTGGTGTTAGTCTCCACAATTCGGAAGTTAGATGCCTGCTCTTTGCAGATGACCTGTGCCTGCTTTCACCCACAGCACATGGTCTACAGCAGAGCTTGGACCTGCTAGAGCAGTACTGTCAGACCTGGGCCCTGACAGTAAACCCCAAAAATACCAAAATAATGATTTTCCAGACAAATTCCAGATCCCAGGGAATAAAACCAAAGTTCTCAATTGGTGCAAAACATATAGAGTATTGCACACAATACAACTATTTAGGTTTAAAAATAAGTTCGACTGGACACCTAAATAATGCAGTGAATGAACTGAGAGACAAAGCACGCAGGGCATTCTACGCCATTAAAAAACAAATCCAAATTGAAATACCTATTACAATTTGGCAAAAACTAATTAAATGTGTGATTGAACCAATCGCACTCTATGGCAGCGAGGTGTGGGGTCCACTTACAAAACAAGATTTTACCCACTGGGACAAACATCCCATTGAGACCTTGCACGCGGAACTTTGTAAGATTCTCCTACATGTCCAGAGGAAAACTACAAACAATGCATGCAGGGCAGAATTAGGCCGATATCCACTAATATTAAAAACTCAAAAAAGAGCAATTAAGTTTTGGAAACACCTAAAACACAGTGACCCCCCTCTCATATCATTACCAAGCCCTGCAATACCAAGAGTTGAGCAAAGATAAGAGTCCCTTCATCCAACTGGTCCAGGGGCTGAGTTCACAAACTTGTTCCACTAACACACTGAAGCCTCAGGACCAGAACATCCAATCAATAAGAATTAACCAAATTACAAAACATCTAAAACAAAACTACATTACCTATTGGAAAACACAAACACAAGCACAAAGCAAAATGCAGTGCTATTTGGCCCTAAATCGACAGTACACCATGGCAAACTATCTGACCATGGTGACTGATCAAAACCTCAGAAAAACCTTGACAAAGTACAGGCTCAGCGAGCACAGCCTTGCTATTGAGAAGGGTAGACACAGGAAAACCTGGCTCCCTGTAGAGGAAAGGCTGTGCAACCACTGCACCACAGCAGAACCAGAGAGAGAGCTGCATTTCCTGACCAAATGTCAAAAATATAAAACTATCAGAGAGAGTCACTTCCCCAAATTTGAACAAGTAGTCCGGGGCTTTGAGGACCTCTCTGACATAGAAAGGCTGCCGATCCTTTTGGGGGAAGACATGACCAGCTGTGCGCTGGCAGCATGCTATGTTGCTGCCTGCCACAAGTTGAGGGACAGTGCCTGACATATTTAATGCATTTATTTTATTTTTTCCTGTTGTTATTTGTTCTTTGATGTAATTATATTTAAAAAAAAATATATATATATATATGTGTGTATGTATGTATGTATGTATATATGTGTTATATATGTATGTGCGTGTGTATATGTATGTATATATATATATATATAAAATAGAAAAAAATATATATTGATGTATGATACTTTGGCAATATGTACATTGTTGCGTCATGCCAATAAAGTGAATTGAATTGAATTGAATTGAGAGAGAGAGAGAGAGAGAGAGAGAGAGAGTCAGATGTGAACGCATTCTCCTTTAAGAGAAGACAATCTATAAGAGCTGAGAAGCTGAAGAGGTAAGTAATGTAATGGAGGAGAGAAAAGACTGCAACTTCTCCTCAAAATACATTCAGACATTTATACAAGAGGTTATTCTATGATTGGTCATAATGATTATGATTATAATTATATCACACCCCCTAGAGAACACACCTCCACGCCTCCTCCTCATCGTCTATTCCTCTGATTTATAACTCAGCTATCTCACACACACACACACACACACACACACACACACACACACTGAGTGCCTGTCACTGCCGTGTTGATATCATGTCAAGGTTACTTATGGAGAGGTCAGAGTTCAGACCCTTCTTCCTCAGATTGAGCCACCGTGGGTAAACACTAACCTATTGAGAAGATAGAGTATTCCTATAATTCTCTGTTAACAACCCATCCAGACTCCACCCCCCACCACCCCTCTTGGCCCTCCCTCCCTCTCTGGCTCTGATTGACTCGGATTAACTGATGCCAAACTCACACATACACACACACACACCCCTTTCTGAAGCGCTGTAGTTATGCTAGATGCTATCAGACTCTGCTCTATTGATATTTCTCTCCAGAGAGACCCATGGCGCTGGGAACCGGGACCCCCATTACACTTCTCTGGAGAACTGGAGAAGAACTAGGAGTGCTGGGGGAGGCAACCAGGGCTGGCTCGGCTACAGGTGCTGCTGATGACGGAGATGGTGTGATGGCCCTAGTTAAAGAAAGGATATGTAATATAAATATGGAGGTGGATAGTGGAGTCCCATCACTCCCTAATTACAAACTAGACATGCTGATAACAGCCTATATGAGCCCAATCAGCCAGCCCTCTCTTAGAGATAAAGACTCAGAGGAAGGGAGAAAGCAAGGCCGTGGGAATCATATGACAGCTCTGACAGTAGGATGGGGATTCTAGATCCCTGTCTACCTACAACATGTCCTATTGGTTTCCTGTATAGTAATACAGAATTGGCATCAGACACAATCCATTTTAACAAACCTGCAGGTTAAGAGTGTTGGGCCAATAACCTGGTTCAAATCCCTGTCAATGTACCCTTGACCAAGCCACTTAACCCTAATTGCTTGTATAAGTCGCTCTGGAAAAGAGCATCTGCTAAATGGTGAAAAACATAAAAGCAAAATGTAATTGAATGTACTAACTGACATCAAATGTCACAGCTACCTTTGTCACTGGTTCATGACATTGACTGAGAGGCAGAGTAGAGAGACAGTCTGAAGAAGTAGTTCAGTTTGTCTCACTGCAATGACAATAGGCCTCAGTTACATGACAATAAGAGCCTGGGGGGAATATTTGTTTTAGGTTAGCTAAACCTTCTAAGGCTATAATGGCTATATAATGTGTCGACACCTAGGAGTGATCAATGGGGGCGTTTTAACAGTGGGGGATCAGTGGGGGTTCAAAGCAACAGGGGGTGTCTGCTGCATTGACTGGCAGCCCATCTCTCTCCTCCCGTCTCTCCTCTCATCTTTCATCCCTCCACCCTACAACTGTCTCCCGTCTTCGAGCCATATTACTGTTAAGGAACAGATTTGTAGCCCGGACATTGACCTGTTAGCCGTTAGCCTGAGACCCAACTATTTGGTAATCCACTCTGTTATCGCGAGGCTACAGACAACGCATCGCAGTGCCTTCTTTGCAATTTCTGGGGATTTTAACCATGCATCTCTCTCTTCAACGCTGCCTGCCCACGTTCAAACAGTTTGTGAAGTGCCCAACCAGGAATAATACAACTCTGGACTTGTTATATGCTAATGTGAAGGATGCATACAACTCCACTGCACTCCCTCCCCTCGGTAGATTGGATCACAACCTTGTTCACCTCACCCCACTCTACAGGTCCAACAGCAGCCAGCGACCAGAAGGACCATCTATCTATCTATCTATCTATCTATCTAT
>CM042420.1:11654540-12037040 GCA_023634145.1 Thymallus thymallus
ACCACTACTAATGGACAGTCCACCACCTCACCACCTACCACTAATAATGGACAGTCCACCTCCTCACCACCTAACACTACTAATGGACAGTCCACCACCTCACCACCTACCACTAATAATGGACAGTCCACCTCCTCACCACCTAACACTACTAATGGACAGTCCACCACCTCACCACCTACCACTAATAATGGACAGTCCACCACCTCACCTTCTACCAGTACTAATAGACAGTCCACCTCCTCACCTTCTACCAGTACTAATGGACAGTCCACCTCCTCACCTTCTACCAGTACTAATGGACAGTCCACCACCTCACCACCAACCACTAATAATGGACAGTCCACCACATCACCACCAACCACTAATAATGGACAGTCCACCACCTCACCACCTAACACTACTAATGGACACTCCACCACCTCACCACCTACCACTAATAATGGACAGTCCACCACCTCACCCCCTACCACTAATAATGGACAGTCCACCACCTCACCACCTACAACTACTAATGGACACTCCACCACCTCACCACCTAACACTACTAATGGAAACTCTACCACCTCACCACCTAAGACTACTAATGGACACTCTACCACCTCACCACCTAACACTACTAATGAACAGTCCACCATCTCACCCCCTACCACTAATAATGGACAGTCCACCACCTCACCCCCTAACACTACTAACGGACAGTCCACCACCTCCCCACCTAACACTACTAATGAACAGTCCACCACCTCACAACCTACCACTACTAATGTACAGTCCACCACCTCACCACCTACCACTACTAATGGACAGTCCACCACCACAGCACCTACCACTACTAATGGACAGTCCACCACCTCACAACCTACCACTACTAATGGACAGTCCACCACCTCAACACCTACCACTACTAATGTACAGTCCACCTCCTCACCAGATACCACTACTAATGGACAGTCCACCACCTCACAACCTACCACTACTAACGGACAGTCCAACACCTCACCAGCTACCACTACTAATGGACAGTCCACCTCCTCACCTTCTACCAGTACTAATGGACAGTCCACCACCTCACCACCTACAACTAATAATGGACAGTCCACCACCTCACCACCTACCACTACTAATGGACAGTCCACCACCTCACCACCTACCACTACACCACCAACATCAACTTCCAGTGGACAACTGACCTCATCAGGTCCCACCTCCCCAGACTGGAAGCCTACATCCTCCCCCAGTAGTACAGCTTCTCCACTCCATCCTGGTGAGTGTCAGACATGGAGCTACATTCTGTACCAATCTGCACAAAGGTGTATAAGTGACAGTTGTTGGACATTTAATGGAAGATAAGACCTTGACTGTATGTGTATTCAGTGGTGGAAAAAGTAACCAATTGTCATACTCCTTATATACCAATATATAAGATATTATATACCGATATATACAAATGAAGCATTTGTGTGTTTAGTGAGACCGCCAGATCAGAGCCAGTAGGGATGACCAGGGATGTTCTCTTGATAAGTGCGTGAATTTGACAATTTTTCTGTCCTGCTATACATTCAAAATGTAACAAGTACTTATAGGTGTCTGGGAAAATGTATGGAGTAAAACGTGCATCATTTTCTTTAGGAATGTAGAGAAGTAAAAGTAAACTTGTCACAACCATAGTAAAGTTACGTACAGATACCCAACAAAAATGACTTAAGTAGTACTTTCAAGTATATTTACTTAGGTACTTTACACCACTGTGTGTATTTATGATTTTTGTGTTAGTGCATGTGCATTAACATGTGTGCAATTTCATATCTGTTTTTGTCTTGTCCATGCAGATTACCTGCACTACTTCAATGAGTCCAAGAGCTGGATCAATGCCCTGGAGTTCTGTGAAAGACGTGGCTCCAAGTCCAACCTGGTTCACATCACCAACCAGACCATACAGGCTGATGTGACCCAGCTCCTGGCCAATGTGGAGCTGCCATGTGGGGGAGTGTGGATTGGTCTGGAGCGGTCCGTCTTTGAGTGGAGCGCCCCCTGGCTGTGGACCAGTGGTGATGTTGTTAAGGTGGTTGAGTACAGAGAGTGGCACAGCTGCTTCCCCCTCAACCCCATCAATTACCACTGTGGTAAGATGGTCCAGGTTGGTAACGGAGAACTGAAGTGGCTGGATGCTTCCTGTCATCAGGAATTACCCTTCATCTGTCAAGGTTAGAAATAAAATATTTTACTTCTTCAGAAGATCCAGATGCAGGCTAACGTTTTTTAGCTAATTAATTTGCCAGCTATCAAACAGTAGGCATATATTAATAATTTTATAGTTAATGTAAATAAATATGCAATCATTATTGACTGTAGCGCATATAAAGCACACACAAGCTACCGTTGGCTGAAAACACAATCATCTCGAGATGAACGAGTGTTGAATTTCCGGGCGACTGTGGTCCATTTAAAAATAATTCCTTCCTCCATCGCCCCTTGCCCTGCAAGTGTACACTCGTCAGAAGTCATGATACGTCATCAGAAGTGTCCACTTAATTTGAGGGCTGAGGGGATAGGGTGTATCTTTTAAATGTTTGGACCGCATCCCTAGACTCACTCTACTAGTAATGGTCATTAAGAATGAGCCAAAACATAATGGCAAGGCCTGGTCATATAAGCTACATTCATGCTCTCATCCTGTATATGATGTTTCAACAGATCTCCACTAGAGGGCTCTCCATGGCAGCCTGGAAAGTCTGCAGACAGACACCACACTGCTCTGCCAGAGAGACCTGCATTTCAATTCATTATGTTACACTACTGTTACTATTATTACAACTTTTACTTATTATTATCATCTCTATTATATAATAATTCTTAATGATACTGTACTTGAAGTCGGAAGATTACAAATACATTTAAACTCAGTTTTTCACAATTCCTGACATTTAATCCTAGTCAGAATTCCCTGTTTTAGGTCATATAGGATCACCACTTTATTTTAATAATGAATAATAGTAGAGAGAATGATTTATTTCAGCTTTTATGTATTTCATCACATTCCCAGTGGGTCAGAAGTTTACATACACTCAATAAGTATTTGGTAGCTTTGCCTTTAAATTGTTGAACTTGGGTCAAACGTTTTGGGTAGCCTTCCTCCTGACAGAACTGGTGTAACTGAGTCAGGTTTGTAGGCCTCCTTGCTGGCACATACTTTTTCAGTTCAGCCCACAAAGTTTCTATAGGATTGAGGTCAGGGCTTTGTGATGGCCACTCAAATACTTTTACTTTGTTGTCCTTAAGCCATTTTGCCACAACTTCAGAAGTGTGCTTGGGGTCATTGTCCATTTGGAAGACCCATTTGCGACCAAGCTTTAATTTCCTGACTGATGTCTTAAGATGTTGCTTCAATATATCCACATGATTTTCCTTCCTCATGATGCCATCTATTTTGTGAAGTGTACCAGTCCCTTCTGAAGCAAAGCACCCCCACAACATGATGCTCCCACCCCCGTGCTTCACGGTTGGGATGGTGTTCTTCGGCTTGCAAGCCTCCCCCTTTTTCCTCCAAACGTAACGATGGTCATTATGGCCAAACAGCTCTATTTTTGTTTCATCAGACCAGAGAACATTTCCCCAAAAAGTATGATCTTTGTCCCCATGTGCAGTTGCAAACTGGAGTCTGGCTTTTTATGGTGGTTTTGACTCGTTATACTATGTTGATATAGGACTTGTTATACTGTGGATATAGATACTTTTGTACCTGTTTCCTCCAGCATCTTCACAAGGTCCTTTGCAGTTGTTCTGGGATTGATTTGCACATTTCGCACCAAAGTACGTTCATCTCTACAAGACAGAGATGAACGTACCTTCCTGAGCGGTATGACGGCCGCGTGGTCCCATGGTGTTTATACTTGCGTACTGTAGTTTGTACAGATGAGCATGGTACCTTTTTGAATATGTGGACAACTACAAATACCTAGGCGTCTGGTTAGACTGTAAACTCAACTTCCAGACTCACATTAACCATCTCCAATCCAAAATTAAATCTAGAATCGGCTTCCTATTTCGCAACAAAGCCTCCTTCACTCATGCTGTCAACCATGCCCTTGTAAAACTTACCATCCTACCGATCCTTGACTTCGGCGATGTCATTTACAAAATAGCCTCCAACACTCTACTCAGCAATTTGGATGTAGTCTATCACAGTGCCATCCATTTTGTTACCAAAGCCCCATATACTACCCACCACTGCGACCTGTATTCTCTCGTTGGCTGGCCCTCACTACATATTCGTAGCCAAACCCACTGGTTCCAGGTCATCTATAAGTCTTTATTAGGTCTTATCTCAGCTCGCTGGTCACCGTAGCATGCGCTCCAGCAGGTATATCTCACTGGCCACCCCCAAAGCCAACACCTCCTTTGGCCGCCATTCCTTCAAGTTCTCTGCTGCCAATGATTGCAAAAATCCTTGAAGCTAGAGGTTCCTATCTCCCTTATTAACTTTAAGCATCAGCTGTCAAAGCTGCTTATCGATCACTGCACCTGTATATAGCCCTTCTGTAAACAGCCCATCCTACTACCTCATCCCCATATCTTTTTTTTTAACTTCCGCTCATTTTGCACTCCAGTATCTCTATTTGCACATCATCATTTGCACATTCCATCATTCCAGTGATAATGCTAATCTGTAATTTATTTAGCCACTATGGCCTATTTATTGTCTTCCTAACCTTACTGCATTTTGCACTACATTTGCACTCTATATATATAGATTTTCTATTGTGTTATTGACTGTACGTTTGTTTATTTCCCATGTGTAACTCTGTGTTAATTTTGTCGCACTGCCTTGCTTTGTCTTGGCCAGGTCGCAGTTGCAAATGAGAACTTGTTCTCAACTGACCTACCTGGTTAAATAAAGGTGAAATAAATTGAAAAAAAAAAAAAAATACCTTCAGGTGTTTGGAAATTGCTTCCAAGGATGAAGCAGATTTATGGAGCTCTACAATTTTTTTGGCTGATTTCTTTTGATTTTCCCATGATGTCGGAATACATCCACAGGTACATCTCCAATTGACTCAAATTATATCAATTAGCCTATCAGAAGCTTCTAAAGCCATGACATAATTTTCTGGAATTTTCCAAGCTGTTTAAAGGCACAGTCAACTAAGTGTAACTTCTGACCCAATGGAATTGTGATATAGTGAATAATAAGTGAAATAATCTGTCTATAAACAATTGTTGGAAGAATTACTTGTGTCATGCACAAAGTAGATGTCCTAACTGACTTGCCGAAACTATAGTTTGTTAACATGAAATCTGTGGAGTGGTTGAAAAATGAGTTTCAATGAATGTATGTAAACTTCCGACTTCAACTGTACATATAATGACTCATATGTAATTTGACATATCATTTACTGTAATTCTTTGATTGTTTAAAAATAGAGTATAGAATGTCAAGTTATTAACTGAACATGTGATCTGTACTGTTTAAGAACGCTGTTTAGTTAGAATGTAATTATTGTTAGTGTTTGATCAGTGTGGAATTTCATTATTAATTGGTGTCTTTTCTAAATAGACTTTATCAATATTTTCAGCAGGACTGAAGAAGTCCATTTCAACTGTAATGTTCACATACAATTCCATTGATGGACTTTATTTATGCAACACTGCTCTCCAAACCATAAACTCAAATCCATTTTTCCCCAGGTACAGCCCATAACCTCTGTGGCATTACCGCTAGACCAGACAGGCCACAAGACTGCAATCTTATTGGGGTTATTGTGGTTTATATATGTAAGACAGGTGCAGGGGTGGCATTGTTGCCCCAATAGGGTCCCAGTAGGAGAGGGATGGAAGGTCCAAGAAGACTAAAATATTCCATTATAAATAATATAATAAATAAGATTATAGAATCATGTTTAGTTTACTTCATTCACATTTTGCTTGTAAAAGAAAAATAGTATATTTATATTTGTCTAGCTTTAGACTTAATAATGTAACATGAAATGATCATCTGAATGTTTTGTTGGTGTATGAATGTATTGTGATAATAAAGCCTGTTGTACATAAGGTGTATGGTGACAACTTTAAGTGTGAGATTTACAGAGGGTAAAATTCTTCATAATAAGAAAAATAATGTTACACTCACTTGTGGATGCAACTGTTGATGTTCTTAAATAAAATATATTTGATTAGTGACAACAGTATTACCATTATTTATACCCTCCAACAAGAATGTTGAGATGGAGGCACAAACCACAACAATGTAGAATTATGTGCCCATGTCATGGTGCTATGGTTCAGAGAACTGTAAAGATGGAGACAGACAGAATATTATGGGTGTGACAGAATGACAGAATCCATGTTTTGAACCTAAGCAGCATTTTAATATAATTTGAATTTGTTGACTGTGGCAGCTATTACAGTAATAAACACAGACTCATTTATTTTAGGGGAGGGGTGTGGGGTTCTTGCCCTTTTTCCTGTAGTTGTTGGATGTTATACATTAAACAACTTGATAAATCAACGACAATGAATAATTTAGCAAATGTTCAAAGTATTTGACACCCAACATTTTAGTTATTGTAGTTCCGTATTTATCAAATACATTTATCTAAATTGACATAGTAAAATCACATCCTAATCACTGGTAGCACTGAGATGCCTCACCGGGGTGCCGTGCCGTCGGCAACATAGATCTGGAACTGTTGGGGTGCTAGGACCTAGTTTAACAATTATGCATCCATCCGTGAGTAACTCTGGTCCGTCAGCACTCAGGACCTATTTATTCATACAGGTCTGTATTTTTTCCTATATAAAAAAAACAAACACAAATCTCATTAATCAGAGGTCAGTGGATATTGTACTGTAGAAAGTGTTTTTTTTGTCCAGTGCAAATACAATTAATTTATTATTGGTTGCCAAATGTAATGCACATTATAATGGCAAATGTATTCTTGATACATTAACAGATCAGGCAACTTAGATGTACTGAATCTTTTTTTTTTTTAAACATGTTGAACTTTTAATAACAGAGAAATACATTATGCCTATTGGTCAGTGTTTTTTTACATGGAGGGAGGGGAGGGGTTAGACCAGAACTTTCAGCATCAACTTGGGTGCATTCAGTATGATAGAACAGTGTTCAAAGTTGAATTCAGCGGAAACGGTACTGTACTGAACAACCATTTGATAAATGTTGTGATTACTGTGGTCCAGTGGGCGAAAACCGTATGGGATTGCTGAATGGTTTGCTGTAATCAAACCCTGCACTAAGGACTGTATTTTAAGGGAATTATTATTATTACCCTAAATTATATCATACGCACATTTAGCTATTTAAGTGTCTCTTCCTGTCATTTACCTGTACAGTTAATTTAACCATGCAAAATATTCACTTACCTGTTCATTTAACCAGACTGTATATTAAGTAAACTATTATTACCCTCACTTATATCATACGCACATTTAGCTATTTAAGTATTTCTCTGCCATTGACCTGTACAGTATAGTTAACCATGCAAATATTTCTTATTTATCTATATCAACTTGTCATATTTTTATCATTTTATTTCACCTAACACTCTGTAACAATGTATAGTGTACATATTCAGCCATTCACCCATACTATGCAATGTCTTTTTATAGCTTTTTGCACTCCAGACTTCTTGTATTTTTATACCTTTTCATACTGCCGCATTATGTATCATGTATCGTGTATCTGTCTTTTGTGTATTTTCGTTCTGGCATTTTGCACCTGCCCTGTGTTTTTTCGTAGCTGCTTGAAGAAGATGGGGATCAATAAAGTACCTATCCTATCCTATCTTATCCTATCCTATGAGCTTTGTGATTTTAAAAATGGTCACACCCATTTTGATCAGGCCACACCTCACCACACCCACCAAAGAGAGAAAACGTACGTCAAAGGCTGTTGAAGAAAGGTGAGCACTATTTTGGGGAAACGTTGAATCGAACTGAACACACCCCTGGTTACCTGGTCAGCAGAGAGGGAGGAGAGAAACTCTATGAACTCATCTCTCTTTCCCCTGTCTCCCTACTCCACACCCATCCTGGGGAGGGAAGAGGACACCTAACTGGGTAGGTGTGCCATCATTTCAAGCTGCATTATACATTTTTGATAAATTGAAAACATCAAATGATTTTGCACTTTTCTTTGAAGAGATACTCACATATGATTAACAACCTTTTGTAACTGTTTTGTACAGTATCTGTTTCAAAATATTATACAATTTTCTTAATTTTCTGTACATTTAAATGTTGAGACTGACTAGAGGTCAAATCTAATATTAGATCAATGTTTTTGAGTTTATATATACAGTTGAAGTCTGAAGTTTACATACACTTGTTTATAGACAGATTATTTCACTTATTATTCACTATATCACAATTCCAGTGGTGACTGTGCCTTTAAACAGCTTGGAAAATTTCAGAAAATAATGTCATGGCTTTAGAAGCTTCTGATAGGCTAATTGACATAATTTGAGTCAATTGGAGGTGTACCTGTGGATGTATTTCAAGGCCTACATTCAAACTCAGTGCCTCTTTGCTCGATATCATGGGAAAATCAAAAGAAATCAGCCAAGACCTCAGAAAAGAAATTGGAGACCTCCACAAGTCTGGTTCTGTGATATTGCGAGGGGTGAAAGTGAGTGAAGAGGCGAAAATGAGAGAGATGGATAATTTAAAGATAGCAATGATTTAATATGAAGAGACAGCAATTCACAAAGAACAATAACCCGCAAGGGTTGAACCAAAACATAGAGTTAAATAGTGACCCTGATGACCAATGTGGAACAGGTGTGGGTCATCAGGGTGTTTCTACCATCTTACCCCGACCGCCGGTTAGAACGCCGGCGAGGATGATCGCTGGAAAGGAGGAGGGACCGCCACTCTGCGCGGGCCATTCGTTACAGTACCCCCCTCCCTAGGCACGGCTTCCAACGTCGCCACTCGCCGGCGCCCTGGACGACCCCGAGGGCGAGGAGCTGGTCGATCCGGACGGCGAGCATGGAACTCGGTGGTAAGGGGTGGATCTCAGATGTCCGCCGCCCGAACTCAGCTACGCTCCTCAGGGCCGTAACCCGCCCAGTCCACCAGGTACTGGATCCGACCCTGCCGTAGCCGAGAGTCCAGCACCTTCTCCACTCGATATGCCAGACCCCCAGCTACCTCCGTTGGGGGTGGAGGCGCCACTGCAGGTCCGGACCCCCCTAGTGGACCAGGAACCACCGGCCTGAGGAGAGAGACATGGAAAGAGGGAGACAGGATATTATATGGTGGTGTAAGTCTCAACCTATAGGTAACCTCATTCACTCTCCGAAGGACTGTGAACGGTCCCACATACCGGGGCTCTAGCTTATGGCTGGGTAAACGGAGCTGGAGGTTCCTTGTGGATAGCCAGGCTTTATCCCCTGGGTGGAACACTGGAGCCTCACTCCGCCGTCTGTCCGCCTGCGTCTTTTGCTGCTGGACTGCTCTCTGCAGGCGGACGTTAACAGCGGACCAGACTCCCTCAGCCTTCCCAAACCACTCCTCCACCGCCTGAACTTCATTAGAACCCCTTCCCCAGGGGCACAAACGGGGCTGAAATCCCAGTACCACCTGGAAAGGGGTTAGACCAGTGGAGGAGTGGCACAGGGAATTCTGAGCGTATTCCGCCCAGGGAAGGAAACGGGTCCACTCACCTGGCTGTTCCATGCAATACACTCGAAGGAACCTCCCTAGTTCTTGGTTGGTGCGCTCCGCCTGCCCATTAGCCTGAGGGTGGTACCCGGATGTGAGACTGACCGCGACCCCCAGTTTGGACATGAACGACTTCCACACACGGGAGGTGAACTGAGGACCCCGGTCAGACACGATGTCCTCCGGAAGTCCATACTGTCGGAAGACCTGTTGAAAGAGCACCTCAGCGAACTGGAGGGCAGAGGGGAGGCCGGGTAGTGGGATGAAGCGCACCATCTTAGAGAACCTGTCCACTACCACGGCGATGGTGGTTTTCCCCTCTGCTGGCGGTAGATCTGTGAAGAAATCTACCGCGATGTGTGACCAAGGCCGCTGAGGTACTGGTAGGGGATGGAGTTTTCCTGTAGGAGCAGTTCTCGGCGCCTTGGACTGTGCGCACAGGACAGTACATAGTGTCGCACAGTCCTCCCCATGCCCGGCCACCAATATCTTTCCCCGGAGCGCCTCCAGGGTCCGGCTGATACCTGGCTGTCCGGTGGCAGGTGTAGTGTGTGCCCAGGTTACCAGCCTTCCCCACACTCTCCTTGGTACATAAATCTTCCCTGGAGGGCAGGTTGCTGGGGGGGATCCCGTCTCCCTGCCTGTTGGATTTCAGCATCTATGTCCCAGGAGACAGGTCCCACAATGCATGATGGAGGCAGGATCGGTACGTCCTGCCTCATTTCTGCCCCCCGGTCGTGAATGCGGGAGAGTGCATCCGCCCTGCCATTCTTCGTTCCCAGGCGATAGGTCGGGGTGAACCGGAAGCGCTCAAAAAACAAGGGCCTGTCGGGGGTTAAGGGGCCGGGCTGCCCTGACGTACTCCAGGTTCTGATGATCCGTCAGGACAGTGAACGGCTCATGAGCACCCTCTAGCCAGTGTCTCCACTCCTCCAACGCCAACTTTACCGCCAGTAGCTCTCGGTCACCCACGTCGTAGTTCCTCTCCGCAGCACTCAGCTTCCTGGAATAGTATGCCCAGGGGTACAGCAGCTTGGAGAGGACCGCCCCTACCCCGACCTCCGATGCGTCGACCTCAACCGTGAAGGGCTTAAGCGGGTCCGGGTGGCGTAGTAACGGCGCGGTGGTGAATCGGCCCTTCAGGTCAAGAAAAACCTTCTCGGCACTCTGAGTCCAGGCGAGGCGTTGAGGGTTTCCTTTCAACAACGACGTGAGTGGCGCTGCGATAGAGCTATAGCCTTTTGATGAAGCGGCGGTAAAAGTTGGCGAATCCTAGGAAGCTCTGGAGTCCTTTTATGTTCCGAGGAACTGGCCATGACCTGACTGCCTCCACCTTCAACTCTTCCATATTCACCCCCTCCGGAGAAATACGGTACCCTAGGAAGGACACGGCCGTTTGGTGGAAGGCACATTTTTCCTCCTTGACGTATAGATTGTTCTGTAATAGTCGGTGGAGGACAGCACGAACGTGTGTCACGTGTTCTGAGAATGTCGGGGAGTACACTAGTATGTCATCGATATACACAACCACATACCTCCCCGACATCTCCCGAAATACCTCATTCAGAAACGACTGGAATACCGCTGGGGTATTGGCGAGTCCGTATGGCATCACTAGGTATTCATAGTGACCTAACGCCGTGCTAAATGCGGTTTTCCACTGATCTCCTTCCCGGATTCGTATTAGGTTGTATGCGCTCCGGAGGTCCAACTTGGTGAAGAAGCGCGCTCACCGGAGCTGCTCTATGGCCGCAGGAACGAGGGGCATTGGGTATCGGAACTTCATTTGGCTTTTTCTCTAGAGAACACTCCGCATAGATTTTCATATTCGGGCGGAATGTTCCCTGTGAGGGCGCTCTCTGGACTCTCCACCTATGTAGCCCCTACCGTCGTTGTAATATAGGCCTTCCTACATTTATCCGACCATCCCAGAATCCTCCGTGCGCTCCAGCTGATGGTGGGGTTGTGCTGCTGGAGCCAAGGAAGTCCCAAGATGACCGGATGCATGGACGAAGAGATCACCAGCAATTCCAGCCTCTCTCAATGGCAGCCGTGTATGGTGAGGGTGACAGGACGGGTAACGTGGGTGATGGATGGTCAAACACAGCTCGGAATTGAGTGATGAACCTGGGAACCGACCGTAACTCCTCAGCTCCGCTCTCCCACAGTGACGTCGCCCACTCGAGTGGAAACGTCTGACCCACTGGGAATGGAAACGTCTGACCCACTGGGAATGTGATGAAAGAAATAATATTATTCTGACATTTCACATTCTTGAAATAAAGTGGTGAACCTATATGACCTAAAACAGGGCATTCTTGTCACGCTCGGGTGTGTATAGAGTAGACCAAGGCGCAGCGCAGCGATAGTTCGACATAATTTATTAAAGTATAAACTATACTTGACGTGAACTATACACAATAACAAAGATACATATACAAAAGCAAAACACACTTACTTCGATCACGGGACAATAGACAATGAACCACGCCTAAGGAGTGGAACAGACACATATAAGTAGGATCCCTAATTAGAGACAATGCATAGCAGCTGCCTCTAATTAGGGATCCCACACACAACACCACACAGAAGTAGAACATGTAGAACTGCCAGACTCTGACCATAGAATTATAGAGAAGCAATAGGCTTCGGACTCCCGGCCGCAAGAAACCAAACACAATTACATGAGGGGAGGGATAGGGAGGGAAAAAACAACACAACTATAACCATCGCAGGTGGCGGTTCCGGCCCCGGCCCCGGCGAAGTGGATAGCTTCCTCCTTGGTTCCACTCTGATGACCGGGCCCGGACTGGGCACCGGTGTGGCGAACGACTCCGGCCATGGAGCGGGGAAGATAACCGGGCCAGGACTGGGCACCGGTGTGGTAGGCGACTCCGGCCATGGAGTGTGGCGGACAACTGGTCCTGGAATGGACCTCGGTGGGTTAGGGGACTCAGGCCATGGAGCGGGGCAAATAACCGGGCCAGGACTGGGCACCGGTGTGGCAAGCGACTCCGGCCATTTAAAGGGGTAAACAACCGGTCCTGGAAATGGCACCGGTGGGGCAAAAGACTCAGGCCATGGAGCGGAGCAAATAACCGGGCCAGGACTGGGCACCAGTGTGGCAGGCGACCCCGGCCATTTAAAGGGGTAGACAACCAGTCCTGGAAACCATCACGGGAGGCTCCGGACTGTGGACCATCACGGGCGGCTCCGGGCTGTGGACCATCACGGGAGGCTCCGGGCTGTGGACCATCACGGGAGGCTCTGGGCTGTGGACCATCACGGGAGGCTCCGGGCTGTGGACCATCACGGGAGGCTCCGGGCTGGAGAGGCGCACCGGAGGTCGGGTGTGTGGAGCCGGTACTGGAGGCACCTGGCTGGGCGCACTTACTGGAGATCGGGTGCGGGGAGCCGGCAAGGGACGTACCGGACTGGGGAGGCGCACCGGTGATCGGGTGCGTGGAGCCGGCACTGGAGGCACCTGGCTGGGCGCACGCACTGGAGGTCGGGTGCGGGGAGCCGGCACGGGACGTACCGGACTGGGGAGGCGCACCGGCGGTCGGGTGCGTGGAGCCGGCACTAGAGGCACCTGGCTGGAGGTCGGGTGCGGGGAGCCGGCACTGGACGTATCGGACTGGAGAGGCGCACTGGAGGCCTGGTGCGTGGAGCCGGCACAGATGGCACCGGACTGGTGACACGCACTTCAGGGCGAGTGCGGGGAGCCGGCATGGAACATACCGGACTGGAGAGATGCACTGGAGGCCTGGTGTGTGGAGCCGGCACAGATGGCACCGGACTGGTGACACACACTTCAAGGCGAGTGCGGGGAGCCGGTACTGGGCTTACCGGATTGGAGAGACGCACAGGAGGCCTGGTGCGTGGAGCCGGCACCGGTGGAGCGGACTGCTCTGGCACTGGAGTGTAGCAGACGGCCGGACCCGGACTGGGCACCGTTGGAGCGGACTGCTCTGGCACTGGAGTATAGCAGACGGCCGGACCCGGACTAGGCACCGGTGGAACGGACTGCTCTGGCACTGGAGTGTAGCAGACGGCCGGACCCGGACTGGGCACCGATGGAGCGAACTGCTCTTTCACGGGAGTGGAGAAGGCGACCGGACCCGGACTGATCCACTTCCTCATTTCCTTCTCAACCTACTCCTCTATCTCCCTCATTTCCTCCAGAATCTCTCCAAAATGTTCCTACAAATACTCCTCATGCTCCTTGCTCTGCGCCCCCCATTTGTACATTGGCCTCTCCATGTTCCACAAGGGGAGTGGTACTGGCGCGTCTTCCTCGCGACCAGACCACCCCCATAGCCCCCCCCCGAAATTTTCTTGGGGTTGCCTACGGGCTCCATTACCTGCTCCCCGATTACGACGCGGTCCTCTCTTTTTCTCCTTAACTCACGAATTGCGCTGCTTGGTCGATTGGTGGTTCATTCTGTCACCCTCGGGTGTGTAGAGAGACCAAGGCGCAGCGCAGCGATAGTTCGACATCATTTATTAAAGTATAAACTATACTTGACGTGAACTATACAAAAGAACAAAGATACATATACAAAAGCAAAACACACTTACTTTGATCACGGTACAATAGACAATGAACCACGCCTAAGGAGTAGAACAAACACATAAGTAGGATCCCTAATTAGAGACAATGCAATGCAGAAGTAGAACATGTAGAACTGCCAGACTCTGACCATAGAATTATAGAGAAGCAATAGGCTTCTCTATGGCCAGAGCCTGACAATTCTGACTAGGATTAAATGTCAGGAGTTTAAATATATTTGGCTAAGGTGTATGTAATCTTCCGACTTCAACTGTATGTATATAAATATGTCTATTATGCATATCATAGATCAATTGGTAATCAATATATTTAGAAATGAATTGTTGAAATTAAATCTCCATCATCCTACTCCCAGTCCTCTACATCCCTGGCCTCCTACTCCCAATCCTCAGAGGGGTTCCAAACCCATTAATAAACCTCATCCCCCTCAGATCCTCCTCCTATTTTTAGAAGATTTCTTAGGCTACTCAGCTCTTCATCTGAGTCGGGACCATTCTCGTGGTGATCCCTAGGGCTAGGGTTAGGGGCAGTCCCCTGATCCACAACAAAGTGTATTCCATGTAGCTGTTCCATAGAGTAACTGCAAATACAAGTATTCAACCCCTTAAGTCAATACATGTTAGAGTCCTTCTGCGTAAGTCTCTAAGCGCCCTTGAGCGCCAGGCAGGGAGAGTGGGAGCAGGCGTGACAGAGAGTGGTACTCAGTAACGTGTTTTATTGGATTTGCCCCAAACATAACACTTTGTATTCAGGTCAAAACGTTTGCAATATTACTTTAATGTCTTACATACATAGCCCTGTGGTTGCATTTATTCAGGCCCATCCCTCAGCTTTTAACCAAAACAGAGGTTGGGTGGACACTTTGTTATTGTTTTAATACAGGACCATGACACAACGTCCCAAGAATGTCTTACAAACGTCCTGAGAGAGGTGAGAGAGGTGTGGAAGGATATGAGAAATATCACTGCCTTCAAAAAGTCAAACAGTGGGCAGATGGAGGGGACCCAGGACAGAGCCAATGAGCTGAAATATTTTATATTCGATATTAGTCAACTTAGTGTATGTCCGCCTCCCCTCCAGCTCTCCAGGCCACACACCCTCACTGTAGTTAACCATGCAAATATATTTTATTTATTTATATTAACTTGCAATATTTGTATAATTTTTTTCACCTAACACTCCGTAACAATGTATAGTGTACATATTCAGCCATTCACCCATACTATGCAATGCCTTTTTATAGATTTTTGCACTCCAGACTTCATACTGCCGCACTATGTATCATGTATTGTGTATCTGTATTTTGTGTATTTTGTTCTGCCATTTTGCTCCTGCCATGTGTTTTTCGTAGCTGCTCACATTCCTACCTACCTACCTACCTACCATTATACTGCGACCAAACCGGGACCTGTACTGAATGTTCTCTAATGGTCCTCAGGTTAACACAATAGTACCCCCCTCCCCCCACTTTTTAATGTAATAATCAACACATAATGTAATAATAAAGCAACAACTGTATTATTTAATGCCTTCAGCATATTTCTTACATTATTGGCAAGTTATTACATTATCAGGGGCTCCCGAGTGGTGCAGTGGTCTAGTGCTCAGTGCTAGAGGCCTCACTGCAGACCCTGGTTCGATCCCGGGCTGTATCACAACCAGCCGTGATCAGAAGTGCCATACGGCGGAGCAGGGTAGGCCGTCATTGTAGGGGAGGCCAGGGTAGGCCGTCATTGTAAATTAGAATTTTCATCTTAACTAACTTGCCTACTTAAATAAAGGTTCAATAAAAATTAAAAATCAGCATTTATTGCATTATAAATGCTAAAATGATTACATTATCAGCAGCTATTACATTATTGGCGGATATTACATAATCAGTTGCTACGTGTCCCTTCATACATGAGTATTGTGCTTTGCAAATGCCATATCTCTTTTCATGGTCAATGCTGTATGTTAATGACTTTGGCTTGAATCACAACTTGAGATTTGTGTGTAACCTACATTTCTGCACACACTACCACATGTTTGGCTTGACAATGACAATGGAGTAGGAAAGAGCAAATACAGTCCTGGAACCAGGCTAACCACTACTTTCAATGCACGATTTGCGCAAAGATCGATGTTATGTGCTTGTGCATCAAGTTAGAATTCAGCCATTTGTGTGTTCAACTCTATGTGTGAGTGTTGTTTTTATATGTCCCTATTGTGTTTCAGTGTGTTCCTGTTTTATTTCTTCCTAACAAAGTCTGTACTGCTGGTAATGTCCTCTTGCTGCCTAGTTGTGCTTTATCATGTATCCCTTACTGATGGTCATGTTTACCACTCAACACAACAAGCAGTCTGATAAACATTTCCTCTGTATTTTAAACAGTCACCTACTAACAGCCTTGTCCTTGAGAAGAAAAACTGGACCGAGGCACAAGAGTACTGCAGACAGCACTACACAAACCTGTCCATCATACACACAGAACAGGATTGGAAGGCAGTTCAATCCTCTTTGAGTAATTTCAGTGGTGATGTGTGGATTGGGCTCCATAGAGATGAACCTGATCCAGATGAAAAGTGGAAGTGGTCTGATGGAGAGGACTTCATGTTCTTGAACTGGGAAAACACCTTTGGTGACCACACAGTGGGTCATGACTGTGTCTTGTCTATTTCATCTCACTGAAAACCAGTGGCGTGTGCAGCTTCAAGGAAGTATATGTGTCAACGAGGTAAGGACTCACTATCTTTAACTCACTCACTTTCTTTCATCAATGGAAAATCCAATTGATTGATTGATTGCACAACACCTACTTGAATACTGTTTTATTTTCTAATCAGATATCAAAGCACTTTATCAAATAGATTATCACCTGACTTCCAGGTTTATTTCTTATTGTGGAAGATTTAGCTGTCTCATAAAATCTGATTTAGTCCGTTTTCACCTTCCTTCCTATAAGTTCATCATGGTAATGGAACAACAGAGAAGGTGTATGAGCTGATGCTGGAGATCAGGATGAAGCTCTGAAAGACTGCTGGAAAAAAGGCAGAGATCTGGCAAATATCCTTAACCAGAAAGAACAGGAAGCCTTTGATGAGGTGACTACAGAGGACACCTGGATTGGACTTGAGAACAGCAACAAACTATGGGAATGGTTAAACAGAGAACCATTTCCATGGGAACGTACCATGGGAGGTGGAAACTGTGTTCAGCTGAACTCAGACAGAAAATGGACACCAAAAGATTGCTCTAGTCAAAGTGAATTCCTTTGCTATGGAGGTCAGTTGAACCATGTGAGAGTCTTATCAAACTCAAGTGTTTTCAGTCAGTCATTTTTATGACAAAGATGTATAGAATCAACACAAAGAAAATCCTAGTTTTAATATGATTAAATGTTTTATATAGAGTAGGCCTACTTTGTCTTTGTATCAATGATAAAAATGTACCTAAATGTATGTATTCTACTTCATTCTGAAGTCCTCTTAACACCACTGGGGATTTGACCACTCCTGTTACCCCTGAAACCACCAGCCCTACTTCAACTGGACCTCCCTCTATCAAGACGTCCACCACAACACCTACCACTACTAATGGACAGCCCACCACCTCACCAACTACCACTACTAATGGACAGTCCACCACCTCACCAACTACCACTACTAATGGACAGTCCACCACCACACCACCTACCACTACTAATGGACACTCCACCACCTCACCTACTACCACTACTAACGGACAGTCCACCACCACACCACCTACCACTACTAATGGACACTCCACCACCTTACCTACTACCACTACTAACTGACAGTCCACCACCACACCACCTACCACTACTAATGGACACTCCACCACCTCACCTACTACCACTACTAACGGACAGTCCACCACCACAACACCTACCACTACTAATGGACAGCCCACCACCTCACCAACTACCACTACTAATGGACAGTCCACCACCTCACCAACTACCACTACTAACGGACAGTCCACCACCACACCACCTACCACTACTAATGGACACTCCACCACCTCACCTACTACCACTACTAATGGACAGTCCACCACAACACATCATACCACTACTAATGGACAGTCCTCCACCTCACATCCTACCACTACTACTGGACAGTCCACCACCACACCAACTACCACTACTAATAAACAGTCCACCACCACACCACCTACCACTACTAATGGACAGTCCACCACCTCACCACCAACATCAACTCCAGTGGACAACTGACCTCATCAGGTTCTACCTCCCCAGACATGAAGCCTACATCCTCCCCCAGTAGTACAGCTTCTCCACTCCAGCCTGGTGAGTGTCAGACATGGAGCTACATTCTGTACCAATCTGCACAAAAGTGACAGTTTTTTTTTACATTTAATGACAGAATTTGTGTATTTGTGTTAGTGAACTTGCATTAACATGTGTGCAATTTCATGTCTGTTTTTGTCTTGTCCATGCAGATTACATGATTACCTGCGCTACTTCATTGAGTCCAAG
The DNA here is from genome assembly GCA_023634145.1 of Thymallus thymallus. Taxonomy (NCBI): domain Eukaryota; kingdom Metazoa; phylum Chordata; class Actinopteri; order Salmoniformes; family Salmonidae; genus Thymallus; species Thymallus thymallus. The sequence continues at coordinate 11,673,300 of CM042420.1, forward strand.
AGCTGGATCAATGCCCTGGAGTTCTGTGAAAGACGTGGCTCCAAGTCCAACCTGGTGCACATCACCAACCAGACAGTGCAGGTTGATGTGACACAGCTCCTGGCCAACGTGGAGCTGCCATGTGGGGAAGTGTGGATTGGTCTGGAGAAGTCCGTCTTTGAGTGGAGCGCCCCCTGGCTGTGGACCAGTGGTGATGTTGTTAAGGTGGTTGAGTACAGAGAGTGGCACAGCTGCTTCCCCCTCAACCCCATCAATTACCACTGTGGTAATATGGTCCAGGTTGGTAACGGAGAACTGAAGTGGCTGGATGCTTCCTGTCATCAGGAATTACCCTTCATCTATCAAGGTGCGTTGCTCAACTTTAGAGCTCCTATTTTGGGGCTTGTTCAGTGGAGTGGAACATTCAGAACATTGCAGATAGACAAATATTACATAGAACTGTCATGGTTTTCTGCGGAATAGAGATTTACTGTCTTGACTCTCTTGTCAGCTCTATGCAATGTATTACTTTATGCAATGCTCTGATTATACCTCCCTATTGAATAAGGCTCAACCCACATCCCAGACACCCCGTCTCTACAGTTGGCTACAATCTGCACTGCTCTTTTCTCCCTTTAACTCTATCCCTTTTACAGATTTTAGACTCTCTCTACTAGTAATAGTCTTTTTTAATAAGCCGAAACATAATGACAAGGCCTGGTCATTTATAGAGGACGGCTGGTTGCCAGGAGCGTTGGGCCAGTAACCGAAAGGTTGCTGAATCGAATCCCCGAGCTGACAAGGTACAAATCTGTCGTTCTGCCCCTGAGCAAGGCAGTTAACCCACTGTTCCCTGGGCACCAATGACATGTGGATTAAGGCAGCCCCCTACACCTCTCTGATTGGGTTAAATGCAGAAGACACATTTCAGTTAAATGCATTCAGTTGTACTGACTAGTATCCCCCTTTTCCCATTTGTAAGACACATCCATGTCCTCTTATACTATAAATGATGTTTAAACAGATCTCCACTAGAGGGCTCTCCACGGCAGCCTGGACAGTCTGCAGACAGACACCACAATGATCTGCCTGAGAGACTGAAAATGTAGTATTTAACTCCTGTGTGATATGTACTGTTTGAGAACGCTATTTAGTTAGAATGTAATTATTGTTATTTTGTGGAATATAATTCTTCATAGAAAGTGCATTGAGTGATGAATCAAAAGCAATTAAAATGGTCAAAACCTTAGATTTGAGAGGTGTTAAGTGATGTCTGGTCTAAATTGACTTTATTCATATTTCAAGCAGGACTGAAGGAGTCCATCTCAACTGTCAGTGACAATGAACCTGACATCTTAGAAAACAACTTTTGACGTAATACTGCCATTAGATTTTTAGGGGGGCGAGATGTCTGTGACATCTGTAATGTTGACATACATTTGCACTGATGGGCTTTATTTTTGCAACACTGCTCTCCAAACCATAAGCTCAAATCCATTTTTCCCAGGTGCAGCCCCTGACCTCTTCTTTAGCCAGCAGTCCTTGGATGAGTCCTTCAGTGACACTCGAGCAGTCGACCCATGTGAGTGTTTATGCTTATATGCTATATGCTTAATGCTTTAGTGTAAATTAATCTAATATTATAATATTGAGCACAGACAATCAGCCTCAACTGGTTGGTAGTAACTGCTGCTTCCTGACCCATAAGGGCCATGGACAGACTGAACACGCCTCCCTGGACATCTTTTTTTTATTTTACGTATGTATTTTTTTTCATAAACAGATAGAGAGGATGACAGAAGGAAAGATAGACAGAGGTTGCATCAACGGGCACTAGGCTGAATTCAAACCTATTCTGACACGATAGACACGTGTTCCAGAGGCTGTGGCATTACCGCTAAACCAGCCAGGCCACAAGGCTGCCATCTTATTGGGGTTATTGGGGTTTATATCTGTAAGACAGGTGCAGGGGTGGCATTTTAGCCCCAATAGGGTCCCACTTTAACAAGCACGGTCAGGTACCGGACATGAATGTTTCATGTAGCCTAATCCACTGTCAGATGCCACCTCTCTCTCCACTCTCACTAGGGACAAATGCAAATATATGTGATCATGTGGTTTCTATTATGAGATAATATTTCCATTACCATTCCACTGGTAAACAAAGAACACAGAGGCTTGCTACTACACAGTTCCAAGTAATTTACAGCCTTCAAAGGACATTGAAAGAAAAGTTACTTAGTTATTGTAAACAAGCTGAATCTCATGTGAGTGGCTGTCTCATCTTACCATTCTTACCCCCCTCTAGAAAGGTGAAGCAAGCAGAGTATTGTAAGGATGTCTCTGAAATCTAACTCAGCTGACCTCAATGACCCAGTGGTAAAGGAACAGATGTTGGAGCAGGTACAGTAGTCCTACATCTCCCACATCAGAAATCAATGTCATGCTCCTCATTTCACTGTTTTCATATGATCTCAAGTTTATATTCCTATTGACCATATTAAACTGAATGAGTGCTGCTGGCTTCATCTGTTTTGATCATATCTCATCGATCAGAAAGGAGTTTGCCAAGAACGGGAACTTCATCCAAGGCCTACGCTGGAGAGAACTGCTGAATGGAGACATTTTTCACAAAACAGTTGAACTTGGAAGCCCTGAAAAAGGTAAACCCTTTTTTGTGTCACAGTTATGATAATGACCCTCCTTATGTTTAGTAGTTGTTCAGAGTCCCTTGTTCAGTGTGTTGTTAGGTTTTACATCCCATTGACAGTATGGAAATGAAGTAAGGTGTTCATGAACTAATTCCAGTGAGAGTCTTTGTACTGTTGTGTTTGAAGAGGACCAGCCATGATGATGCAGCAGGAGAGGGATTGAAGGTCCAAGAAAAATAAAATAGTCCAAAATAGTAACCCTAGTACCACATTATATATTATATTATAAATAATATATTAAATTAGATTATTAAAACATTTTTATTTCACGTTATGAAAGTTAGCTTTTGCTTTTGAAATATGAAAGAAAAATATTAAGTATATATTAGGCTAGATTAGAGGCAGCTGTCTTGAGTTGTCTCTAATTATTCTTTGTGTTTACACCAACGTTGTGGATTCTTGTGTGTGTTCCTTTTGTTTTAATGCCGGTTCATGGTCGCTGTCTCTCCTTTGTTCAGTTTTGGGATTATTATACTGGAGTTAAGGAATGTCTTCGCACTACAGCTATGCACCTCGGGTCCTGTCTACAAACCATGACAATGACAGTATCCATGTTATGAAGCTAAGAAAATGTTGGGATATCATTAGATTTTTGGTTTGTTGACCGTGGCATCTATTACAGTCATTACAGTCAAAAACACAGGCTCGTTGATAGCAGGGTAGGGGTGTAGGATGCTTGCCCTTATTCCTGTTGTTGATGGCTGTTATACATTAATCAATCAACCTAAATATTTTTTTATCATGTAGATATTTTGCATTTATCCAAATCTACAAAGACAGGGAAGTTAAACCACATCTTAACTACTTGTAAGACTAAACTCCAACTAAATAATACTTAATTCACAATCACTGGAAGGTCTTTGATACTCATATATTCAAACAGCAGGTTTCTATCCATAGGCATACTCATGGGTTAGTTGTAATGATAATGCAGTATGCTATGCAGTATGCTCTTATTGGAGCATGTACAGGCTATTGGTGTCTAATTTTGACATATCTATATCAACAGCGTCGCCGGCCTTCTAGTTGCTACCGAACCAGCTGCTGGCAAACACACTTCACTCATCAACCCCGGACCAACCTAGTTCCGATCCCCACTCTATCACTGTATATACTGTATACTCACTGTCATTTGTCTTTGTCAGTCATTGTAAATGTTGCTTGTTTTCCTGAGAGGAATCTCTGCTACTATTCCTGAGTACTTTATATTTTTGCACTGTGGGTTTCGTCCCGCTTTAAGCTAACGTGCTATAATAAATTCAGAAGTTCTATACCTGCGACTCCCTCCTGCCTACTCCTGTCTACACTTGTGACACTATGCTTCCCCTCACCTGGATGCTCTGAACACTGAGGTGTGAGTTATGATTGTAATGTAATATGTGATTATCATATTGTTCAATATGTGTGTCCATGGCCTTAAAAGGCAAATAAAAATGGCCATGCATGATAAGTTATTTAACAGAGTCACCAAAGGAAACCTAACCTAGCCAAGAGGGCCGACAAATAGTATACCTCTCCCAGAAAGACAGATAGGGTTAATACCATTACAGGGGGAGAACTGACATGAAAATTGTCAACTGAGCAAGACATGTCATGTTGTCTAAACTTAGTGGGCTTCCTAATATTGAGTTGCAGTTCTTGACACACTCAAACTGGTGTGCCTGGCACCTACTACCATACACCGTTCAAAGGCACTTAAATATTTTGTCTTGCCCATTCACCCTCTGAATAGCACACATTGAATTGTCTCAAAGCCTAAAATTAATTATTTAACCTGTCTCCTCCGCTTTATCTACACTGATTTAAGTGGATTTACAAGTGACATCAATAAGGAATTATAGCTTTCACTTGGATTCACCTGGTCAGTCTATGTCATGTTCCTAATGTTTTGTACACTCAGTGTATATCACCATGGTGATTGGAACTCTAGTCTTGGTCAAATGCCAAACAAAGAATATGAAATTGCAATTTGATGATATAAACCATAAATTGTTATCTTTATGTAAAGTATTTATAATATTGGAATTGTTCAAATGTGTTGGCTCCTACCAGATCTTAATAATCTAAAATATATACCAAAATATTATTACATACTATGCTACAACATATTTAATACATACAATTGACTTTCAGGTTCTTTGATATAACATATGGGGCTATAAACACAACAGGGAGAAGGCTTGATGAGGTTGACTGACACAAGGGTGTGTTCAAAGAAGGAGGAGAGAAGATCCTCTTTATAAACACTCCAGCTACAGTACTTCTCCACCTGTCTGCTCAGCAAAGCCAAACAAGCCTTGAAGAGAGAGAGAGGAGGATCCAAAAAGGTAAGTTTAATTTTACTTTTACTAATTGGATATTACAAGCACTTTCGCACTGTATAACATATTACATTATGACTGATATTTTGGTGTCCAAAAACATTATTTTAAAGTTGTTATCCAGTAAATATGACTAGTTTGGATCACAATGTATCTCATAATGGGATATTTATCAAGAACAAAATAAGACAGAAATGTGTTTTGTTGCAGCATATGTCAAGTGATTATGTATTGACATTTAATACTGCAACATCATACCAGCAATAATTGTATCATATCACTAATCACTTCATCAATAACATACAGTAATGTATGTTTCTAATCTATATAGGTCAAGTAAAAAAAAGAAGGGATTCTTCTCTCAAAATATTCTGTTTTCCTTGAGATTCAACAGAGCATTCATTTCTGATCCCTAACCAGCTTGGGTGGAATTGAACTCACTAAAACAGGGATCTCTGGTAAACTAGGAATCAGTCGTGGCAACCACTGCTCTAGAAAGTTAAGTGAAGTTCAATCTCGTTCTTCTCTCTATGGGTTGATATTTAGTCTAGGGTCTACTGTGCGCACGCGCTAATTGATATCCAAACATTTCGGTAAAACACCCATCGATAAAGCCGTGTGTTCCTATTTTAGTGTATTTGTTGGCGGTAGGTGCACCCGATTCAGCGGCTAGCCGAACTGTTGCCATTTTGAACCATTTCATGTATCTGAAGGTACAAACTCTGCATTCCCGGCGGACGCAGAGAGCAAATCAAGTGCACTGTAGGTCTACCGCTGGCCAATCGGATGGCTCAGATGACTGTCTGCAGTAACGTAGCAGGCAGATTTGGCCCCCTTTTGTAAGCCATTAGTCCGAAATCTAGGTGTTCTTTTCGACAGTGATCTTAAGTTTGAGAGACAGATTTATTCTGTTGTTAAGTCTTGTTTCTATTATCTGAAATTAATAGCGAAAGTGAAACCATTTCTGTCTACTAGTGATCTCGAAAAGCTCATTCATGCATTTATATTTACAAGACTAGATTACTGCAATGCGTTATATGTCGGCATAAATAAAACACTGATAAATCGCTTACAATTAGTTCAAAATGCCGCTGCAAGACTTTTGACGGGTACTCGTAAGCGAGACCACATTACCCCAGTATTGAGCTCTTTAAATTGGCTACCAATTGACTACAGAATACATCTCAAAATTTTAATTTTTGTTCACAAATTACTGCATGGTATGGCTCCATTGTACCTTGTAAATCTTATTAAGAAATACGAACCAAAACGGTCCATTGAGGTCAGCTGACCAGCTGGTTTTAACGACTCCAAGAACAAAGCGGAAAAGTGGAGATCGAGCATTTGTAGCGATAGCTCCTAAACTCTGGAATGATCTACCACCTTTTATTAGATTGGAACGTACATTTACTGTTTTTAAACATAAGCTTAAAGAACACCTCCTAGCTCTAGCATTTGATGGGGTTTAGTAGTTGCATTTGTAGGTTTATCAAACTGAGGGGTTTATTTTATTTTATTGATATTTTATGTGGTGTTAATGATGTATGTTGTCATGATTGTTTATGTTTGTACAGCACTTTGTTCAATGACAAGTTGTGTAAAAGTGCTTAATAAATAAAATAAACAAACAAATAAACAAACATAAAGGAAAGCTATGGTCAAGTTGATACTGTGAGATTTCAAAACGTTTACAACCATGACTAGAGAGAGACTGTCAATGAATACAGCAAAGAGATGTTGTTTTTATGGGTGAGTTCGTGTTTAAGTTCTTACTCCGCACTGTCAACCCTTTGTATTCAACACTTTAATAAGTGGAGTGTTGGAGTTCCAAGATGGCGTAACAGTGTAGACGTGTTTTTTTTGTTGTCCCGTCTAAATAGTTTGTAGTAGTTTGTAATTTGTCTTTACATACATTTTTATTTGTTCCCGATGTACCCCTCCTGCAAGCCACCTTACCCAACGTGATACGGATCAAATATCGGATCAAATATCCGTGCTTTTCAACTATTTAACTGAACCGCAGTCAAAAGTTAGCCTGCTAGCTAGCTTGCTAACCAGCCATCGCTAACCACTGCTAGCGGTCCTCACCACCACTCTGGCTGCTCAGACAGCTTTCAGTTCGGACAACATTGGCCAGTCTGCTCAGCGCGCTACCAACCCAGCGCTTATCGGACTGCGTTCCCTTCCACTTCACCGGATTTCCACTGAAATTACAGGACCACCACACCGGATCATCACAGCTAGCTAGCTGCATTCGAGTGACCGACGTTTCTAGCTAACCTTCATTGTTTACACGCTACCAATGCTAGCGTGAGCTAGGCTCATCTCCCGGACATCCGACGTGTGCTAGCTACTCTCCCGGGCTCCAGTACCTTGTCAACCTACCTGGACCTTCTACTGTCGACACGGAACCCCACCGAGCCACCGTGACTGGTCTGCCGACGTAATTGTCCGACGTGGTCTCAACAGGGTTCTCCTCTGCGACGTCGCAGAAGATTCATCTGCTAGCTCCGGCCTGCTAGCTCCGGCCTGCTAGCCCCGGCCTGCTAACACTCTGAACGCCGTGCCCATTGAACTGATCCCCGGCTCACCACTTTGCTATTCATCGGATCCTATGATTGCTCAGCTTCACAGCTGATGCCTGCAGGACTGTTTGGTTATATGGTATTTCTTTCTGTTTAACTATCAGGCCTCAGGTCCTGTGTGTAGTACATCACTTTTTCTAACTGACCCTCTTTGTCCATTCATCTCCATTACCCGTCGTTGTCTTAGCTCTCTTAATTAACTGTTATTTTTTATTTTATTTTTTGCCCCTTTCTTATTTCAATATGCCTTGTCTTTTGCTGTTCAGGCTAGCTATTATTGTTTTATTTCACTGTAGAGCCCCCAGTCCTGCTCAACTGGCCTCTGATAGCTCCTTTGTTCCTCCCCCCACACATGCGGAGACCTCACCTGGCTTAACTGGTGTCTCCAGAGATGCAACCTCTCTCTTCATTACCCAACGCCTAGGTTTACCTCCACTGAACTCACATCCTACCATACCCTTGTCTGTACATTATGCCCTCAACCTATTCCACCACGCCCAGAAATCTGCTCCTTTTATTCTTTGTAGCCAACGTACTAGACGTCCAGTTCTGAAAGCCCTCAGCCGAATATTGATTCTATTACGCCTCTGTTCCTCTGGTGATGTAGAGGTAAACCCAGGTCCTATAACCCCCAGTACTACACCTATTCCCCAGGCGCTCTCATTTGTTGATTTCTGTAACCGTAAAAGCCTTGGTTTCATGCATGTTAACATCAGAAGCCTCCTCCCTAAGTTTGATTTATTCACTGCTTTAGCACACTCCGCCAACCCGGATGTCCTAGCTGTGTCAGAATCCTGGCTTAGGAAGGCTACCAAAAATTCGGAAATTTCCATCCCCAACTACAACATTTCCCGTCAAGATAGAACTGCCAAAGGTGGCGGAGTTGCAATCTACTGCAGATAACCTGCAGAGTTCTGTCATACTGTCCAGGTCTGTGCCCAAACAGTTTGAGCTTCTACTCTTAAAAATCCACCTTTCCAGAAATAAGTCTCTCACTGTTGCCGCCTGTTACAGACCCCCCTCAGCCCCCAGCTGTGCCCTGGACTCCATATGTGAATTGATTGCCCCCCATCTATCTTCAGAGTTTGTACTGTTAGGTGACTTAAACTGGGATATGCTTAACACCCCGGCTGTACTTCAATCTAAGATAGATGCCCTCAATCTCACACAAATTATCAAGGAACCCACCAGGTACAACCCAAAATCCATAAACATGGGTACCATTATTGATATCATTCTGACTAACTTGCCCTCCAAATACACCTCCTCTGTTTTCAACCAGGATCTCAGCGATGACTGCCTCATCGCCTGCGTTCGCAATGGGTCAGCGGTCAAACGACCACCCCTTATCACTGTCAAACGCTCCCTAAAACACTTTTGCGAGCAGGCCTTTCTATTAGATCTGGCCCAGGTATCCTGGAAGGATATTGACCTCATCCCGTCAGTAGAGGACGCCTGGTTGTTCTTTAAAAGTGCTTTCCTCACCATCCTAAATAAGCATGCCCCTTTCAAAAAACGTAGAACTAAGAATAGATATAGCCCTTGGTTCACCCCAGACTTGACTGCACTAGACCAACACAAAAACATCCTGTGGCGCACTGCATTAGCATCGAACAGCCCCCGCGATATGCAGCTATTCAGGGAAGTCAGGAACAAGTACACACAGTCAGTTAGAAAAGCAAAGGCCAGCTTTTTCAAACAGAAATTTGCTTCCTGTAGCACTAACTCCAAAAAGTTCTGGGACACTGTTAAGTCCATGGAGAATAAGAGCACCTCCTCCCAGTTGCCCACTGCATTGAGGCTCGGAAACACTGTTACCACCGATAAATCCACGATTATCGAAAATTTCAATAAGCATTTTGCTACGGCTGGCCATGCTTTCCACCTGGCTACCCCTACCCCGGCCAACAGCTCTGTACCCTCGGCAGCTACTTGCCCAAGCCCCCCCCCCGCTTCTCCTTCACCCAAATCCAGACGGCTGATGTTCTGAAAGAGCTGCTAAGTCTGGACCCCTACAAATCTGCTGGGCTAGATCATCTGGACCCTCTCTTTCTGAAATTATCAGCCAAAATTGTTGCAACACCTATCACTAGCCTGTTCAACCTCTCTTTCGTATCGTCTGAGATCCCTAGAGATTGGAAAGCTGCCGCGGTCATCCCCCTCTTCAAAGGAGGAGACACTCTAGACCCAAACTGTTATAGACCAATATCCATCCTGCCCTGCCTTTCTAAAGTTTTCGAAAGCCAAGTTAACAAACAGATAACTGACCACTTCGAATCCCACCGTACCTTCTCTGCTATGCAATCTGGTTTCCGAGCTGGTCATGGGTGCACCTCAGCTACGCTCAAGGTACTGAACGATATCATAACCGCCATCGATAAAAGACAGTACTGTGCAGCCGTCTTCATCAACCTGGCCAAGGCTTTCGACTCTGTCAATCACCGCATTCTTATTGGCAGACTCAACAGCCTTGGTTTCTCAAGTGACTGCCTTGCCTGGTTCTCTAACTACTTTGCAGACAGAGTTCAGTGTGTCAAATCGGAGGGCCTATTGTCCGATCCTCTGGCAGTCTCTATGGGGGTGCCACAGGGTTCAATTCTTGGGCCAACCCTTTTCTCTATATACATCAACGATGTCGCTCTCGCTGCTGGTGACTCTCTGACCCATCTCTACGCAGATGACACCATTCTGTATACATCTGGCCCCTCTTTGGACACTGTGTTTACTAACCTTCAAACAAGCTTCAATGCCATACAACACTCCTTCCGTGGCCTCCAACTACTCTTAAACGCTAGTAAAACTAAGTGCATGCTTTTCTATCGAACGCTGCCAAGCACCCGCCCACCGGACTATCATCACTACTCTCGACGGGTCCGAATTAGAATACGTGGACACCTACAAATACCTAGGCATCTGGTTAGACTGTAAACTCAACTTCCAGACTCACATCAACCATCTCCAATCCAAAATTAAATCCAGAATTGGCTTCCTATTTCGCAACAAAGCCTCCTTCACTCATGCTGCCAAACATGCCCTTGTAAAACTGACTATCCTACCGATCCTTGATTTCGGCGATGTCATTTACAAACTAGCCTCCAACACTCTACTTAGCAAATTGGATGTAGTTTATCACAGTGCCATCCGTTTTGTCACCAAAGCCCCATACACTACCCACCACTGCGACCTGTATGCTCTCGTTGGCTGGCCTTCATTGTATATTCGTCGCCAAACCCACTGGCTCCAGGTCATCTATAAGTCTTTATTAGGTAAATCCCCGCCCTATCTCAGCTCACTGGTCACGATAGCAACTCCCACCCGTAGCATGCGCTCCAGCAGGTATATCTCACTGGTCACCCCCAAAGCCAACACCTCCTTTGGCCGCCATTCCTTCCAGTTCGCTGCTGCCAATGACTGGAACGAATTGCAAAAATCATTGAAGCTAGAGGTTCCTATCTCCCTCAATAACTTTAAGCATCAGTTGTCAAAGCTGCTTATCGATCACTGCACCTGTATATAGCCCTTCTGTAAATAGCCCACACTACTACCTCATCCCCATATTTATTTTTGTTTATTTTCACTAATCTTGCACTCCAGTATATCTATTTGCACATCATAATTTGCACATCCTTCATTCCTGTGTTAATGATGAAAATCTGTAATTTATTTCACCACTATGGTCTATTTATTGTCCTACCTCCTAACTTTACTGCATTTTGCACTACATTTTGCACTCTGTATATAGATTTTCTATTGTGTTTTTGACTATGTTTGTTTACTGTGTAACTCTGTTGTTTTTGTCGCACTGCTTTGCTTTGTCTTGGCCAGGTCGCAGTTGCAAATGAGAACTTGTTCTCAACTGACCTACCTGGTTAAATAAAGGTGAAATAAAAATAAAAATAAGCCATAAAATGCGCGTTCTTCCTATTTCCACTCAGACCTACAACAAGCGCTGCAACAGTAATTAACGAATAGGAACGTGTATCTACGAGCTTGCTTTGTTGTTATTATTAGCGGCTTGGGTATTTTATAATACCGTTCATAGGAGTAACAACATGAATTTGTGCATGTTGCAGAAATTATGCGGTGGGACTCGAGGTTCGCAATCAGCTGGAAGACGGTGGTCCCTTTTTGGTTAGTGTCTGTCTAGGAAAGGGAGAGTGGAGGGATATTGAAGTCTGCTGCTCTCTCGCTCCACTGAGACTAACCATCAAATACAGGCACCATCAGCACAGTCAAATACAAATGTAAAACAAATTATTTAAATGTATGCTCACTCAGCTGTGCTTCACAAGTAATACAACAAGGGATATATTACTGGTGTAATCATATAGCCTACATTATGATCAAATAGCCACAGTAGCCTACATGGCCACTGTTAAAACTGTAACTTACAGTGGGTACAGCCTCAGTGTTCGCAGTAAACGCGCTCGAAGTTACAGAGAATTTTCACAACCTTTAACTTTGCGCTCAGCAGACCTGAAATTTGCTCCGTGCCTAAAAACATGAGAGGGCTTTATTTTACTAGGCAAGTCAGTTAAGAACAAATTCTTATTCTTATTTACAATGACGGCCTAGGAACAGTGGGTTAACTGCCTTGTTCAGGGGCAGAACGACAGATTTTTACCTTGTCAGCTCGGGGATTCGATCCCGCAACCTTCCAGTTACGGGCCTAACACTCTAACCACTAGGCTACCTGCCGCCCCTGCCGCTACCTGCATCACTTTGTCAAATATTGGTATAAATAGATTGATGCCTCTTTGCATAATATTTGTTCCAGAGGATGCAGAGGAATTTGAGCAAATAAAATGTTTTCCTGTTAAAAGGTGACAAGCAGAGGTCAAGTTAGTCCTGAAATAACTCAAAATCATTCCGGAACAATATTATTGTATGTAATAAAATAAATATCTAAAAGCATCACAACACTACACACTTAGTTGAATCCAGACACTTTACTCAGTCTTTCCCTGTCAAATGAGACCGAGTATCATACTCTATTTGCCTAGTTAAATCCACTGGCTATTTTACATAGCTTTTACATTAATATCAGCACCCAGAACCAAATCAGCTACTCAATGTTAAGGCTGTCACAAGATACTTTTTGTGATATTGCGAGGGGTGAAAGTGAAAGAGGGGGCGAAATAGTCAAAAAGAGAGTGCCAATAACCCGCGAGGGGTGAACCAAAACATACAGAGCTAAATAGTGACCCTGATGACCAATGCGTAACAGGTTTGGATCATCTTCCCACGACCGCCGGTTAGAACGCCAGCGAGGATGAGCGCTGGAGAGGAGGAGGTCCCGCAGCTCTGCGCGGGGCATTCGTTACACTTTTTTTTACATAACAGTTTTCATTCAATATCTCCTTTCTCTGTCACAATATCCGAATATAATTTTGTTTCATAAACATCTTTATAAAAAAAAATCTAAAACAGAGAAACGCCTTCTTTATCCTTTTACATCTCTTCAGTGGCGATGTGGCTCCCAACAGTGTTGACCGTGTTTATGGGTAAGAATTGTATTCCCTTTTCCCAACATCTTTAAACTAAAAACATGTGTACTGACTACAGTATACTGATACAGTTACCTTATTTGCTCTACTGTGACACATATCCATGTTTTTAGATTTCACTATCTATGTACAAGTGATACATGTGTAACAGATACAACATACTCATTGCTTTTTGTGGTCTTTCTTGTTAAATGTAGTATGGGAATGTTTAGATGGTTTTCTTTGCCCAGGTGTTGCCTCTGACCTCTTCTTCAACCAGCAGTCCTTGAATGAGTCCTTCAGTGACACCAGAGCAGTCGAACCATGTGAGTTTATATGTTTATATGCTATATAAGACGTATCCTTCATGGTTTAGTGTAAATAATCTAATATTGTAATATTGAGCATCGACAAAGCCATTTCTGTTACTTTTGTGGTAGTTTGTTTTTAATAATGTATTTGTAATCTAAATGAACATTTATCTTTTTAATAATTGACTTGTAATCTAAATGAAACCCTATTCAACAGCTCACTGCTCACAGGGATTCATGGTTGACGAGAACATTATCTCGGACGACATTCTGATGGTGCTTGAAGAGGACCTCCATCATTGCCAGCTTGCCTGCACTCAGAACCCTGGGTGTTCCTACTTCAGCTACTATGGCAAAGTGTATAATCCATTTTAGTATTGAGGTTGCCTGTTTGGGTGGTTGTCACCAGGTCACCCCACTTGTTCTGTAAATACTGTAGTTGAGGGATGGGGTTGGAGAAATGTCAGCACTCTTACATGCGATTAAAGTGACTATGCATGAGATTAAAATGATAAACAGTATTTGTTTACAATTTATTGTTTATAAAAAAATTGAGTAAAATAGTTAGATGACAGAAGTGCATAAGTTTTGTCTTTTACTTTCAAAACAGATTCCAATGCTATCAAAAGTACTCAGATGGTCAACCAACTATGACAAACTATACAGGAATCACATCTGGTTACACTAGGAAGGGCTGCGAGAAAGGTATGGACCAATCTAATCTACTGCATGAATAGTACTTACAACTGTTAATAAATTGTCACAGTGTCAAGGAGTTGCAAATAAGCTCTCAATTGAGACAACTGAGTGATCTAGCACAACAGCATTAGTATGAAAGGAGGCTTGTTTAGCTACAAATAACTTAATTTCCTATATACATCCAATGTAGTTTTATTTTAACCATTGCTGTCTGTCTGTGATTACTCACATAATGAGAACAAAAAAAAGAATACATAAAATGTGTTACTGAGGTGGTGTCATGTGATGCTTTAGTGTGAAGCTTTAACACTTGCTCAGTAATGTCAGTAATATTTTTATTTCAATAACACACATTTTTTTACATACATTTATGAAATTGATTTAGCACCTTTTTCAATTAGAACAAAATAAAAACATGTGGTTTATATTATGAGGTTGCCGTGACGTGACTTGCATTAATGTGATGACTGTTATTTATGAAATCAATTAGTTAGGTTTAATTGTTACTCAATTTAATTAATCATGTTACAATTAACTCATTAGGAATTTGGGGCACAACAGGAAAAGCTATTTAACGAGTTACTATTTCCCAAATTAAACTCTTAGAAGATATAACCATATATAATGATAACAGTCACTTATTAATGTATTACCTCATTCTGAATGTTTCATGCTCCTTGATATCTGCAAGAACCCTAACCTCATTGATGAATCAGCAATACACAAATTGGCTTAATTATTTATTTACTAACTCACTAAATAATAACACAGAATACATAAACACACACACGGTTTTACTAATGTAATACAATGAAGACAGAAAGAGAGGGGGGAGGAAGAGACAAAGAGAGTCCAAATTATTGTACATACATTTGGAAAACTATGCTCACGGAAATATTAATTCTTAGCACCCTAAGCACCGCTCCTTCGGATTAGAAATGCAATATATATATATTTACACGTAGCTGTCCTTGATCATCGTCTATCTGTTGAACTCGGTGGGTCCTATGGTGAAAGGGTGGGGTCATTGACTTTCATATCCCGTTCGGTGTAAGACTCGGCTTGTCCAGCAGAGGTCACAATGTCATTTGGAGAGGTTCTCTGGTAGTGGAGTGGTTGTTAAAATAGATACTTCAGATGTACCAATGGTTAAATGTCCTAGACTACTTTACATGCCAGCTGCAGACTGGCAATTGCTATGGTCTAGTGCGTGGCCTTCTTCTCATGTAGAGATTGAGAGTTTCAGAGTTTCACCCTTTCAAAACGTATGGAATACTGTTTCATGTTTTCTGGTCTGTAGAGGTTCCAACCATTTTGCCCAACTCAACTTGTGCTGCACGTCGACTGGTCTAATGTAAAAGGCTTTTATACTCGGGTAAAAAGGGGCGTTCCATTGCGCTGACACAATGTCTGTGCTCACTTGGGCATGGTTACTGACTGGACACAAGTTTGTATGAAAAACAATTATCTAATTTAGAAGGCTAAAATCACATTGCTATCTTCACAAACGTACAGTATTCTCATACTTAATCATCTGTTTTATGCAACATTTATATGCAAACCTGATAACTGAAATGTGTACACTTTCAGAGAGACACTTATTTAGTAATACCATCCTTAATGACATCACAAATGAATAAACAATATGACATGATTATTCTTTAGATCCCCACCGACTATTCCAAACATTTGGATCTCAACGACAATGTTCCTTTGTCCAATTTTTAGGCAAGAGTCTCTCTCTATACACATCCCATTCCTTTGTTGGATACTGAAAGGCAGAGGGAGAAAGTTAGAAACTATTTATGACCTGCGTTAAGAGCCCAACTCCCCTTCCTCTCTTCTGTGGGAGATAGGGGGCTATCTTTAAACTTTTGCCTAGCTGATGTGTCCTTTGATCCACTGTCAGGAGAGTCATGACAAGGTCATATTTCCATACTGGGGATTGCTACTACACAGTTCCAAAGTAATTTAGAGCCTTTAAAGAACATTGAAAGAAAAGTTACTTATTTATTGTAAATAAGCTGATTCTCATGTGAGTGGCTGTCTCATCTTACCATTCCCATGTCCTTCTAGAAAAGGGAACCAAGCAGAGTATTGTAAGGATTTCTCTGAAATCTAACTCAGGAGCTGACCTCAATGACCCAGTGGTAAAGGAACAGATGTTGGAGCAGGTACAGTAGTCCTACATCTCCCATATCAGAAATCAATGTCATGCTCACTCATCTCACTGTTTCCTATGTTCTCAAGTTTATATTCCTATTGATCACAATAATAAATACAAATGCTTGTGTCACGGTGAGTGTAGAGGGAACGAGGCGCAGCACGAGAGGATGTTGCGAACATGTTTTTATTATATATAATAACTGTAACAAAAAACAACAAAAGTACTCACGACCGTGGCGTTGTGTTGAACACAGAAAACACAAGCAAACAATGATCCACACACAGCTGGATTTGTGTGGATCCTAAATACTATCCCCAATCAGAGACAACGCTAGACAGCTGTCTCTGATTGGGGATCATAATCACCCGTAATTAGGGTGTGAGGACTTGGTTGTGTGCCTCTCTCCTCCCCTAGGTGGGAGTAAGAGGCCTTACCACAACCAAGCCCTCACAGCTTGAATAAAAAAATAGGAGGACTGCTGACTTTATCTGGTTTGATCCTATCTAATAGATCAGAAAGGAGTTTGCGAAGAACGGAAACTTCATCCACGGCCTAAGCTGGAGAGAACTGCCTAATGGAGACGTTTTTCGCAAAACAGTTAAACTTGGAAGCCCTGAAGAAGGTAAGCACTTTTTTGTGTTACAGTTGTGAAAATGACCCTACTTATGTTTAGTCTGTTGTTCAGAGTCCCTTGTTCAGTGTGTTGTTAGGTTTTACATCCCATTGACAGTATGGAAATGAAGTAAGGTGTTCATTAACTAATTCCAGTGAGAGTCTTTGTACTGTTGTGTTTGTTTTCTTAGATCAGTGTGGGTCTGGATGAAGAGGACCAGCCATGATGATGCAGCAGGAGAGGGATGGAAGGTCCAAGAAAACTAAAATAGTAACCCTAGTACCACATTATATATTATATACCTCATAATACAAGATTATTTGAGTTAATGTTATTCAAGTTCTGATAGTTTGATTTGTCTTATGAAAGAAAGATATTAAGGAAATGTATTTTAGGATACTTTATGTTTACTATTGTAATGTCGTGACGTGATCATTAATGTGATGACTGTTATTTTATAAAATCAATTAACTATGTTTAATGTAATTAAATTAATCATGTAACAATGAACTCATCAGTAAGTTGGGGCACCACGGGAAAATGTGTTTAAAGAGTTATCTCCCAAATTAAACATAAGATATTTTAATAAGGGAACCCTAATCAGCAATACACAAATTGGCTCAATTATTTATTTACTAAATAACTAAATAATTACAAAATATATAAGACACACTAACATTATAGTGGACTAACAAAACAGGACAGTTTGGTTATAACACAATGGATTCAGAAAGACGGGAAAACAAAATAATTAATCTAATGTGACAGTTGTAAGATACGCTCACAGAATTACAAATACTTAGCACCCTAATAACAGCTCATTCGGATTAGAAATGTAATACATATTTACGTGTAGCTGTACTTGATCATCAAGTTGATGATGTAAGACTGGTTTGCCCACCAGAGATCCCAATGTCCTTTGTAGTTTCTTTGATTGTAGTGGTGGTTAGAATGGATACTTCAGCATACCCTGCAGTTCGTAGAGTTGATCTGTTAGAATAGATACTTCAGCGGTTGTCTGTATTCTCGTCCAGGCCTACGGCACATTTTAGCTGCAGACTGATAAAGGCTACGGTCTACGAGTTACTTTTTCTGTAGTGATCGATAGTTTCAGAGTTTAATCATTTCCAGCTGTATAGCCACAGCTCCACGCTGCCTGGTCTGTTAGAGATTAACCATTTCAACGTGTGGACCACGCCTCACGTTCTCTTGTCTTTTCCTTTGGTAATGGAGTTGTAGTTTTAAACCAGTTTGCCATACTCAGCTCACGCTGTACTTCGGCTGGTCTGATATGTTCATTCTTAGCGAGTCCTTTTAAGCACTCTGGTCTCTTCTGACCTCATTAGGAACGTGGCTTAGATAGTGTGCAACAGAATTGAAAAACCATTATCTCATTAAAAGACTAAAATCACATTTCTATCTTTCCTAAAGTATTCTTATACTTAATAATTTACTTTATACAACATTTAGATGCAAACCTGATAGCTGGGAAGTGTACACCTTCAGAGATACAGTTATGTTGTCATGTCTCCAATGACATCACAAAATAGTAACAAATTCAACATGATTGTTCTTTAAGTCCTCACTGACCATTTACCACATTCTTTGTGTTAGAAATATTGTTTCCTTATCCACTTTTGGATGTTGGAGTTTTGGTGGGAAGAAACCTCTGTTCTAACAAAGGGACTGCTTTCCCCCACTACTGCATGGCAAGGAAGGGTATTTACAACTGTCACAAAACTGGCCAACAGCCCCAGGAGAGGGGGGGTCTTCAGACCTATGCCTAGCCAGCATCTTTGATCCTCAGCCAATGAGGGCAAGTCATGACATTAACATGAAATTACAATCCAATATTTTTGTTGGTGTATGAAAGTAATGTAATAATAATGTTTGTTGTACATAAGGACCATTTGATTACTGAACATAAGTGGAATACAATGGACATTTATGGTTTTTCAAGTTTATAGTAAAACATGTGGTGTAAAATTCTTCATTATGATGTTACACACTCACTTATGGATACAACTGTCGACATTCTTGAATAAAATATGTTTGATTAGTGACAACAGTATTACCATTCTTTTCACCCTCCAGCAAGAATAGTGAGATTGAGGCACAAATCACAACAATGTAGAATTATGTGCCCACTTCCAGGTGGTGTTACTACCATCTTCCCTCGACCGCCGGTTAGAACGCCGGCGAGGATGAGCGCTGGAGAGGAGGAGGGACCGCAGCTCTGCGCGGGGCATTCGTTACACAAAGTAGTAAAACCACATCCTAACTACTTGTACTGTAGCACTGAACTCCATCCAAATTAGCTATCAGTACGGACTACAACGTGTCCATACCAGGAACTATGGGCTCTTGTACATCCAGAATTACATTCCACTTTGTTTACACAATTGGGGATTAGGCTACCAGAGCCCTGCAGGTACCACATAGACAACAGGACTTTATTTACAATGCATTGGGTTATCAGAAGACAGGTTACAATGATATCTTTGGTGGTTTTCTTTGTTTCTTTAACCACATATCTTCTTGTCTCGTTAATCAGATGACAATGGATATTGTACTGAACCATGCTCTTTAGTGAAGCCCATGTCCAGTGCCAATAATAATGATTTGATTCCTATTTACCAAATGTACTGTAAATTATTTTCACAAATGTGAACTTGATACACTAACAGCAACATACATTTGATCAAGCAACTTAGATGTACTGTATATCTAACACTGTATAAAGTCCACTGTAATAACAGATAAAATACATTGGGTCCATTGGTTAGTGTTTTTTTATGTGGAGGGAGGGGTTAGAGCTGACGTTTCAGCATCTTCTGGGTGTGTTCACCTGGTCAGCAGAGAGGGAGGAAAGAAACTCTATAAACAAATCTCTCTTTTGTGACATGGTGAGGTTGGACCCAGGTGCAGAGAAGAGACCAGATGAGGAATCAGTGGTTAAGGATAAACACAATACTTTACTGAGTAACAGTAACCGAAGGATCACAGTAACACGCGGAAAACAACAAACTAAGTCTCGAAAACTCACTCAGGAGACAAACGCACATGGCACACAATTCCAGCTTCTGCAAATGACAACAGAAAACACAGTGTCATTAATGTCTCTAGGACAGTCTCTGCCCCCTTCTGGTGACCAGTGGAACCATGACAGTACACCCCCTCTAGGAGCGGCTCCAGGGCGACCACCACATAGTTGGTTGAAGTCCCGAACAAGTCCTGGATCCAGGATGTCCCGGAAAGGCATCTACGCCCACTCCTCTGGGCCATAGCCCTCCCAGTCCACCAGGTACTGCAGGGTACCTCTGACTCGACGAGCCACCAACAGACGACAATACTCCATACCAGCTAAAAAACATAGCCCACCTAGCCTGGCGAGCGTTCAACCTCTTGGCTTCCTGAATGGAGACCAAGTTCTTATGGTCCGTCCAGATCACGAAAGGATGAGGTGCCCCCTCCAACCAGTGTCTCCACCCCTCAAGGGCCCACTTGACTGCTAAGAGCTCGCTTGGAAAGAAAGAAACATGTATATACACCACTGATACCTTTTGTCTCTGTAGTCTAGTGTTGTTCATTCTGCGTTGTGTCCTTCTATAGCCAAGTTTAGTGCTGGTAGTTAAGTGCTGACCTGAGTTGTTTGAAAAAAATAGCAATCAGTGTCAGATGTAAAATGTCTCTGTTACACAGGTTGTGGGGAAATAATGTGGATACACATCCACCTCAGCCATTCGTAAGTCAGTGCATGGAGAAATGCACCAAAAATTACAATTACAGGTACTTCACATTAGTTGGGAAATAAGCTAACTCTGGCCAACCTAACAGGTACATGCTCAAAGATGTGTGTTGGCGCCGCCCTGCGTGGTCGCCTGTTAAGCAGCTCCTTTCAACCTGATCTCCCATAAATACGTGAAATTTCACGTATTTCTGGGAGATCAGGTTGGTCCTTTTTATCACTGAGGGACTTTTTATTTTTCTCGCAGCTGAACGTCTACAGGAGTCGTCTATTATTATTATTTACAACAGAGCCCAGCTCCTGGATTTAGCACACGCAGCGCTGCTGCACCCCAGGGAAATGTTCGATATTCCGGACGAGTTGAAAAGGCGACGGCGTGTACGTAGGGCGGGATTGAAGTGTAAGGCAAAGTTGAGGAAGTACAAGCCGGCAATACCGTCTATCATTATGGGCAACGTGAGATCGCTGCATAACAAATTGGACGAGCTTGAGGGTCTTGTCCGTGGACAAAGGGAAAATCGGGAAGCGAGCCTAATGTTTTTTACTGAGACTTGGCTGAACGATAACCTCCCAATAGAGAACGTCACTATCGGCGGGTTCCGGACCATCAGAGCAGACAGGGATAGCGTCTCTTCCGTTAAGAGCAAGGGAGGGGGACTGGCTTTATTAGTTAACAACAGATGGTGTAATCCGAGCCATATTACTCTTAAGGAAGAGTTTTGTAGCCCGGACATTGAGTTGTTAGCCGTTAGCCTGAGACCCTACTATTTGCCGAGGGAATTCACGGCGGCCATTGTTGTTATTGTTTACATCACGCCCTCCACTGACGCAAACACAGCGTGTGACGTCATCCACTCTGTTATCGCGAGGTTACAGACAGCGCATCCCAGTGCTTCTTTGCCATTTCGGGGGATTTTAACCATGCATCTCTCTCTGCAACGCTGCCCACGTTCAAACAGTTCGTGAAGTGACCAACCAGGAATAATAAAACTCTGGACTTGTTATATGCTAATGTGAAGGATGCATACAACTCCACTGCACTCCCTCCCCTCGGTAGATCAGATCACAATCTTGTCCACCTCACTCCACTCTACAGGCCTTTGGTCCAACAGCAGCCTTCGACCACTAGGACCATTAGGAGATGGTCCCCGGAGGCGAATGAGGCCCTACAGGACTGCTTTGAAACAACAGACTGGGATGTGTTCTGTGAGGCTCATGGGGAGGACATTGATGGACTTACTGACTGCATAAGACTATATACATTTTTGTGTAGTCAACACTGTACCCACCAGGAAGGTACGCTGTTTTCCAAATAATACACCCTGGGTCACAAGCGACCTGAAGGCCCTGCTGAATGAGAAGAAGAGGGCCATCAAGGAGGGGGACAAGGACAAATTGAAATGCGTCAAGAGGGAGCTGAAGTTTCGGATTGCTGAGGGGAAGAGAGGGTATAAGGAGAAGATGGAGGACAAGCTGAGGCAGAGCCAGGTGAGAGAGGTGTGGAAGGGATGAGAAATATCACTGGCTTCAAAAAGTCAAACAGTGAGCAGACGGAGGGGACCCAGGACAGAGCCAATGAGCTGAACCAATTTTTTTAACAGGTTCGATACTGGCCCTGTCCACCTCCCTTCCAGCTCCCCAGTTCCCCAGGCAAAGTGGGGGTTGTCCCACCCCCACTTTGCTCACAACACATCTGTTGAGACAATCAGCGACCCAACCTCCACCCCTGCTCCCTCTGGACTGATCCTCAACACCCCCCTTTCCCCCACCTCCCCACCTGGGCTGGCTTTCACCACCAACCAAGTGAAGAGAGAGCTGGAGAGACTACATCAGTGGATAGCGGCGGGCCCTGATGGCATCAGCCCAAGGCTGCTTAGGGTCTGTGCTGACCAACTGTGTGGAATACTCTAGCGCCGCTTCAACCTGAGCCTGGAAAGGGTCCCTGTGCTGTGGAAAACATCCTGCCTCGTCCCAGTGCCCAAGAAGGCACGCCCCACTGTCCTGAATGACTTCAGACCTGTAGCGCTAACATTCCACATCATGAAGACCCTGGAATGGTTAGTCCTCGCTCACCTCAGACCCCTGGTGTGTACATCACTGGACCCCCTGCAGTTCGCATACCAACGCAACATCGGGGTGGATGATGCCATCATCTACCTTCTGCAGAGGGCCTACTCTCACCTGGACAACGCAGGTTGCACTGTGCGGGTTATGTTTTTTTACATCTCCAGTGCCTTCAACACCATTCAGCCCCTGCTACTCGGTGAGAAGATGAAGAGGATGTAACCATGCTAATACTTAATATAACCATGCTAATATTCATTTAGCTGTAAATGTAACTGTATATTTACCTGTACAGTTCATTTAACCATGTAAAATATTCACTTACCAGTATGTCTATTAAGTAAACTTTTATTACCCTCACTCATATCATACGCATTTTTAGCTATTGAAGTATTTCTCTGCCATCGACCTGTATAGTACAGTTAACCATCCACCAATGTATAATGTACATATTCAGCCATCCACCCATACTATGCAATGTCTTTTTATAGCTTTTTTGCACTCCAGACTTCTTGTATTTCTATACTTTTTCATACTGCCGCTCTATGTATCGTGTATCTGTCTTTTGTGTATTTTCGTTCTGGCATTTTGCACCTGCCCTATGTTTTGTTGTAGCTGCTTGACAAAGAAATTTCTCCTCGGGGATCAATAAAGTATCTATCTATCTATCTATCTATCTATCTATCTATCTATCTATCTATCTATCTATCTATCTATCTATCTATCTATCTATCTATCTATCTATCTATCTATCAGCTTTTTTTATTAAACATGTTTTAATTTTCTGCAAGTAAAGGCTTTATTAAACAAGTACCATAATGGAGAGTGACTATGTATGTTGTGTATTTAAAAAAAAAAATATTTAACCTTTATTTAACTAGGCAAGTCAGTTAAGAACATATTCTTATTTACAAAAAAAGAAATTAAAAGAATTATATATAAATATAGGACAAAACATACATCACGACAAGAGAGACACCACAACACTACCTAAAGAGAGACCCAAGACAACAACATAGAAAGGCAGCAACACATGAAAAAAATAGCAAGGTAGCAACACAACATAACAACAACATGGCAGTAACACAACATGGTAGCACCACAAAACAGACAACAACACAAATGGCAAGAAGTAAGCATAACATTGAACATTAATACTTTGTAATAAAGTCTATTTTGAATTCACAAGCTCCTGTGTCTGACAGATATCTTTGAGGAGTATTTCCACGACATTGTTTTGGTCATTGCGTTAATTTCTGATAAGTAACATCCTTTGTGATATTTGTCCCACAGAGACATGGGTTTTCTGAAGGCTTTAACAGGTGATACGCATGTCACAATACAGTACCTCCAACATGCTACCTCATGCTACTCTCTGAGAAACTGCAGTGGTGAGCACATTTTTTTTGTTTTGTTTTACCTTTATTTAACTAGGCAAGTCAGATAAGAGCAAATTCTTATTTACAATGACGGCCTACACCGGCCAAACTCGGACAACGCTGGGCCAATTTTGCGCCGCCCTATGGGACTCACAATCACGGCCGGTTGTGATACAGCCTGGATTCGAAACAGGTTGCCTGTAGTGATGCCTCTAGCACTGAGATGCAGTGTCTTAGACCATTGCACTACTTGGGAGCCCAGTTAATGTATATGTGAGTCATGTATTTCTAATGATCAGAGTTGAACTTTGTTAATCGGCCCTATTAAACAGGGAAGCATAGACATGGATATCAAACTCTGTTATTTTGTGTTTCTGTTTATTGTTCAATATTGTGTCTCAGAGACTCACTGCACTCAGGAGTATACTGTAGCTTAATTGTCTTGAATAAGCCAAAACAAAATGGCAAGGCCTGTTCATATAAGATACATTCATGCTCTCATCCTGTATATGATGTTTCAATAGATCTCCACTAGAGGGCTCTCCATGGCAGCCTGGAAAGTCTGCAGACAGACACCACAATGATCTGCCTGAGAGACTACCACACTCATGGTCTGGAAGGGGCCTTCATTTCAATTAATTATTATTGTTAGACTACTGTTACTATTATTCATATTATTACTATTATTCATATTATTATGTTTACTTATCATTTTACATCATATTACTTAATGATATCGTATGTCCATAACCATCGCTATTTGACTGTTGAACTGTACTCATTTGATTGTTGGAAAAAAAAAGTAAAGCAAGGTAAAGAAAATATTATTAAACATAAAATGTAGTATTGAACTCTTGTGTGAAAACTGTAGCCTACTGTAGGAGATGGATAGTTAGTTATAATGACTATACAGTATTGGTACAACTGTGACTTCTGTGAAATTGACACGGCTGCACTGATGGGCTATATTGATGCAACAATGTGCCATAAACTCAAATCGATTGAACCGCTGAGCTTTTGCAAAAAACATGCATTTTGGAGACATAATCCCATTTTCATTTTTTTTAAAATAGGGAAATTATAAGGTTTACATAGGTTATGGGAAACAAAATTGTCTGCAGTAGCCTATCCTAATAGAGTAATGAGAGGAATCACTCCCCGTTATCTCATCCCCCGTTTCCACCCAGCACCCCCATGTCTGAGACGTGCTCAGAATCTATTACCAGCTCTATCTCTCTCCTTTACCTTCTTCTCAGAAATATGGAGAGAGAGAGAGAGAGAGACGGCCGGCAGCTCCCCTCTGTGCACTCAGTCGGAGACAGTTACGGTGGATTGTGCAGACAGAGCTATCAGTCCAGTCCTGAGAGCTCATTTTATGACTTGTAAAAATGTCGGCCAGACCAGGCTACTATCGGCAGGAGCTGAACAAGACTGTATGGGAGGTTCCTGAGCGGTACCAGAACCTGACTCCCGTGGGCTCGGGGGCCTACGGTTCGGTATGGTGAGTAGGCTATATGAAAGAGGGAGGGACGAGGCTGCAAAGAAGTCCATAAACATCATACAATGCAGAGGGAAAACATAATTTAGCCTTATGATTTGTATTATGAACATGCATTATTGGATAATATAGTAAAAACAATAGGCCTATTTATAGCGTATTCTTATTATTATTGTGAAATTGCCAGCCTATTGTTATTATTGTTTTTATTGTTATTAGGCAGTTATTATGCCGATTTAAATTAAAATAGCCTAATATAATTCATGTTCATGTAGCCCAGTTAGTTGTTATGCACCAGAAAATCATCAATGTTATTTTCATGTTATGTTCAATGTGGATTTACTAGACTACTCTATTTTTACCAATATGATGCCGTCACAAAGGCTATGTTTTCAATTTGATTGATTTATCTGTCGTTGACACCATTCGCAAATACTGGGCGTCATCACTCCAACGGCAGACTGTCTGCGATTGTTGCCTCTCGGTGTTGATTCAGTCTGCCCCGTACGATTCCCATACGGAACGGAAACAACAAGGAGTTATCGGCGCATCGCGCCTGCAACCACACGCTACGGGTCGAATCGTGACTGTTCTTAATAGGATACATTTAGTTTCTATAAGGCTTTTTGGGCTACTAATAACAGGGACAGCACTTCGTGGGGATCTGCACTGAACAACTTGAAGGATGCAGGACACATCTGTATAGTCATGGGCATGTGTAGCCACTTCAGTGTTGCTGACTGAAAATATCTTGACATTTTTGTTATTTTCAGACATTTGTGCTGTTATGCACTTACAGACTTTCATCTTTGATATGCTTCAATTCAGACAGTGAAGAGGGACCTAGGAAATATATGTCAACATTGTATTCATGACCACAAGTCTGTTGACCAAATAACGTACTTCAATTTCACAACCTGATCTCCTCCCCATACAGTAAATGCATGCTCTCTCTCTCTCTACATTTCCACATGAACAAGTTCCTCTTTTCTCATAAGTGGGTTGGGCAATATTTCCTTGTTTTAATTTTGGATCATTCTTTGTCTATTGTGGGAGAAGAGACACCGTTGCCATGGCGAGGTGTCATGGTGATGTGTGCACCTCAGCTTGAGTGTCATACAGCAATCCACATTGATCCATGCATGGGAAGGGATATGAAGTGCCTGGCGGTTTCTATATCTGCTTTTACTGTAACAGCACTGGTAGATAGATTCGATTTACATTGTGGGCACAGCTCTCTTTGTTGTTTATAGGCTGGTAAAACAGCTAACACCATGGCCTGTCAATCCAATGCTTTTGCATTGAAGTGAGGATGTGATCTTCTGAGTATCAGCTCAGGGTGACAGGCAACATACATCTGTGATGCAGCAGACATAGAAGAGAAGGGTGGCACAGAAACTACATGTTAGCTCAAGCAATATCTAAGGCCTTAATTGGTCAATTAGGTTTAATTGAAGTTTAGCCTAGCAGATTGATGGGAAGTACTGTAGTGTTTTACTACTCCACTGAGAAATCATGGTGAAATTGGTGCAGTTAGATTTTATGAAGACCTTGGATGCTGAGTAGTTAGACATGATAGCATTGCTCTAGCAACAATTCAGACAAATAATATCATTGGTCTGCTTCTTTTGACTAATACTTTTTTTTAATACTAGTTTAAAAAAAACTCATTATTTGTGTGGATTCACAAAGAAATCTAATACACCATCAACCAACATGCAAAGCAATGCAGTCATGTGATTTGCTACACCTACAAAATGGCACTGCTCATAGTACCATTCTATCCAGCAAGGATTCACATTCTTGCACACCATCTCCCTCTCTCTTTCTCTTTCTCTCTCTCTCTGTCTCGGAGTCCTGCATTGTTCAGGCTGAGCTCCAGCCATTGTCATCGTCTTCTCCATGGCAGAGCTGATTGATTAGCAGAGGGGTGGGGGTTTGGTAATTGGGGAGGTATTTTATAAGGGGTTTGGACTGGGAGAGCCTTAGGGGTCCAGGGACATTACTTCTGAGGATACAGAGGAGAATTGAAGTCATTATATTCATCCATGGTGCTCCTCAATTTCCCTGCAAAGCCCCCTGAGAGTATTTGCCTGAGGTCAAGGATCTAATCAGAAAGGCTTGCATAATGTATATCAGATCAAATCAAGTCAAAATCAAATATTTGTCACATGCGCCTAATACAACAGATGTAGACTTTACCACGAAATGCTTACTCACGAGCCCTTTCCCAACAATGCAGAGTTCAAAAGTAAGAAATATTGCAACAAAAAAAAAAAAAAAAAAAAAGGAAATAGTAACTAAATCAAATAGCAATAACCAGGCTATATACAAGTAGCGCCGGTACAGAGTCAATATGCAGGGCTACGAGGTAGTTGAGGTATCAAATCAAATCACATTTATTTATAAAGCCCTTTTTACATCAGCCGATGTCACAAAGTGCTATACAGAAACCCAGCCTAAAACCCCAAACAGCAACCAATGCAGATGTAGAAGCACGGTGGCTAGGAAAAACTTCCTAGAAAGGCAAAACATAGGAAGAAACCTAGAGAGGAACCAGGCTCTGAGGGGTGGCCAGTCCTCTTCTGGCTGTGCCGTGTGGAGATTATAACAATTCATGGCCATTAAGGTCAGTTATTTCTCCAAGATGTTCAAACGTTCATAGATGACCAGCAGGGTCAAATAATAATCATAGTACATTTAGGTAGGGGTAAAGGTGACTAGGTAATGAGGATACAGTAGATGATAAACAGAGTAGCAGCAGCGTATGTGAAGGGTTGGAAAGTGTGTCTATATGTAAGTGTATGTGTGCGTGTGTGTGTGGCATCAATATGCATGTGTGTGTGTTTTGTGTGTGTGAGCGTATGCTGTGCGTGAGTGTGTGTGTTGGAGTGCCAGTGTAGTATGTGTGAGTGTGTGAATGTGAATGTGCATAGAGCCAGTGCAAGAGAGTCAGTGCAAATAAAGTGAAAGTCATCCAGTAAAATACAACTTGAGTAAAAGTATTTGGTTTTAAATATACTGAAATATCAAAAGTAAATGTAGTTGCTAAAATATACTTAAGTATCAAAAGTAAAAGCAAAAGTATAAATAATTAAAAATTCATTATATTAAGCCAGAGTCACACTCCAACAGACATAATTTACAAACAAAGCATTTGTGTTTAGTGAGTCCGCCAGATCAGAGGCAGTAGGGATGACCAGGGATGTTCTCTTGATAAGTGTGTGAATTGGACCATTTTCTTTCAGGCTAAGCATTCAAAATGTAACAAGTACTTTTGGGTGTCAGGGAATATGTATGGAGTAAAAAATACATTATTTTCTTTAGGAATATAGTGAAGTAAAAGTGTCATGACGCTAGCCCTTTCGGTGAAAAGAAGATGTGAATAAACAGAGTAGCAGCAGCGTTTTAATGACTTTACCACAACGTCATAAATTCCTGGCAGAGGCTCTCTTCTCAGGTGCATGCAGTATGGAAAGAGAGGATCTCACAGTAAGACAAAGGAACTTTTCCCGCCAAGATTCCTACCTCCAATTAATGGATAAATATAACAATATTTATATTTTTAAGAAAGGGGAAACGGTCGGGGGAACTGAAAGAACAATCCAGCCAATTGTGTTTCATTTTGGGACATCAGGACAGACAGTATCATAACGTAACGTTATCTTGGTTTGTATACACTTCCCAATTAGTATAAAACGAATGATTAAGTATAAGAATACTTTTGAAAAGATAGAAATGCCTTTTTATGAGATAAAGGTTTTCCTTGTCTGTTTGCCCACTAACTAAGCCACGCCCCTAATGAGGTCAGAAGAGCGTGTCAGTATGATGGGGCCGCCTTTCTGACCCGAGTCTTTAAGAGTACTCGCTAAGAATTTAAATATCAGTTCCAAGGATGTGCGGATTTGAGTCCACACGTTAAAATGGCGAATTTCATCTTCAACCCTATAGTTCCAAATAACCGGAGGACTTGTCCCCGCGTTTAAAGGGCTACTTTAATTTAAACTCTACAGGCCAGAAAACAAGGGAGCTTTCTCCCCACGTGAGATGGTATGAACTCTGAACTATTTCACTAAAGAAGAAGTGAATCCTAGATTATAGCCTAACAGACTGCAGACTGGAAAGGTGCGTAAATCTAGTAAGAACACTGATTGTTGCGGAAGCATCTATAGAGTAAGATGAACCTCTCACACGACGACCCAGAAGATTCTACAAAGGAACAATGGCGACATTGACTGGGCAAACCAGAGCCTCACACCACCAGCTCAATCATAAATACTGATTACATTCCTTTGTCCAAACAAGCGATTGTTAAAGTGCATATGTAGTCAGATTTATGTCATTAGCTTCCCATGTCCGATAGAGGCCAAATTCCAACTGTCATTGTTTTCTTTAGTCCACTAGGGACGGAATTTACTGTATAATGTTATTATGTATTATATATTCTGTAATTGTTTAATTAGCTAGTAAATAAATAATGAAGACAATTTGCGTATGGATGATTCAACATAAAGGCTGGGTTCGTGCAAACTTGGATTTTATGACTTTCAAGAATGAGACTGTTCAAGGTAAAATTCATTAATGAGCGACTGTTATCACAAGATATAAAATATCCAAAGAGTTCCTAGTTAATTAATGTTTAGATGGTTAGTTTAATCACATAATCATTAAGCCTAGAGAATCAATTTGATAATATAGCAGTCTTCACTTTTAATGATAAGTCAGAGACACAACAAAAGTAAAAGTTTTCAAAAATATACACTGGGGGCCAAAAGTTTGGAATATTACTCAATCATTTTTGCTTTATTTGCACAATTTTTTACATTGTACAACAAAAGACATCAAAACTATGACATAACACAGATTCTTCAAAGTAGCCACCCTTTGCCTTGATGACAGCTTTGCACACTCATGGCATTCTCTCAACCAGCTTCATGAGGACCGCAACAGGAATGGAAGACTCCGACATTTTTGGTTCCAACCTCAACCAAATTTAGATGGTTTGGGATGAGTCGGACCGCAGTGAAGGAAAAGCAGCCAACAAGTGCTCAGCATATGTGGGAACTCCTTCAATACTGATGGAAAAGCATTCCAGGTGAAGCTGGTTGAGAGAATGCCAAGAGTGTGCAAAGCTGTCATCAAGGCAAAGGTGGCTATTTGAAGAATCTCAAATATAAAATATACAGTGGGGAGAACAAGTATTTGATACACTGCCGATTTTGTAGGTTTTCCCACTTACAAAGCATGTAGAAGTCTGTCATTTTTATCATAGGTACTCTTCAACTGTGAGTGACGGAATCTAAAACAAAAATCCAGAAAATCCCATTGTATGTTTTTAAGTAATTAATTTGCATTTTATTGCATGACATAAGTATTTGATACATCAGAAAAGCAGAACTTAATATTTGTTACAGAAACCTTTGTTTGCAATTACAGAGATCATATGTTTCCTGTAGTTCTTGACCAGGTTTGCACACACTGCAGCAGGGATTTTGGCCCACTCCTCCATACAGATCCTTCAGGTTTCGGGGCTGTCGCTGGGCAATACGGACTTTCAGCTCCCTCCAAAGATTTTCTATTGGGTTCAGGTCTGGAGACTGGCTAGGCCACTCCAGGACCTTGAGATGCTTCTTACGGAGCCACTCCTTAGTTGCCCTGGCTGTGTGTTTCGTGTCGTTGTCATGCTGGCAGACCCAGCCACGACCCATCTTCAATGCTCTTACTGAGGGAAGGAGGTTGTTGGCCAAGATCTCGCAATACATTGCCCCATCCATCCTCCCCTCAATACGGTGCAGTCGTCCTGTCCCCTTTGCAGAAAAGCATCCCCATAGAATGATGTTTCCACCTCCATGCTTCACGGTTGGGATGGTGTTCTTAGGGTTGTACTCATCCTTCTTCTTCCTCCAAACACGGCGAGTGGAGTTTAGACCAAAAAGCTCTATTTTTGTCTCATCAGACCACATGACCTTCTCCCATTCCTCCTCTGGATCATCCAGATGGTCATTGGCAAACTTCAGACGGGCCTGGACATGCGCTGGCTTGAGCAGGGGGACCTTGCCTGCGCTGCAGGATTTTAATCCATGACGGCGTAGTGTGTTACTAATGGTTTTCTTTGAGACTGTGGTCCCAGCTCTCTTCAGGTCATTGACCAGGTCCTGCCGTGTAGTTCTGGGCTGATCCCTCACGATCATTGATGCCCCACGAGGTGAGATCTTGCATGGTGCCCCAGACCGAGGGAGATTGACCGTCATCTTGATCTTCTTCCATTTTCTAATAATTGCGCCAACAGTTGTTGCCTTCTCACCAAGCTGCTTGCCTATTGTCCTGTAGCCCATCCCATCCTTGTGCAGGTCTACAATTTTATCCCTGATGTCCTTACACAGCTCTCTGGTCTTGGCCATTGTTGAGAGGTTGGAGTCTGTTTGATTGAGTGTGTGGACAGGTGTCTTTTATACAGGTAACGAGTTCAAACAGGTGCAGTTAATACAGGTAATGAGTGGAGAAAAGGAGGGCTTCTTAAAGAAAAACTAACAGGTCTGTGAGAGCCGGAATTCTTACTGGTTGGTAGGTGATCAAATACTTATGTCATGCAATAAAATGCAAATTAATTATTTAAAAATCATACTATGTGATTTTCTGGATTTTTGTTTTAGATTCCGTCTCTCACAGTTGAAGTGTACCTATGATAAAAATTACAGACCTCTACATGCTTTGTAAGTAGGAAAACCTGCAAAATCGGCAGTGTATCAAATACTTGTTCTCCCCACTGTATTTTGATTTGTTTAACACTTTTTTGGTTACTACATGATTCCATGTGTGTTATGTCATAGTTTTGATGTCTTCACTTTTATTCTACAATGTAAAAAATAGTGCAAATAAAGAATAAAGAAAAACCCTTGAATAGTAAAGTAAAGTACAGATACCCTCAAAAAACGACTTAAGTAGTACTTTAAAGTATTTTTACTTAAGTACTTTACACCACTGGCAAATAGTAAGTGTAGCCATTTGATTAACTGTTCAGCAATCTTATGGCTTGGGGGTAGAAGCTGTTCAGGAGCCTTTTGGTCCTAGACTTGGTGCTCCAGTACCGCTTGCCCAGCGGTAGCAGAGAGAACAGTCTATGACTTGGGTGGCTGACACCGCCTGGTATAGAGGTCCTGGATGGCAGGGAGCTCGGCCCCAGTGATGTACTGGGCCACTACCCTCTGTAGCGCCTTATGGTCGGATGCCAAGCAGCTGCCATACCAAGCAGTGATGCAGCCAGCCAAGATGCTCTCAATGGTGTAGCCATCAGACAGAGGTATTATCACACATTCACTGCATACCATGCAGAACATCACATAGACACAGACATAGTTGTCCATCATTATACCAGCAGACATAAAAAAGAATGTCTGAATGAATATGCACATTTAAAATGCATTGGAATGTCTGAGATTTTCACAAATGTGGCTGCTACTTCAAATAGACTTTATTCCAATAAATGGAAAGCTTTTCATAGATTGCAAAACATCAGTCACATGTAATGACAACAGTTGCCATTCTTGAGACATCGTTCTGCCACTTCCCTTCTCTTTCCCAAGTCGTATAATTTCTCATTTCCCTATCAGCTTGCAGACTGCAAACCCCTAATTCAAACCTCATTCAAACCTAATTCGATCCCAGTGGGTAAAACTTTGTTGGTGTAATGTTATTTAACCGTAATATAGCGTTGTGCAAATGTTTGCGCTTGCATCATGAATGTTTCATTTAGTCAAAAGAACAATTTCCATGTGCCCAACTGTTGCAGCAACACTATGCAAATCATGGCTAGTGTGAGGTATTTGTCAGCACATTGTGTCACCTTGGAGATGGCATAGCTACAGTTGAAGTCGGAAGTTTACATACACTTAGGTTGAAGTCATTAAAACTCATTTTTCAACCACTCCACAGATTTCATGTTAACAAACTATAGTTTTGGCAAGTCGGTTAGGACATCTACTTTGTGCATGACACAAGTAATTCTTCCAACAATTGTTTAAAGACAGAACATTTCACTTATAATTCACTATATCAAAATTTGTAAGAAGTTTACATACACAAAACTAGATGGCATCATGAGGAAGGAAAATTATGTGGATATATTGAAGCAACATCTCAAGACATCAGTCAGGAAGTTAAAGCTTGGTCGCAAATGGGTCTTCCAAATGGACAAATGCACTGCGGTTCTGTCAGGAGGAATGGGCCAAAATTCACCCAACTTATTGTGGGAAGCTTGTGAAAGGCTACCCAAAACGTTTGACCCAAGTTAAACAATTTAAAGGCAATGCTACCAAATACTAATTGAGTGTATGTAAACTTCTGACCCACGGGGAATGTGATGAAAGAAATAAAAGCTGAAATAAATAATTCTCTCTACTATTATTCTGACATTTCACATTCTTAAAATAAAGTGGTGATCCTAACTGACCTAAGACAGGGAAGTCTTGCTAGGATTAAATGTCAGGAATTGTGATAAACTGAGTTTAAATGTATTTGGCTAAGGTGTATGTAAACGTCCGACTTCAACTGTATATGCATTTGTTTCTAAGGGCTTGGCTGCTTAAATAGCTATTATTATGTCCCCGAAGCTCTCGGATGAAAGCACACATGAAATAGAATCTCAAGTACATGGAACTGTCTAACAGTATTACCATGCAAGCTGCTTTGGGGAGTAGAAGGCTGGAGAATAAAAGAAAGCATTCTTCATTTTGAATTGTAGGTGCAAACAAGACGCTCTGGCAGATGCTTTCATGTATGCCCCACTTTTTCCTTTGAATTATTTTATATGCATAAGACTAAAGTCAATATACAGTGGGGAGAACAAGTATTTGATACACTGCCGATTTTGCAGATTTTCCCACTTACAAAGCATGTAGAAGTCTGTAATTTTTATCATAGGTACTCTTCAACTGTGAGTGGTAAAATCTAAAACAAAAATCCAGAAAATCACATTGTATGATTTTTAAGTAATTAATTTGCATTTTATTGCATGACATAAGTATTTGATACATCAGAAAAGCAGGACTTAATATGGGGTACAGAAACCTTTGTTTGCAATTACAGAGATCGTACGTTTCCTGTAGTTCTTGACCAGGTTTGCACACACTGCAGCAGGGATTTTGGCCCACTCCTCCATACAGACCTTCTCCAG
Source organism: Thymallus thymallus (assembly GCA_023634145.1). Lineage (NCBI taxonomy): Eukaryota > Metazoa > Chordata > Actinopteri > Salmoniformes > Salmonidae > Thymallus > Thymallus thymallus. Next base: position 11,708,033 of record CM042420.1, read on the forward strand.
ATCCTTCAGGTTTCGGGGCTGTCGCTGGGCAATGCGGACTTTCAGCTCCCTCCAAAGATTTTCTATTGGATTCAGGTCTGGAGACTGGCTAGGCCACTCCAGGACCTTGAGATGCTTCTTACGGAGCCACTCCTTAGTTGCCCTGGCTGTGTGTTTCGGGTCGTTGTCATGCTGGAAGACCCAGCCACGACCCATCTTCAATGCTCTTACTGAGGGAAGGAGGTTGTTGGCCAAGATCTCGCGATACATGGCCCCATCCATCCTCCCCTCAATACGGTGCAGTCGTCCTGTCCCCTTTGCAGAAAAGCATCCTCAAAGAATGATGTTTCCACCTCCATGCTTCACGGTTGGGATGGTGTTCTTGGGGTTGTACTCATCCTTCTTCTTCCTCCAAACACGGCAAGTGGAGTTTAGACCAAAAAGCTCTATTTTTGTCTCATCAGACCACATGACCTTCTCCCATTCCTCCTCTGGATCATCCAGATGGTCATTGGCAAACTTCAGACGGGCCTGGACATGCGCTGGCTTGAGCAGGGGGACCTTGCGTGCGCTGCAGGATTTTAATCCATGACGGCGTAGTGTGTTACTAATGGTTTTAGTAACAGAGACCGTGGTCCCAGCTCTCTTCACGTCATTGACCAGGTCCTGCCGTGTAGTTCTGGGCTTATCCCTCACCTTCCTCATGATCATTGATGCCCCACGAGGTGAGATCTTGCATGGTGCCCCAGACCGAGGGAGATTGACCGTCACCTTGAACTTCTTCCATTTTCTAATAATTGCGCCAACAGTTGTTGCCTTCTCACCAAGCTGCTTGCCTATTGTCTTGTAGCCCATCCCAGCCTTGTGCAGGTCTACAATTTTATCCCTGATGTCCTTACACAGCTCTCTGGTCTTGGCCATTGTGGAGAGGTTGGAGTCTGTTTGATTGAGTGTGTGGACAGGTGTCTTTTATACAGGTAACGAGTTCAAACAGGTGCAGTTAATACAGGTAATGAGTGGAGAACAGGAGGGCTTCTTAAAGAAAAACTAACAGGTCTGTGAGAGCCGGAATTCATACTGGTTGGTAGGTGATCAAATACTTATGTCATGCAATAAAATGCAAATTAATTATAAAAAAATCATACAATGTGATTTTCTGGATTTTTGTTTTAGATTCCGTCTCTCACAGTTGAAGTGTACCTATGATAAAAATTACAGACCTCTACATGCTTTGTAAGTAGGAAAACCTGCAAAATCGGAAGTGTATCAAATACTTGTTCTCCCCACTGTAGATAGCTAGATGAAGAGAGAGTGAGATATATATATGAAGAGATTGCATCAGATATTTTGCTCTTTTGTCCCCCTCACCCACTCTTTCTGTTTTTGAAACCGGAGGTGCATGACTGTAACAGCTGATAAAACATTCTGAGATAGAAGACAGAGTCAGTTGTTTGGCTAACATTTAACAGTGGCATCTGGGGTGGCAGCAGGTGCTTCTGTGATGGTATGCTAGCAGCCTGTTTGGCTAACATTTAACAGGGGCATCTGGGGCGGCAGCAGGTGCTTCTGTGATGGTATGCTAGCAGCCTGTTTGGCTAACATTTAACAGGGGCATCTGGGGCGGCAGCAGGTGCTTCTGTGATGGTATGCTAGCTGCCTGTTTGGCTAACATTTAACAGGGGCATCTAGGGCGGCAGCAGGTGCTTCTGTGATGGTATGCTAGCTGCCTGTTTGGCTAACATTTAACAGGGGCATCTGGTGCGGCAGCAGGTGCTTCTGTGATGGTATGCTAGCAGCCTGTTTGGCTAACATTTAACAGGGGCATCTGGGGCGGCAGCAGGTGCTTCTGTGATGGTATGCTAGCAGCCTGTTTGGCTAACATTTAACAGGGGCATCTGGGGCGGCAGCAGGTGCTTCTGTGATGGTATGCTAGCAGCCTGTTTGGCTAACATTTAACAGGGGCATCTGGGGCGGCAGCAGGTGCTTCTGTGGCTGTGAATGGAATGCACTTGGCCTTGTCTGAAGGCGATGCGGTCTGGTTACGGTGAATGCATGGCCTTGTGTTGTACACATGGCAGGCAGCAGGTAACAGCATAGTTATGGTGTAACACTCCTCGCAGGCTGGTTAAATGGGTTAGAGGTCAGGTTAATAATGAATGTGATTTACATAAACGTTGTTTTAACTTCTCGTAGCGTTGTGACCACTGTGTTGCCTCACCTTCCTCTTTTTTTCGCATTTCCTCTTTATCCTCTCCTTTACTGCTTATTCTTTCCATCCATCTAGTTTATTTTGATTTCTCAAACACTTTTATTTCCTGTCCGGTACTTCCTGTTTCCTTCCTCATCTCTTGCTCTCCCTCAATCTCTCTCTGAACTTCTCTGCTCTTTCTACACTCCTTTGTCTCTTCGCCACTCTATCATGTTGTTGCCTAGTCTCTTTAACACTCATTCTCACTGTGCAACATCTGAATTGGGTTAGGATGTTGCTCCAAATGCTGCCAATGTAGAAATAACACTTTCAACAACAGAGGCGGCAGCGCAACACCAATACAATATTCGGACATACATTTGCACTTTAAGGGAGACAACAATGAATCTAACAATTGAATGGGCGACATGTTTAGAAGCAATGCATTTCATGTTGTAATCTTGCTGTCGCTCATCTTTCTCTCCATCGCTACCTTCTCTCTCTCCCTCATCCCCCATCTCTCCTGCCTTCTCTCTCTCTCTCATTTTCTCTCTCTCTCTCCCCACAGCTCAGCATATGATGTGCGGCTACGACAGAAGGTGGCGGTGAAGAAGCTATCTCGGCCTTTCCAGTCTCTTATCCACAGCAGGCGCTCGTACCGGGAGCTCCGTCTACTCAAGCACATGAAACACGAGAATGTGAGTAAGGAGTGGTTGAAGCCCTCCCGTGTTTGGCAAGCCGACCTAAATTACCTTGATAATGCCTAATAGAGTTGTAATACTTTGGCGTCAACCCTCTCCCTCAACAGGTAATAGGACTACTGGATGTATTTTCTCCTGCTGCATCGCTAGAGGACTTTCATGAAGTGTGAGTGAATACTGAAACACCAATAGGATGTCCAACATACCCCATACAGTAATTACACTGACATGATTATTCCGATGGTAACATATTGCATTTAAATAGAGCTCTTCACCAGGATTCAAGGCATGTACTGCATCACTGAATTGGAACATCACCACGCACTACTCTGAAAGTCCCCTCCTCCTTCTCTTCCCAGCTACCTGGTAACCAACCTGATGGGGGCAGACCTGAACAACATAGTCAAATTCCAGCGTCTCTCTGATGAGCATGTGCAGTTCCTTATTTACCAGCTGCTCAGAGGCCTCAAGGTAGTTAATGAATAACGTGCCATGTTAAAACATGGTTTTTTTTACATACAGCGGGTGAAATAAGTATTGAACACATCACCATTTTTCTCAGTAAATATATTTCCAAAGGTGCTATTGACATGAAATTTTCACCAGATGTTGGTAACAACCCAAGTAATCCATACATACAAGTAACCAAAACAAATAAGTTCAGAAATTAAGTTATGTGTAATAATGTGAAATGACACAGGGAAAAAGTATTGAACACATGAAGAAAGGGAGGTGCAAAAAGGCATGGAAAGCCAAGACAACAGCTGAAAACTATCAGTAATTAAAAAGCAATACAGCCCCCTCTCAGTGCAAATTAATATCAGCTGGTTCAGTCCCAACTGATGGCCTACAAAAAGGTCTCATTGCCAAGGTGTCACACAAGACACATCTCATGATGGGTAAAAGCAAAGAGCTGTCTCAAGACCTTCGCAACCTAATTGTTGCAAGACATAATGATGGCATTGGTTATAGGCGCATTTCTAAGCTTCTGAATGTTCCAGTGAGCACTGTTGGGGCCATAATACGGAAGTGGAAAGATGCTCCTCGCAAGATTTCTGACAGAGGAGTGAAAAGAATAATCAGAAGAGTTGTCCAAGAGCCAAGGACCACTTGTGGAGAGCTTCAAAAAGACCTGCAATTAGCAGGTACTGTTGTCTCAAAGAAACTGTTTGGATGTCATAATACACACCATGTTTGGAGGAGAAATGTCACTGCACATCACCCTAAAAACACCATACCAACAGTGAAGTTTGGAGGTAGGAACATCATGGTGTGGGGCTGCTTTTCAGCAAAAAGTACTGGCAAACTTCACATAATTGAAGGAAGGATGAATGGGCAAATTTACAGAGACATTCTTGACAAACATCTGCTGCCATCTACCAGGATGATGAAGATGAAACGAGGGTGGACATTTCAGCAAGACAATGATCCCAAACACACAGCCAAGGAAACTCTCAATTGGTTTCAAAGAATGAAAATAAAGCTGCTAGAATGGCCCAGCCAATCACCTGACTTAAATCCCATTGAAAATCTATGGAAAGAACTGAAGATCAAGATTCATAGAAGAGGCCCACGGAACCTTCAAGATTTGAAGACTGTTTGTGTGGAAGAATGGGCCAAAATCGCACCAGAGCAATGCATGCGACTAGTTTCTCCATACAGGAGGCATCTTGAAGCTGTCATTACCAACAAAAGGTTTTTGTACAAAGTATTAAATAAATATCAGTAAGTGTGTTAAATACTTTTTCACCGTGTCATTTCACATTATTAATTTCTGAACTTATTTGTTTTGGTTTCTTTGTATGTATGGATTACTTGGGTTGTTACCAACATCTGGTGAAAATGTCATGTCAATAGCACCTTTGGAAATATATTTACTGAGAAAAAGGGTGACGTGTTCAATACTTATTTCACCCGCTGTACTATCCCATACACTGACAGTACACAGCAACCTTCCCTGATAGTAATTGGTTTAACTCACACAACTGTTAAGCATTTCAAGATGCCACAATTGAACCTCAAACACCATCAAGATCCTTTTTTTACTATAAAACTGTAGGCTATTATTTACTATAATATGCCTTAACATCCTCTGAAATTGTATATATACTATCCCTTCACATTTGATTACAAACTCGGATATACTGCTAAGTTTGAAAGCTACATTATGCCTGCCTCACTAGGCAACACAGTTAACAGTGTCTGACCAGCCAGCCTAGTAACTAGCCAACCTAGTTACCAAGAAATGAACAAGAAATGTAGACCCTTTTAGACAGGGGCCAATGCTGGCATGCACTGTTGACCTCTCTCTCTCTCCTTTCTTCCCTCTCTCCTCCCACTCCTCCCCCATCCCACTGCCCTGTCTCTTTTCCGTCTCCCCCTGAACAGTACATCCATTCAGCAGGACTGATCCACAGAGTGAGTGGGGGCTTTCCTGTCCTGTTCTCTTCTCTTCTTGCCCGCTCCTCTTTTCATAAAGGCAGTCTCCTGGAGAGCAATTGCCTCTCCTGAGTGCTTTGTTGTCTTTAAAAGGCAAATCTGTGTTTGGAATGTACCGTTATGTGTGTAATTAGACAATATCATATTGTGTGAGTGTGTTGAGAGCTTCTTGGTGCATGTTCTTGTAGGCCTTACACCCAGTTTGTAAAACCCAGTATATGTTTCTGTCTGTCTGTCTGTCTGTCTGTCTGTCTGTCTGTCTGTCTGTCTGTCTGTCTGTCTGTCTGTCTGTCTGTCTGTCTGCCTGCCTGCCTGCCTGCCTGCCTGCCTGCCTGCCTGCACATGGCTGCCCTTCAGTCAGTCTTTGTTTTGACCTGTCTGTCTTTTCATCTGTCTGTCTGTCTCACAGGACCTGAAACCAAGTAACGTGGCAGTGAACGAGGACTGTGAGCTGAGGGTAAGACCAGTGACCCAGCCACCCAACTCCTCAAACGCCTCAGACAATCCCAACACAACCTTCCCCCCACTCAGAAATGGCTATCACCATGACAACATGTCTCTCTCTCTCTTCCCCAGATTCTTGACTTTGGATTGGCCAGACAGACGGATGATGAGATGACGGGGTACGTGGCAACTCGCTGGTATCGAGCGCCAGAGATCATGCTTAACTGGATGCACTACAATCAGACAGGTACAAATCCACACTCACACAACCCAAAAATTATCATAAAACCAAGATCCTCATTTCACACTACATATTACCAGACACCTTCTAATATTACAACCAAACACATACTCTATCATCATACAGTTCTATCCCGAAAGAAAAACTAGCTAGCTATATCTGTGCCGTTATGGCTAATCATAAAATCCTGTTGTTATGACGACTGAATGTTAACGCCTCTGTTACAGTGGATATCTGGTCAGTGGGATGCATCATGGGAGAGCTGCTGAAGGGGAAGGTCCTGTTTCCCGGCAATGACTGTATCCTTCACTAACACAGACATGGCTTGAGACAGTGCACTACACTCCACAACCACTCTCCAGCGCTGTCACCACCAATACTGCACTACGGAGACAAATCAGCTCCCTACAGATTTGCATCACAATCCCATCTAGAGATATAGTTTTCTGTCTGAATGGGAGGTGCATTGAGAGAAACTGAAAGGAAGTTCACAATGGACTGAATTGTATTGGCTGTCACAATACAAAGCCTAAAGCCTGAAACAAATAGGAACATGACATACTGCTTTGTATGTACAGTTGAAGTCAGAAGTTTACATACACCTTAACCAAATACATTTAAACTCTGTTTTTCACAATTCCTGACATTTAATCCTAGTAAAACTTCCCTGTCTTAGGTCAGTTAGGATCACCACTTTATTTTAAGAATGTGAAATGTCAGAATAATAGTAGTGATTTATTTCAGCTTTTATTTCTTTCATCACATTCCCAATTTTCTATTTTTTCAAGCTGTTTAAAGGCACAGTCAACTTAGTGTATGTAAACTTCTGCCCACTGGAATTGTGATATAGTAAAATAACCTGTCTGTAAACAATTGTTGGATGAATTACTTGTCATGCACAAAGTAGATGTCCTAACCGACTTGCCAAAACTATAGTTTGTTAACATGAAATCTGTGAAGTGGTTGAAAAATGAGTTTTAATTATTTCAAGTGTATGTAAACTTCCGACTTCAACTTTATGTATTGGGTCCTCAAATGTAGGAGTATGCTGTCTGCATAAAGTATGCCTAATCTCAGTTAGAGTTGGTCCTGCCAGCCAAATTAATTTGTCACTGTCATGATGGCCCTTAATTAGCCCCTCCTGATCTAAGATATCGACCAGCTGAAGAGGATTATGGAGGTGGTGGGCACCCCGACCCCTGACCTTCTACAGAAGATCTCCTCTGAACATGTGAGAAGATGGAGAAATAGAGGGAGAGATGGGAAAGTTGAATGGATCATTAGTTTTCAATGAGGAAGCTATAGCAATGCACATTGCTTTAATGATACTGATTATCCCCTGACATCCATTAATCGGTGTAATTGATTGACTAATTCGATGATCGATTATTCAATATTTAGCTTGTAGCATGATTAATTTCTCAATTTATTCTGCAATGTCCACATTGTCACGTGTGCGGTTTGTTGTACATTGCTTCCTATTCACAGGCTCAGAAATATATCCAGTCACTACCTTTCATGCCCCAGCAGGACTTAGAGAAGATATTCAGAGGAGCCAACCCAATGGGTGAGACTGAGTCATACCCGATAACTGAATTTGCTGGAGGCTAATTTTAACCCAAGGCTATAGTCACCCCAGGGCTATGGATTACATTAGGCAGCGTTGTTAGACTTTTTCTCTTTGCTCCTGCATCTTAATCTCGGTCTCCATCTTTCTCTCTGTGTCTCCATTCTTCTCTCTCCCTTCCTCTCTCTCTCCCCTCTCCCTCAGCTGTGGATCTACTGAAGCGCATGCTGGTTCTGGACTGTGACGGGCGTATCTCAGCCAGTGAGGCTCTCTCCCACCCTTATTTCTCCCAGTACCACGACCCGGACGACGAACCAGAGGCCCTGCCCTATGACCAGACACTGGAGAGCAAGGACCGCACGCTAGAGGAGTGGAAAGGTGAGAGAGCGAGAGAGAGAGAGAGATGGAGGGTGGATGGATGGAGCGGACCATAGCTAAATGTTCTCTCTTCCTCCTCACTTTTGTTAATCTCTCTCTCTCTCTCTCCCCCTCTCTCTCTCTCTCTCTCTCTCTCTCTCTCTCTCTCTCTCTCTCCCTCTCTCCCTCCATCCCCCTATACAGAGTTGGTGTTCAAGGAGATGAATGGGATCAAAGCGCCTGTCAACGAGACTAGCAGTCTACAGGTGGAACAGTGAAAGACAAACCCTGCCACTTTCTGCCCAGTCTGCCCGTCAACTGAGGAAGGACCGCCGTCTTGTCTCCGTCTGTCTGTCGGCGTTGGGTAGGCGGGAGGATCCGAGAGAAAGAGAGACTGTGTCCCCTAGAGGCATGACACCCCTCCCCTTGCTCACTGTGACTGTCTATTTGATTGCCTGTCGTGAGCTGTGTAAAAGAGGAGCAGGGAGGGGGGAGGTCTGGTTGAAGTGAAAGGGATGACCATACGCACATTACGATTACAGGGAGCATGTTTTGATAGGTATATGTTTACAGTCTGTTGAAGGGTAGGGGAGAGGGACAGAGAGACCGTGAAAGTAGCACTAGGGTTTTCAAACCTAAGGGTCCAATTGATAATAGGGCACTGGCTACAGGTTACTGGAAATCTTTGTCATAAAGAGCATGTTATAAGCAGTCATAACGGATGTCATTTTTAAGTCTGCTTATAACACCTGTAATGTCATGGTAACGACAGTTTTATGACAGAGGGTTCGAGTGCATTGTTGTCATGAATTTTCCACCCATTTTTATCATATTTCTATTTTAGTTGTAGCAAATATCTGTTGTTTCAGAGAAACAGACATAAGATGGTTCCTCCCTCCATATAGGCCAATGAATGCCCTTTCCTCCCAATACCCACTAAAGCTACCAATATGCCACTGAATGATCAATGACTGAGAGACATACTATACATGGACAGGATTAGTGTTAGTGCTGTGGTACTTAAGACTTTGCCTAATGTACAACTATTGGCCAGATTCCCTAAGCATTTACACCCGTTTTCACAGAAGAAACACCGGTGGCAGTGTTTTGTTTACGGAGACATAACTGCATTAATACAAATGATATGTACAGTAGATATGTCCAAATATACAGGTAACTGCCAACATAAAGAAAACATCAATATAAAGTGTTTTAATGCATCAATGCACCTTGGCATAGATTCTACAAGTGTCTGGAAATCTATTGGAGGGATGCGACACCATTCCTCCACGAGAAATTCCATCAATTGGTGTTTTGTTGATGGTGATGGAAAACGCTGTCTCCCATAAGTGTTCAATTGGGTTGAGATCTGGTGACTGAGATGGCCATGGCATATGGTTTTCATGCACATCAAACCATTCAGTGACCACCCGTTCCCTGTCGATGTGGGCATTGTCATCCTATGGGGGGCATAGCCATGGTGGCCAAAATAATAGCCAAAATAATGGCCTGTCCAGCGTTTTTATACATGACCCTAAGCATGATGGGATGTAAATTGTTAACTCAGGAACCACACCTGTGTGGAAGCACCTGCTTTCAATATACTTTGTATTTCTTATTAACTCAAGAGTTTTCATTATTTTGGCAGTAACCTGTATGTAAGCTATGCATTTGTTGCTGTTATCACCCATTTCAGATTCCACTTGGCTCCAGTCCAAAAGGTTGTAATAGTCTCTGGCTCTGTTGAGCAATCCAAACCTATAGCTGTAGTTTACATCTGAACATTCAGCAGATACCATTACCCACAGTGACTCCCACAGATACCATTACCCACAGTGACTCCCACAGATACCATAACCCACAGTGACTCCCACAGATACCATTACCCACAGCGACTCCCACAGATACCATTACCCACAGCGACTCCCACAGATACCATTACCCACAGCGACTCCCACAGATACCATTACCCACAGCGACTCCCACAGATACCATTACCCACAGCGACTCCCACAGATACCATTACCCACAGTGACTCCCACAGATACCATTACCCACAGTGACTCCCAGATGCACTATGCAGCTGAATAACAACAGACAAACAGCAACAAGAAAAAATGTACTCATTATCATAAGCACCTCAACTGAGTAGCTTCTGTCTGTTTAAATTGTATTTACAATAGGTCTGGATGTTGTAGTTTCAGAGGTCTAATAGTTTGGAATTGCAACATATACTACCCCAAGAACTACAACAGCAATCATATACACAATGCCTCAATTACAGTACAGATAATCCAAAATAATCTTTCTCGGTTGATGTTTGACTATTTACGGTCCTGTATGTGTCATGTATAAATGTTGATTTTGGAAACTTGGTGGATTTAAATAGAACTGCAACAAGATGAATGTATACAAAACTGTATGTTTAAAAAACAAGTGGCTTTTCATTCTATGGTGGCATGAATTTTAACTGTAAAATGTCTGCCGTATGCATTTCCAATCAATAATCGAATTTCAACTCAGTGTCATACTGCCATAACAACTCATGACAGTTGATGTCAACCAACTAAACTCTATTACAACAGTTATAACACCATTATGCAGCATGAACAAGTAAACATTTGGTTACACATATTCAGACTAAATAAAATCTATCCATTCCCTGTCTTGTTAACGTCATGAATAGGATGCGTGCATAAATCCAGTCTTGTTTTCTCCCAAAATAATTACGTTTGAAGTTCTGTGCATAGATTCCTTTATGTTTTCCAAGTATCACGCAACAGCCTATCAGCAGGTATGCAGCACTATGTCAGTGGTAAGAATCTGTCATGGGCATAGCATGGTTGTGGCATTACGAAATACCACTTTACTCCAGAGTTACGGCCTACTGATTCTTCCTCCACATGGCCAAAGTTCCATCAATACTCCCAGCCCACACACACATGAAGTAGCTTTCCAGTGCTTTCTGGGTTCCAAGTCTGAGTATACATGGCCATTTGTGGGTGTGTTTGTGTGTGTCAATTTGCCTTCAAGGTCCATTCTTGCATGTTTCCAACAAACATGCCTGCAGTGTGTCATCATCTCACAGAACAGATAACAGTATTATGAGAGACCACCCTTCTGATCACCATGACAACGCATGTCTCCTCTTCCTCCTCTGGCCATCAATAAAAGCTAATTCCTTACCAGTTCTGTTACTGTGTGTCATCGATTTACATAATAAGTGTGTGTGTGTGTGTGTATATGTGTGTAGCCTACGTGTAGCCTGTATAGAAACAGCAACAACACTATAAGCAAAGCAGAAAGGAAGTGTGACCAAGGGAGGCCAGGAGGAAAACAGTCAAATCACTTTCATCTTTAGGCTAGGCTAGCTCTCTTTGCTATCTCATGGCAACAGACAGCATTTTGGCAAAATTCCTTGTGACTTGATTGCAAGACAATAAGGAGCCAGGGCAGAAGGTAGCCTAGCTGTTAAGAGTGTCGTTGGTTCGAATCCCTGAGTCGACTAGGTGAAAAATATGCTGATGTGCCCTTAAGCAAGGCTCTTAATCTGGATAAAGAGCATCTGCTAATTGCTAAAATGTAAAAATGACAAAAGCCAGAGAGGTCATGCCACCAGGCGATGGTGTGGCCACCAGTGATACCATTGAGGTATAAAAAACGAGTGAGACCAGCCACTGGTTACAGTTCTTTAGTCGTGTCACTGGAGACCACTGTCTGGCAACGGAACGCATTGCGCATTTGCGGAGTTCCAGAGTGTGTAAATGGTGGTGGCGGCCACATGAGAGCGAGCGAACGAAGTGTCTCATGCCGAACAACGGGTCATTATCCCTCAATTAAGAGTTAGCTGGGGATACATTGACCCCCATATCAATGTGGATATGTCGGCCCGCATGCGGACAGGATTTTACCGTCAGGAAGTAAACAAAACGGCATGGGAGGTTCCAGAGCGATACCGCGAGCTAAAGCAGGTGGGGACTGGAGCCTATGGGACAGTATGGTGAGTTTTAGACGCGTTTAATCATCGAACATGGGTAGGGTTCTATTCGCAAATGTCGAATTTGAAGTTAACAATAGCCCATGTGAAAGCAATACTAACCAAGCCACAACAAGACGTGACTCGTTCCCAAAATAAGCGATTGTTTTTTTTGGAGGAACTGTTAATCTCATGCATTCTTCATGCGGTTATTTGTCCAGTGAAGTGCGGGATTGTGTCCGAATTAAGCCATCAACAAACATTGGTTCTATTTGATGAATAGTAAAGACATAACTTTTACATTATGCGGTTTCTGTTTCATTCCTATGCATAGTTTACACGGCAGGGACTCTTTTGGCTTTGTGAAGTCAGGAAAAGCATAACAAAGAACCCCCGTTGGTCTCATTGTCTGTTGGCTTTTAGTGAGCAGAATACTTGGTGCATAGGCCTACTAGGCTACATCTGTTCAGGGTCCATGGGTCTGTGCACAATGCCACAATGTTTCTTGGGATATGCCTACCAAATATTTCTAAGTGAATTCCAAAAATTCCCAAGAATGTAATTGACATAGGCCTAACCACTTGATAACAAATCATGTAATTTGGATGTGAATTATTTTTAAAGAATGAATCAAGCATTCAATTAAAAAATGAATAAGTTGGGTCCTTCTAAAGTGTTTTCTTCCCTTTTCCTACATGCCTTGCTGCAGCTCGGCCCAGGACTGCAGGATTGGGGTGAGGGTGGCCATCAAGAAGCTCCACAGACCCTTCCAGTCAAAGCTCTTCGCCAAGAGGGCCTACAGAGAGCTCCGGCTCCTCAAGCACATGAAGCACGAAAATGTGAGGGCCTTTCCTGAAATACGCACCTCATGATTAACGCACATAAACAGAAAAGGTGTCTTTCACACCACTAGTTAGGCCTAGTCTAAAAGTGAAAGAGCACAACTCTACAGTACTGCATTTAAAACTCACTTTTAGCCAAAGAAAACTGTTTACATCCTTATGGCCTAGGCTGAGTGCAGTGATAGTTTCTTTTTTTGAGTCAAACACAGCTGTTCCTTCTGAGTCTTGATTTGAGAAGTTGAATTGGACATTTTAAACACGTACACGTTGTAGCTCTCTTGGGCCAGGGTTGGACTTGGTGACCACTGCTTTAAAAGGTCTACTGGGTATACAGGGAGTAGGTAGAGTTTAATAGTGGTACACAAGGAAAGTCTGAGAAGGAAGCCAATCCATGTTGTCAGTGGCTCACACTAGAATGACACATCCCATATCACATTGTGTGTGTGACTTCAACTGGGAATCATTTCCTGATACTGTAATTAAGCTACATGATGCAAACAATTTTTTTCTCTCCATTTAATCTATAATTGAGCTGTTCTATTTATTTTCTGTTATTCTTTGATTGGCTGGGATTAGGTAATTGGACTGCTGGATGTGTTCACTTCTGAGATCTCATTGGACAGGTTTCATGACTTGTAAGTACCTCTTTGTCCAATACCTTTCCTGTTCATATATTGAATGTTTTTATTCACAATAAAGTATTGTTTAAAAAAAATGTTCTCCTCTCATTCTCAGTTACCTGGTAATGCCATTCATGGGTACTGACCTGGGTAAACTGATGAAGATGGAGAGATTGTCACAGGACAGGGTGCAATTCCTGGTCTATCAAATGCTGAAAGGACTCAAGGTTAGAGTTGCATACATGCACTGACAAGAACAATATATAAGATTCTAAGCAGTTTCCTCAAAATATATACCTACAAATGCTAATTTTATCTCCAACATTCAAATATGATGAAAATTAAGGCAGTGTATACTGAAGGTTTAAATGTTTCCCAGAATGTACTTCAATACCACCCTCTTTTTCTAATTTTATGACTTTCTCTTTTCCTGGCCTTTCTTGTTTCCCCACAGTATATCCACTCTGCAGGGATCATCCACAGGGTGAGTAACCTCTGACCTTTCAACTATGTGCATTGGGGGTGGGGCCCTTGCTCTTTTTCACGCCCACTACTATTCATCCTGTTTCCATATCAGAAGCTCTTTGTGTGTGTGTGTGCATCAGTCTGGCAGCATAATAATGTAATGTTTCTAAATACCAACAGGATCTCAAACCTGGAAATCTGTCTGTCAACGAAGACTGTGAGCTGAAGGTACTACATATATATATATATCTATATATTCCTACGAGGACCTGTGATTATCACAGTTCAGTCTCACTCTCTCTCTATCTCTCTCTATTTAACTGAAATACATTTTATTGCAGTGGAGGATACTGAGGGGAGGACGGCTCATACTAATGGCTGGAGCGCAGCAAATGGAATGGCATCAAACACCTAGAAACCATGTTTTTGATACTTTCCCATTCCGCCCATGCCATTTCCAAGAGCCCGTCCTCCCCAATTAAGATGACACCAACCTCCTGTGCTTTATAGTCATGAAAGGGACAATCCAATGTAGCCAAAGCAATTCTCTCTGTCTGTCTCAGATCCTTGACTTCGGGCTGGCTCGGCAGACTGACACAGAGATGACGGGTTACGTCGTCACTCGCTGGTACAGAGCCCCCGAGGTAATCCTCAATTGGATGCACTATACCCAGACTGGTGAGTCTCTCTCCTACAGTCATTCATGGCTGCCTTCTTTGTCCACAAGATGGCAGTACTTTCTAATGTCAAAAACAGTGCTATCGCCATGGTTAATCATGCTATTGTGAACAGAAAAATGTCCTACAGTATGAGGTCCTATGGAGATCTCTTTGTACAATTTGTGTACAATATCTTTGTAACTGAACTCACTGGTTTGGTAGCCGTTTGGTAGCAATGTGGTACTGAAAGACAATTCAATCCTGTGGCAATCCTATGTATGTCTTTGTCCTCTATCGTTAGTGGATATCTGGTCGGTGGGCTGCATCATGGCGGAGATGCTATTGGGTAAGCCGCTGTTCAAAGGAAATGACCGTATCCTTTTTCACTGTTTACTACTCTGTCTTCACACCTACTGCACAGGGAGACACTAGTCTTTGTAATAATAATGATCCTGTCAGGCAAATCAGCGGATGCATTAGTCATAATTATATGTTATCGAGACCAGTCAAAACTAGTTCTGTGAGCTCATTATGGCTAAGCATATAGTATGAGCAGGATATGAATGTGACTTCCTGTACCACATGAGCCTTGACCCCTGGGTGAGCACAGACCTGGACCAACTGAAAGAGATCATGAAGATCACTGGTACACCCACTGCAGACTTTGTGACGAAGCTACAAAGCCAAGATGTAAGTCATGTGGGCACTCCAAAAATATTCAGATAGTGCACATACCAAGCTAACATAGCCTACTAGCGCACATACAAGCATAATACCACATACACTCCCATGTAAATCAAAGCTAACATACAAACAAAATACCACATACACTCCCATGTAAATCGGCTCCTCTTCCAACAGGCCAAAAACTACATACGGAGCCTTCCCAAAGTACCCAAGAAAGATTTGCACTTTCTTTTTTCCAAAGCTAGCTCAGACGGTGAGCACACGTTCAATACTATGATTCGAAGACGCAGTTAGTTGAATTTGACAGTCTATTACTGAAGGATCAAAAAGTGGTTTACAAAACAGCAACTATTTCTAACTGTTTCTAACTATTGCCAGGAGTGTTTTTCTGACCATGACACTGTATACCTCTGTGTGTGTGTGTATGTGTGGCAGCGGTGTGTGTGCTGGAGCGCATGCTGTTGCTGGACCCTGAGCGGAGGGTGAGTGCGTCGGAGGCGCTGGCCATGCCCTTCTTCAGCGAGTTCAGAGAACCAGAGGAGGAGACTGAGGCCCAGCCCTACGATCACTCCATGAACAACACAGACCTGCCCCTGGAACAGTGGAAACGTGAGAGATGGATGGAGGGAAGCTGAAGAAAGAGCAGGGGGAGGGAAGAGGAAGAGATGGGGGGGGGGGCTGTAGGGGGAGCTGTTGGGAGGAAGAGAGAAGGAAGAGAAACTGGCAGAGGAAAAAAGGGGGAGAGCTGGAGGATGGGGTGGCAGGTAGCCTAGAGGTTAAGAGCGTTCGGCCGGTAAACGAAAGGTCGCTGGTTCGAATCCCCAAGCTCTCAAGGTAGAAAATTATGCCGTTCTGCCCTTGTGCAAGGTATTTAACCCCCAACAACAACTGCTCCCCTGGTGCCGTGGATGTCGATTTTACGGCAGTCCCCTGCACCACTCTGATTTAAGAGGGCTTGGGTTAAAAGACTAATTTCGGTTGAATGCATTCAGTTGTGCAACTGACTAGGTATCCCCTTTCCCTAGGAAGAGGGGTTTAAGGAAAAGCAATCCTTCGATCATTCCAGGAGAGAAGGAAGAGATGGATGTGTGATAAATATTCAGCTTGAGAGAAAGAAAGAGGAAGAAAAAAGCTATAGAGTCTACAGAGTAACTAATGAGTAATTTCTTGTGATAATATCTTCTTCTAGGTCACACATTCACAGAGATTCTGTCCTTCAGGCCTGCAGCAACAGAGTCCAAGGACCCCAAAGAGACATCACTCTGAGAGTACACACAAAATACCTGTCAATGATTATTATAAGGTGGTGTTGTGTTGTTGTACAGATGTAGTGTGAATGCAATGTACAGAATGTAGTTTATTGATTGTAAATAGAATTTCTGCCAAATAAACATTTTCAAAGATATTTTAAATCTTCTGTAATTGGGGAACTACTGTAATAGCCAACCAATGAGCCCCTGGGGAAGACATTCTTACTTGCTTCCCCGTAAACCATGAGAATGACTGTTAACTGAGAGTTTAGAGGGATAGTTCATCAAAATGTCATCAAATGTTCATAAAAAATGAAAACCCTTTGGGATTCCTGAGAGATGTTGCAAACTTTACTGAAAAAAAATATTAACGCAACATTTAAAGTGATGGTCTCATGTTTCATGAGCTGAAATGAAAGATCCCAGAAATGTTCCATATGCACAAAAAGCTTAGTTCTCTCAAATTGTGCACAAATGTGTTTACATCCCTGTTAGTGAGCATTTCTCCTTTGCCAAAATAATACATTCACCTGACAGTTGTGGCACATCAAGAAGCTATTTAAAAAGCATGATCATTACACAGGTGCACCTTGCGCTGGGCACAATAAAAGGCCACTCTAAAATGTACAGTTTTGTCACAACACAATGCCACAGATTGTCTCATGTAATGAGGGAGAGTGCAATTGGAATGCTGACTGCAAGAATGTCCACCAGAGCTGTTGCCAGAGAATTTAATGTTAATTTCTCTACCATGCACCGCCACCAACGTCGTTTTAGATAATATGGCAGTACGTCCAACCGGCCTCAACCACAGATCACATGTAACCACGCCAGTCCAGGACCTTCTTCACCTGCGGGACCGTCTGAGACCAGCCACCTGGACAACTGAGGAGTATTTATGTCTGTAATAAAGCCCTTTTGTAGTGAAAAACTAATTCTTATTGGCTAGGTCTGACTCCCAAGTGGGTGGGCCTATGCATTCCCAAGCCCACCCATGGCTGCGCCCCTAAACAAATCAAATTTTATTGGTCACATACACATGGTTAGCAGATGTTATTGTGAGTGTAGCGAAATGCTTGTGCTTCTAGCTCCGACAGTGCAGTACTATCTTTCTACTTTTATTTCTTTCATCACATTCCCAGTGGGTCAGAAGTTTACATACACTCAATTCGTTTTTGGTAGCATTGCCTTTAAATTGTTTAATTTGGGTCAAACGTTTTGGGTAGCCTTCCACAAGCCTCCCACAGTAAGTTTGGTGAATTTTGACCCATTCCTCCTGACAGAACTGGTGTAACAGTCAGGTTTGTAGGCCTTGCTCGCACACGCTTTTTCAGTTCTGCCCACAAATGTTCTATAGGATTGAGGTCAAGGCTTTGTGATGGCCACTCCAATACCTTGACTATGTTGTCCTTAAGCCATTTTGCCACAACTTTGGAAGTATGCTTGGGGTCATTGTCCATTTGGAAGACCCATTTGCGACCAAGCTTGACAAGCTTGACTGATGTCTTGAGATGTTGCTTCAATATATCCACATAATTTTCCTTCCTCATGATGCCATCTGTTTTGTGAAGTGCACCAGTCCCTCCTGCAGCAAAGCACCCCTACAAGTCTGGCTTTTTTATGGCGGTTTTGGAGCAGTGGCTTCTTCCTTGCTGAGCGGCCTTTCAGGTTATGTCGATATAGGACACGTTTTACTGTGGATATAGATACTGTACCTGTTTCCTCCAGCATCTTCACAAGATCCTTTGCTGTTGTTCTGGGTTGATTAGCATTTTTGGCACCAAAGTACGTTAATCTCTAGGAGACAGAACGCATCTCCTTCCTGAGCGGTATTGTAAGGGCCTGACTGAGGCCAGGTCTCTGACTCCCACTAGAGGGAGTGGGATGGCCACAGTCAGGTCCTGACATTCACAGGGTTGGTGTGGGTTTTAGTTGATCCCCAATTAGAGGCAGCTGTCTTGAGTTGTCTCTAATTGGGGAGTCTATTTATGTTCAGTGTGTGTGGATCATTGTTTGTGTGTCTGCACTCACACCAGCGTCACGGTATAGTACGTTTGTTGTTTTGTCAGTTTCACTAAGTAAATAAAATGTGTTTGCACCGTCCTCTCGCTCTGCGCCTCGTTCCCTCAACACTCACCGTGACAGAATGATCCACCACCAAGGGAACCCGCAGCGAGAGGAAGAGGATCTGTGTTTCGACACCATGGGCTTCGTGGAGGAGCGTGGACAGCACCGGCGTCGTCAGCGGAGACGTCTGGTAGAGAGGACTGTGGAGGTTGCACAGCCACTGGTGGTAGGGAGCATCTGGGGCTTCTCCATGCCTGAGTGGGAAGAGGAGCTCGTGGCTGGACCAGCGTGGGGGCATGGGACAGAGCCCTTACCATCAGAGTTCAAGGAGAGGAAGGACCGACCGTGGACAGCCCTGAAGGTCCCCCATATTGACGGAGGTCCAGTGCGTGTTCCTACCCCAGGGACCCCAGTTTTGAGGCCAGATTGGCGATCTGGAAGAAGCGTCTGGCTCACCTCTTTCCCGAGGAAAAGAAGGAGGAGGAAGAGCCGGAGCTCCTCGCCAGGCCGGTGTCCAGTCCGGGACAGGCAGAAAAGGTTGATTAAACAGCTGGAGCTGTCATCTGCACTGCTGCCTGGGCTGGGCGCGGCAGCCGATCTGGTTTCAAAACTCGATTCGTCCTCCGGTCAAGGGTGCAGTCCGACATCGCCTGTGCCTGCTCCTCACCCCAGACCACCGGTTCACCTCCACAGTCAGGTACGGCCCGTGCCTGCTCCTCGCACCAGAGCTCCAGTGCGTGTGACTAGCCCGACGTCTCCAGTGCCGGCTCCACGCACCAGACCACTGGTGAGCCCCCACTGCCCGGAGCCTCCAGCGACGGTTCATAGCTCGGAGCCTTCAGCTACAGCCCACTGTCCGGAGCCTCCAGCGACGGTTCATAGCCCGGAACCTCCAGCTACGGCCCACTGTCCGGAGCCTACAGCGACGGTTCATAGCCCGGAGCCTCCAGCAATTGGGGAGTCTATTTATGTTCAGTTCATGTCCACCTGTGTGTGGATCATTGTTTTGTGTGTCTGCACTCACACCAGCGTCACGGTATAGTACGTTTGTTGTTTTGTCAGTTTCACTAAGTAAATAAAATATGTTTGCACCGTCCTCTCGCTCTGCGCCTCGTTCCCTCAACACTCACCGTGACAGGTATGATGGCTGCATGGTCCGATGGTGTTTATACTTTATACTTGCGTACTATTGTTTGTACAGATGAACGTGGTACCTTCAGGCGTTTGGAAATTGCTCCCAAGGACAAACCAGACTTGTGGAGGTCTTGGCTGATTTCTTTTGATTTTCCCATGATGTCGAGTTTGAAGGTAGGCCTTGAAATACATCCACAGGTACACCTCCAATTGACTCAAATGATGTCAATTAGCCTATCAGAAGATTCTAAAGCCATGAAATCATTTTCTAGAATTTTCCAAGCTGTTTAAAGGCACAGTCAACTTAGTGTATGTAAACTTCTGACCCACTGGACTTGTGAAATAGTGAATTATAAGTGAAATAATCTGTCTGTGTCGTGGAAAAAATTCTTCCCTCTTACTAAAAAATAAAAGCACTTCTGGAGTTTGTAGAAGCAAGATAGACTTTATTGCAAAAAGACAACGAAGCCGAGTGACCTGCAGGAACCACTCCCGTACATTTCTAAGTTCTTGGCTTATGTACAAGTTTTGAAATGTTTATTCATAAGACACCCGTTAACCCCTCCTGCACATTCTATTTTTCTCTATTCTATTGGTCTCAAAACTCCTGATGCTATTTCTTGTTTTCTCCTTATTTGGAGATAACATTGGCACAGAATACATGTCTAGTTCTAAGTCAGGAAAATGGGAGGTACACAGGAAGCCTTTACCCCTGGGGGAGTCTCCTGACTCTTGTGACATTCCTCTGGTCAAAGGTCAACCTGCTGAGTGGTAGGGGGTTGCCTACACCCTACCCTCATCTGCTGAGGAAAAAGAGATCTTGTCTCTGCTTGTAACATACAGAGCTAAATATATTCAGGGAGCTATAAAGAATTGGAAATTACACAATAACTATAAAGAATTGGAAATTACACAACATCTGTGCACAAAGTAGATGTCCTAAATGACTTGCCAAAACTATAGTTTGTTAACATGAAATCTGTGGAGTGGTAGAAAAATGAATTTTAATTACTTCAACCTAAGTGTATGTAAACTTCCGACTTCAAATGTAAATCTAAGTAAGAAAGGACTGAGAATATATACATATGCCAGGGCGGCATTGCACTAAGATCCAGTGGAATAGTAAGCTTTAAAGTATACAATATACACATAAGAGATTGGTGATGCAGTATGTAAACACGATTAGGTGTTAAGATACAGAGAATAGTATAGCGTTCAGTTAGACATATGAGATGAGTAGTGCAAGATACAGAAGCATTATTAAAGTGACTAGTGTTTCATTTCTAATCTCAAATCAAATGTTATTGGTCACATACACGTTTAACAGATGTTAATGTGGGTGTCGCAAAATGCTTGTGCTTCTAGTTTCGACAGTGCAGTAATATCTAACAGTAGGAATGAATTAGGCCTATATACATAAGGACTAGCGGCATGGACTAAGATACAGTAGAAGAGTCTTGAATACAGTATATACAAATGAGATGGGGAACGCAAGATATGTAAACATTGTTTAAATGACTGTGATACCGAAGGATAGTATAGAATACAGTATATACATATGGGATGAGTGATGCCAGATATGTAAACATTATAAACATTATTAAAGTGGCTAGTTTTCTATACCTTAAAGTGACCAGTGATTTCTAGTCTGTGCTTCTAGGCAGCAGCCTCTAATGTGCTAGTAGTGGCTGTTTAGCTGTCTGATGACCTTGAGGTAGAAGCTGTTTTTCAGTCTCTCGGTCCCAGCTTTGATGCACCTGTACTGACCTCGCCTTCTGGATGACAGCGGGTTGAACAGGCAGTGGCTTGGGTGGTTGATGTCCTTGATGATCTTTTTGGCCTTCCTGTGACATCAGGTTCTGTAGGTGTCCTGGAGGGCGGGTAGTTTGCCCCCAGTAATGCGTTGGGCAGACCGCACCACCCTCTGGAGAGCCTTGCGTTTGTGGGTGGTGCAGTTGCCGTAGCAGGTGGTGATACAGCCCTACATTATGCTTTCAATTTTACATCTGTAAAAGTTTGTGAGGGAATAGCCTCCTGAGGTTGAAAAGGATCTGCTGCGCCTTCTTCACCACACTGTCTGTGTGGGTGGACCATTTCAGTTTATCAGTGATGTGTACGTCCAATCATGTGAAATCCATAGATTAGGGCCTAATGAATTTATTTCAATTGACTGATCTCCTTATATACAGTTGTAGCTCAGTAAAATCGTTGAAATTGTTGCATGTTGCGTTTATATGTTTGTTCAGTATAACTTGAATTGACTGCAATACACCTGCTCAAACATTGAGATTACCCATGTACGTGGCCTATGAACCAGCAAGGACACAGATCGCGTCTGTCTATAAATGGAGCATTAACCTTGCTGATTTTAGTTTGGACCCCTCACAAGCCTCTGAGAAGCCATGATGAGAGCCGACATCTTTATTCTGCTTCTTGCTGGTGTTTTGGTCAATGGAAAAGGTATGCTTTATGCCATGTGTGAGGTTGAGGATTAAAGCATGAGCATATGTGTTGCAGAGTAACTCAAAATGTGTACTTAATATTTGACCAAAAAGTTGTGTGTGTGGTCAGAAATCTTTAAAAAAGGAAAAGGAGATGCTGACCACTATGGTAATCAATTCAGTTTTTATTGTGCCCTTGATTGTGTGTTGCAGACCTCCGCTGGCAGAACAGCTATGACCAGCCTCTAGATTTTAGATGCCCCTCTGAGCAATCCATCTCTCGCATAGTGAGGTGAGAATAGTTCTCTCATTCCTTACAACAAATCTTCTGCAAAACCTCATATTTTTAAATATTCATTCTGCACTGACTCACAAGCACAGATTTTCAAGTGTGCTTTTTACTGCTGCAGTGCTGTTAACCTTAACTCAAACCCTAGCAAGCTGTTGCTTATCAACAGAGTAGCAATTTTCCATTTTGAGAAATTAAACTTTAACTCAGTATTTTGGATTTAGGTCATTGCAATTGAATTCCGGACTAAATTTGTTGGGCAACGGTACAACATTCAACCTGCATCCATGTTTGTTTTCATATCAATTCAACTATTAATTTGTGCATTGTGATGTATTTATCCAATTTTAGTGAACACAACAACAAACACGAAGACCGTCTGTGGGACTTTGGGTGCAAAGACACGTTTGACTCAGCGACTTACTGCGTCACGTCTTCCTATGTAAATGACTTCGACAAACCTTTCAGCTACCAATGCCCAAGCAACCAGGTCATCGCAGGGATGAACAGCTATCATGAGAACAAGCATGAGGACAGAAGGTGAGATAAAGCCCTTGCCTTTGAAGGTTGAAGGTGACATTCCCTTTTTCTGTCAACGGCAGCTGAGCCGTAGGAGAGACCTGGGCTGGTTATTACATGGGTTGGTTGAAACAGTGCTCATAACTCAACATGTGATTTGATTTGTATATTGAAATGTATGACCTCATCATAGATGGGGGTTTTTTATGTACACAAACAACTACATTTTCATTAATGGTGCACATTAGCGGTTTGCAATACAAAAAAATGTAACTGCAATTTGAGCTTCCATGAGATAAGAACATAAACATGATTAAAAAGAGAACAGATCATTCAAGATCTTGTTCATCCATGTCAGCATCACTAAACATCCAGGTTAGGATATGTTTTGTGGTTTGACTATGCACAATAGCTTCAAGATGTTGCTACTGGGTTGTTCCACAAATTCGGTGGCTTTTGAGAAGTGTAACTTTGTCAAAAACATCTTTTGATTTCATCACGTTTACATACTGTCATTAAGAGCACATGTCCACTTCATATAAAAACTAGTTTTCCCATCCCAAAATGTAAAAAAATAAATAAATAACTAAAGTAAGTGCCTATTAAGTGCCAAATAAAGTAAAAGGGTTGATCGTAACAGGATTGAGCATATCTTCTTAAATCAGCCATAAATCTCCTTGTGACAGGGGGAATGGATGTTTTTTTGTTTGCAACAGAGAGTGGCAATTGAATGCAAGCTTCACAAAAATTAATTAATTTGTAAAACATTTCTAGCCTGTCTAACTACTGTATGGGTAACAGGTAGTAGCGAGGGAAAACCCCCCTTTCAGCGCCCGCACCCGTGCCCGCCCCCGGGGGCGCCCCGTGCAGCCCCCAGCAAGATGCCACCCTGGGCGACTGCCCATGTCGCCCGTACCTAAATCCACTACTGGACTAACAGGGTTGACATGTTATGCTCGACCCGCTCAAACACCAGCTCACCTGCTTCTACTCTATGATTTGAGAAATGTTGGGATTAAGTGGGTTAAAATCTTTCTAGAAGTAACACGGTTGATGGAGGGACATGTCAAAATGCTGAAATGTTGCACTTTAGCAAGCCTTTATTCTTACAAAAAAAAAGATTTATTGAATTCTCCATGTGGCCTCTATTAAAGGGCACTCCATTTAATATAACAGGCTTTTAAAATTTTGTATTAATTCAATTAATTTCTACTTAAAATATCGAAGTAACGCAAAAGGCACTCTTTTTGTGGAACGATCCTACTATAATGTGAATTGCAAGGTCAATACAAAAAATATATCATAATTCAAACCCTCATTTATACCATTGTACAGATGGAAGTTCACTTGCTGTGGAGCCAGCAACTTCTGTACTGATAGCTGCCAGTGGACCAACTACGTAAACTGGTTTGACGAGGCCTTCACTTTTAATGTCCCATCAAATTCCTACCTGATTGCAGTTGAAAGCTTCCATGAAAACCAGCATGAGTGAGTATGATTATTCATTGTATGCTAATGTAGCTGATTCCAAGTATTTTCTGTGTGTGTGTCATATTTTAGCTTTTGGATGAAACATCCAAAAAGCTTCAGCAAAGGATGAATTGACAACAAAACTAACTGTTTGTCTTGTGTATGTTCAGAGATCGTCGCTGGAAATACCAATACTGTACCAGAAGGTCATGCTAATTCTTTAACTGATTCTACCTACAATCAGATTATTTGATCCATTGTTGCCTCTTGATAATCTTGAAAGAAATTCATGATTAAAGATACTGGCATCAAATTATTGTTTCATTTCACTGCACTAACATTTAAATGATTGATTATGCTTGGTTTCTGGTAAAGATATAAACTCTATACAGTACTGTAATGGAGGGCAAATGGTTATCTCAGACAATAACTACTAGAACATTAGGTCACACTTTATTTTGATAGTCCCCTATAGATGATCTACAGTGGCTAAAACCATCAACAGACTATCAACTGCAACTCTGTTGATATGCAACAGCTTGCTATGGTTAGGTTTAGGGATAGAGTTAGTGTTGGGGTTAAAGGGGAAGTTCAGTATTTTGCAACTTCATTTTAGATGGTTCCTCCCCCTGAAAGTAGTCTATGGATCAGGAGTAACTGTAATCCATGGTTTGGTTTTCTTCTAACAGCCACTACAAACATAGACACATACATACAAACACAGGATAACACACATACACATGGATTGTGTGTTATAGATATGTGGTTGTAGAGTAGAGGCCTGAGAGCACATACTTAATATGTTGTGAAATCTGTTATGAATGTATTTTAATGTTTTTAAAATGTATAACTGCCTTGATAGCTGCTGCCTTGGCTTTAGCTTCTGCTAGCTTAAAATCAATGGGAGTGATGTGGGCATGCAGTTCCCGTAAACTTCCATAGCCAAATTAACTGAATTATTTGGTTTAACAATACTTTAAGGAATTTAGCTTCTTAAATTATTCAAAATCTTAACCATGGATTAGTTTCTCCTGGCCCATAGACAACCTTCAGGGGGAGGAACCATCTAACATGAAGGTGTAAAATACTGAACTTCCCCTGTAAGGCATTTACATTGAGAAAAGTGTATGCTGTTCTAGTCTGCCCAAGTGGCTGTGTCCTCTCGAACCTGCCTAGCAGTCCTATACTGACCTGATATAACGTTGATTTCCCCCCAGTTTGATAATGTAAAAATGTATATCTGGGCAGCTGGACATAAATTGCTCTGAACCCTTTCAGCTTTTTAGGAAAACATCAAATTCTGTTGATTGTTTTCACACTTGAATCATATTTGGACAGATCTTGTGGGACTGAATGTGATGTTTATTGGTTATGAATTTAACCCATTTAAACCTTTTAATTTTCAAAGATCTTTCCAACGGTGTCTGCTTTTTCAAACTAGCAGCCAAGTAACCCCTGACCCATTAACACTTGACCCATGATTCTCACTGTAACCGAGAGGTTCATTAAATAGTAGTTTTGGCAACATTCCCAGCACACAAAAACATAAACCATCCTGTTATGTAATTCCTGAGTGATTATACTGTTATTTAGTGTATTTATGTTCAACTTTTCCATTGCAGCACGCCTGTTCAAACACTGAGATTACCCATGTGTAACCAACTTCACATAGCCCCCCAGAAGAAAGGCACGGGACACCCACACTTCAGGTTGACTGTTTTTATCTGCAGTAAAAGATATCAAACAGTGATGACAGGCCGGTCACAGCCACACCTTCACTAGTTCGGTAGGACACAAGATATCTTTTAGATAGGAGCAACAGTAGTAATACATATCACTTCACACTGAGGGTATTTATCCATAAATACAGAGCACAAGTACAGCCCTTTTTATATACACCTTTTAAGGTAGTAAGAAAATAAACATTCACTTAATATTTCAATAAATCACCTGCTAGCAATAGCTAGCGTGACATTGTAGTGCGGTGACCAACGTTGCTAGTTAGCTCGTCATCAACATGGCTAGCTAAGCCAGCAAAAACCTGGTTAAATTGCTGAAATAGATCTTCAATACGTTAACGTCTAAATAAATATATACATATTCACATTCACTATTGACTTTAAGATATATGAACCGGTTTTCCAAAAACACTATTGTGTTATACCGTTTTAAACAGTTTTTTATATACAGAGGAAGGAGACACGAACCTGCTCTCAGAATATCTCGGACTGAGGAGCAGGCAGACCAACTTCCCAAAGAGGGGAGAAGCACTCAAACCCCACTAGTTGTTCTTTCAAAGAAAATAGTACAAAAATGGTACGTCCGACAACCTATCGTATTACCAACCTTACTACAATGGCAGCACATATTCCTATGAATTCAGTAACACACAATGAAAGGGAACTTTATTTATATCACCCCTTTTTCTGAAGTGAATGGTTTCACCCACTACAATACCGCGAACTGCAGCGTTCTTTGATTTCTACATTGCGCGCGAGGTTGATGGAAACTCTACATGTTCACTTTGTCACACCTGTACGTTGCTGAAAGACCACCAAGGTTTTAGTTCAGTCATCCTATCTGTTTCTATTAACATATTTCTAGATCACACACCACTGGGAAGCTACAGTGCCTTCAGAAAATAATTCACACCCCTTAACCTTTTCCAAAATGTGTTGCGTTAGAGCCTGAATTTAAAATTGATTAAATAGAGATTTGTCACGGGCCTACACACAATACCCCATAATGTCCAAGTGGAATTATGTTTTTAGACATTTTTACGAATTAATAAAAAAAATGAAAAGCTGACATAAGTAAGTATTCAACCCCTTTGTTATGGCAATCCTAAATAAGTTCAGGAGTAAAAATGTGCTTAACAAGTCACTTGCTAAATTGCATGGACTCACTAAGTCTGAGTTTAACACAATGTTTTAATGACTACATCATCTCTGTACCCCACACATACAATTATCTCTAAGGTCCCTCAGCCGAGCAGTGATTTTCAAACACAGATTCAACCACAAAGACCAGGATGGTTTTCCAATGACTCGTAAAGAAGGGCACCTATTGGTAGATACTGTAGGTAAAATGTTGTAAAGCATACATTGAATATCCATTTGAGCATGGTGAAGTTATTAATTACACTTTGTATGGTGTATCAATACACCCAGTTACTACAAAGATACAGGCGTCCTTCATAACTCAGTTGCCGGAGACGAAGGAAACCGCTCAGGGATTTCACCATGAGGCTAATGGTGACTTTAAAACAGTTACATAGTTTAGTGGCTGTGATAGGAGAAAAACTAAGGATGGATCAACAACATTATAGTTACTCCACAAATCTAACCTAATTGACAGAGTGAAAAGAAGGAAGCCTGTACAGAATACACATTTTCCAAAACATGCATCCTGTTTGCAACAAGGTACTAAAGTAATACTGCAATAAATGTGGCAAAGCAACTCACTTTTTGTCCTAAATACAAGGTGTTATGGTTGGGGCAAATCCAATACAATTACTGTGTACCACTGGTGGCTACATCATGTTATAGGTATGCTGGTTATCCAACTGGGGAGTTGTTCAGGATAAAAATTAAATGGAAAACCTGGTTCAGTCTGCTTTCCTAAAACTAAAGTAAAAGTCTGTTTCATACACAACTTTATGAGGTCAAATGTAATTACATTAAAATAACAAAAGTTATGACATCATTGCACTGTACTTAACTTTCGATAAGAGATTCTGATAAAAAGCCGTGCCCTGAAACCACATTCTCGACACTCCTATATTCATCATATACTCATGTATTACACAAACACTACCAGTCAAAAGTTTGGACACACCTACCAATCTCAATTGGGTTGAGGTCGGGTGATTGTGGAGGCCAGGTCATCTGATGCAGCACTCCATCACTCTCCTTCTTGGTCAAATAGCCCTTACATAGTCTGGAGGTGTGTTGGGTCATTGTCCTGTTGAAAAACAAATGATAGTCCCACTAAGTGCAAACCAGGTGGGATGGAGTATCGCTGCAGAATGCTCTGGTAGCCATGCTGGTTAAGTGTGCCTTGAATTCTAGATTTCCATCGGTCTAATGTACATTGCTCATGTTTCTTGGCCCAAGCAAGTCTTCTCTTCTTATTGGTGTCCTTTAGAAGTGGTTTCTTTACAGCAATTTGAGCATGAATGCATGATTCATGCAGTCTCCTCTGAACAGTTGATGTTGAGATGTGTGTGTTACTTGTACTCTGTGAAGCATTTATTTGGGCTGCAATTTCTGAGGCTGGTACCTCTAATGAACTTATCCTCTGCAGCAGAGGTAACTCTGTGGCGATCCTTATGAGAGCTAGTTTCACCTTAGTGCTTGATGGTTTTTGCGACTGCACTTGAAGAAACAAAGTTCTAGAAATGTTCCAGATTGACTGATCTTCATGTCCTAAAGTAATGATGGGACTGTTGTTTCGCTTTTCTTATTTGAGCTGTTCTTGCCATAATATGGACTTGGTCTTTTACCAAATAGGGCTATCTTCAGTATACCACCACTACCTTGTCACAACAAAACTGTTTGGCTCAAACACATTAAGAAGGAAAGTAATTCCACAAATTAACTTTTAACAAAGCAAACCTGTTAATTGGAATGCATTCCAGGTGACTACCTCATGAAGCTGGTTGAGAGAATGCCAAGAGTGTGCATCAAGGCAAAGGGTGGCTACATTAAAAAATCTCAAATATAAAATATATTTGGATTTGTTTAACACTTTTTTGGTTACTACATGATTCCATGTGTTATTTCATAGTTTTGATAGTAATGTAGAAAATAGTAAAAATAAACAAACTCTTGAATGAGTAGGTGTGTCCAAAGTTTTGACTGATACTGTATGGTCTCTAATCTTCCCCTCCAATTGGTTCTGTCTATTAAAAATAGTCAATTAATTGACTTCTGCTCCCCAGGACCAGGGATGGAGAGTTGGAGACTACCTATTTTATACCTCAGTACACTTCCCTTTACATGTAAGTTCACAGTAAAAGCTGCCAATTCTGTTTCGCCCCATTTAATGGTCACTACAGAAGTCATGTATTTTAAATGGGCAGGTTTAAATGGGCAGGGCAGGTTTGTTCTCAGTCTGTTCAATCTGATAAGGTTTGTTGGTTTACCTTCTCACTCCACTACTTTGTAACAGTCACATATTTCCTGGTGTCCATTCACCTCACTCAATCGCTGCAAGACAATGAAGGATACAAACACCCTGCTCATTCTGCTTCTGCTGCTCTTGTACCCAGCAGGTAATATGATATGAAAATGTATTGTTTTATGATGATATTTTGTGAACATTTGTTTTTGAGGATGCCGAAGTCAGTTTGACATCAGTCAGCAGGTCTGGACACTTCCTGTTAAACTCTGTAACTATATGCACTTTCAATGTCTACAGAGGTCCAGCTTTTGTCTGGGTGAAAATACTGTTACATTATAATGTGTTGATGATAGACTGTGGATGTTTTGATGAACTTCCAGGATCGGCTTTGACCACTGATGGAGGGAATGGCAGTACCAGTAAGTAAACCACATCACATAATAGCCAAGCCAAATTATTACAGAATGGACCACATCACTGCATTGTTGGGAGTGTTGGGTACTCTGAATAATGACTGTGGTAATAGGGTAGTGCTATCAGCTATCAGCTAACTACAGAAGTGAAGGCCTTTTACTGGATTTTCTTGTAGTAATTCATCAATGTTACAAGAATACATTTACACCCTGTGCTCAAGAAATCCATTCTAAAACCACTGTTATTTTCAGATGGTCCCTTGGAACTAACCATTGTGGGACCTGACTTTGTTAAAGTGGGCGTGCCACGCAGCTTTGGCTGTGCCGCCAAGTGCTCTCCCTCCTGTAGCTATAGAATGAGTATCTACGGGCAGATTTGGCAGGGCAACGAGCTGTTGTTCACAGCTCGCCAATGGGAGGAGTCCCTAACCCTTACATGCACTGCAAGGAATGATGACTCTGGGAGGTCCTCTACAGTAACAAAGATACTGCAGGTTTTAGGTGGGTGGGTGGTTTGTTGGTTTTTATGCCACTTCACCTGAAATTAGGAATGGTGATAATTCAATGTGTTGTAATTTGTCTGGATTACTGGTAGTTTCAATTATTTAGCTAATGTTTTTCACAATGGTCGTAGGATCTAGATTATTATCTAAATGTGTATGTGTTCCTCCTTTTAGCTGGACCAACCAACGTATCGATCGCAGGCCCTGACTTGATGACCCCAGGAGCCCCACAAAGCTTCAAGTGTAACGCCGAGTGCCGTCCCTCCTGCAACTACACCTGGGGGATAAAGGGCCGATGGCTCGGTGGACAGGGGAACGAGATTACCGTAACTCCCGAAGAGTTGGCCAACTCTGTTACCCTGAACTGCAAGGCCATCAACAGTGTGTCTGGATTCTATGCCATGGCAACAAGGACAATATCTGTGACGTGTAGGTTACTGGGAGACTTAGAGCTTCCTCTAACAATTGTAGATTCTCTATTGTCATTAGTGTAATGCAATTGTCCATATCCACATCAATAGCTTGATCTATCAATATACACACATTCCCTTATATAGTATATAGTTTATATTTGATGATTCAAGAGTGATGTTGGGGTTTTGGTTGAAGCTATATTTGAACCAGTTTCTTCCTTTACTTATTGTCTCCTATCAGCTGGTCCATCAGAGGTCCACATCAGAGGCCCAGACTCTGTTGCAGTCGGCTTCAAGTCCATGTTTCAGTGCTCTGCTAAATGCACTCCTGCTTGTGACTACCGGTGGACCATTGATGGTCACACTGTCCATGGCAGTGAGATGGAGATGACGGTCGAGCAACATGTGAAGTCAGAGAAGATTATGTGCCACGCTCAGAATATGGTCTCAACTCAGGTGGTCACCAAGACCGTACGGGTGGAAGGTACAACAGAAATATCATGATTATGCATTTTAGCAACTACCTTAATTTTAGGAAAGACTAAATCTTTACCTGACGTATATGGTCTTTATGATGCTGTCATAAACATTATCTGACCTAATATCATGTTTTCTTGTGTTCCTTTTGGAATGTTTTTGTGCGTGTTACAGACAATGGCAAACAAAAGATTCTCTCAAAAATATATGCTTGTCAAGCTGTGTCCAGGTTGTGTTTGTACAAGCAGACCATCTCTGGGAGGAAGCGTCAGCATTGCACAGCAGCTGAAACCTGGTCCTGATTGAGTCCGAACACTCCTTGCTGACAACAACACCAGGCTAAAACAGAAAAATAGACCCAAAATAGACAAGACATTATAACCTTGCATACTAGCTACAGTGCCTTCAGAAAGTATTCATACCCCTAGACTTTTTCCACATTTTGTTGTGTTACAGCCTGAATTTAAAATGTAATAAAATGACATTGTTTTGTCACTGGCCTACACACTACCCCTTAATGTCAAAGTGGAATTATGTTTTTCGATTCTTTTTTTACTAACTAATTAAAAATGTAAAGATTAGATGTCTTGAGTCAAGAAGTATTCAAAACCTTTGTTATGGCAAGCCTAAATAAGTTCAGGAGTAAAGATGTGCTTAACAAGTCACATAAGTTGTATGGACTCACTCTGTGTGCAATGATAGTGTTTAACATGATTTTTGAATGGCTACCTCACAAACACAATTATCTGTAATGTCCCCAGTTGAGCATTTCAAACACAGATTCAACCACAAAGACCAGGGAGGTTTTCTAATGCCATGCAAAAGGAGGTCTCCTATTGGTGGTAAAAAAAAAAAAATAGCAGACATTGAATATCCCTTTGAGCATGTTGAAGTTATAAATTACACTTTGGATGGTGTAATTGACTTACATCTGCTTGAAAATCTATGGCAAGACCTAAAAATGGTTGTCTAGCATTGATCAACAACAAATTTGACAGAGTTTGACGAATTTTGAAAAGAGTAATGGGCAAATGTTGGTGTGGAAAGCTCTTAGAGACTTACCCAGAAAGACTCATAGCTGTAATCGCTGCCAAAGGTGATTCTGACATGTATTGACTCAGAGGGTTGAAATCTAATCAAGATATATTAGTGTTTTATATTTATTTTACAAACGTTCTAATTTTTCTTCCACGTGGAGTATTTTGTCTAGATCATTGACAAAAAAATGACAAATCAATTTTAATCTCACTTTGTAACACAACAAAATGTCAAGAGGTGTGACTACTTTCTGAAGACACTGCATAACAAAATTGACCTCCAAGTTCATCTGATACGAATAAGCTAATACAATGCAATGAGAATGATAATTACTGGTCCTGCTTGACCTGTGGCAGTGGCCTGAAGTACGGAGTCAGTTGTTGAGGAATGTTGACCCTAATGATCTATATAAACCCTAGATTGCTGATGCTGTGTATTGAACATTGAGAAGCTATGCAGCCACCAGTCGGCCATATTGACACTCCCCAGTAGGAGCAGTCCTCCATAGGAATGAATAGAATTCTACAGTTTTTCAATAAAATATTTCAAGGACAAAATTAAATGTATTTAAAAAAAAATATTGTAGTAGTGGGGACAGTAACATTAGTAACATTAGTGTTTATTTTTAGCTCCAATAATATAATTTATGTGGCAAAAATTAATGTAGAAATAAAAATTTTAAAATCTAGAGCTTCCAAAAATATTTTTTACAATGGTGAGAGAGTGCAAAGATGGACACAGCACCACCTAACAGTCGTCTAGAGTATATATAAATCATTGGTCATGTAAACGAATGATATATATATATATATATATATATATATATATATATATATATATATATATATATATATATATATTTGTTTACATGACCCATGAATTTAGCCATGAGTGTCTGGGTAAGCCTCATTTTTGGGGGGAATTTACCTTTCAGCAGAAAGACCAAAGTGAACACTTTGTGAGAGATTGCTGGTGTGGTGAAGGACAGCACTGTGACAGAGGTCAACCAATGATTTATACAGTTGAAGTCAGAAGTTTACATACACTTAGGTTGAAGTCATTAAAACTCATTTTTCAACCACTCCACAGATTTCATGTTAACAAACTATAGTTTTGGCAAGTCGGTTAGGACATCTACTTGACTGTGCCATTAAACAGCTTGGAATTCTAGAAAATAATGTAATGGCTTTAGAAGCTTCTAATAGGCTAATTTAGTCAAAACTTTCAAACTCAGTGCCTCTTTGCTCAACATCTTGGGAAAATAAAAAAAATGGTAGAACTCCACAAGTTTGGTTCATCCTTAGGAGCAATTTCCAAATGCCTGAAGGTACCACATTCATCTGTACAAACAATAGTACGCAAGTATAAACACCATGGGACCACCAGCCGTCATACCGCTCAGGAAGGAGACGCGTTCTGTCTCCTAGATATGGACGTACGTTGGTGCGAAAAGTGCAAATCAATCCCAGAACAACAGTAAAGGTCCTTGTGAAGATGCTGGAGGAAACAGGTACAAGAGTATCTATATCCACAGTAAAACGAGTCCTATATCGACATAACCTGAATGGCTGCTCAGCAAGGAAGAAGCCACTGCTCCAAAACCACCATAAAAAAAGCCAGACTACGGTTTGGGGACAAAGATCGTAATTTTTGGGAGAAATGTCCTCTGGTCTGATGAAAACAAAAATAGAACTGTTTGGCCATAATTACCATCGATATGTTTGCAGGAAAAAGGGGAGGCCGAAGAACACCATCCCAACCGTGAAGCACAGGGGTGTCAGCATCATGTTGTGGGGGTACTTTGCTGCAGGAGGGACTGGTGCACTTCACAAAATAGATGGCATCATGAGGAAGGAAAATTATGTGGATATATTGAAGCAACATCTCAAGACATCAGTCAGGAAGTTAAAGATTGGTCACAAATGGGTCTTCCAAATGGACAATGACCCCAAGCATACTTCCAAAGTTGTGGCAAAATGGCTTAAGGACAACAAAGCCAAGGTATTGGAGTGGCCATCACAAAGCCCTGACCTCAATCCTATAGAACATTTGTGGGCAGAACTGAAAAAGCGTGTGTGAGCAAGGAGGCCGACAAACCTGACTCAGTTACACCAGTTCTGTCAGGACGAATTGGCCAAAGTTCACCGAACTTATTGTGGGAAGCTTGTGGAAGGCTACCCGAAAGATGACGGTGATAAGTTAAACAATTTAAAGGCAATGCTACCAAATACTAATTGAGTGTATGTAAACTTCTGACACACTGGGAATGTGATGAAAGAAATAAAAGCTGAAATAAATCTTCACTCTACTATTATTCTGACATTTCACATTCTTAAAATAAAGTGGTGATCCTA
Source organism: Thymallus thymallus (assembly GCA_023634145.1). Classification (NCBI taxonomy): domain Eukaryota; kingdom Metazoa; phylum Chordata; class Actinopteri; order Salmoniformes; family Salmonidae; genus Thymallus; species Thymallus thymallus. Next base: position 11,742,690 of record CM042420.1, read on the forward strand.
ACTGACCTAAGACAGGGAATTTTTACTAGGATTAAATGTCAGGAATTGTGAAAAACTGAGTTTAAATGTATTTGGCTAAGGCGTATGTAAACTTCTGACTTCAACTGTAGTTTCTGTGTGCCAAATTAGATTTTTTTATTATCAATATGTGCTTGAGTTATTTGCAGTGTGTCACGAGAGGGTGCATACACAGACCAAGGCGCAGTGCAGTGATAGTTCGACATTTTATTTTACCATGTAAAAACAACTCAATGACGAACTATACAAATTAAAAATGTATAACAAATAACGTGAAACACTTACTTTGCTTGACAAAGTAACGGTGGGGTAAACGGCTCCGGCCATGGACCGGTGGGGTAAACGGCTCCGGCCATGGACCGGTGGGGTAAACGGCTCCGGCCATGGACCGGTGGGGTAAACGGCTCCGGCCATGGAGCGGGGCAAATAACCGGACCCAGACTGGGCACCGGTGGAGCGGACTGCTCTGGCTCAGGAGCGGAGCAGACGGCCGGACCCGGACTGGGCACCGGTGGAGCGGACTGCACTGGCTCGGCAGCGCAGACGGCCGGACCCGGATTGGGCACCGATGGGAGGCGCACTGGAGGTCGGGTGCATGGAGCCGGCACAGGAAGCACCTGGCTGGGCGCACGCACTGGAGCTCGGGTGCGGAGAGCCGGCACGGGACGTACCGGACTGGGGAGGCGCACCGGAGGTCGGGTGCGTGGAGCCGGCACAGGAAGCATCGGTGGAACGGCCGACGACCGGACCCGGACTGGGCACCGGTGGAGCGGACTGCTCCGGCACGGGAGTGGAGCCGACGACCGGACCCAGACTGGGGATGCTCACCTTGGGCACCACTAACTTCAGCTCCCTCCTCTCGCTCTCACACTCCTCCATATTACGCCAGCATAGCTCCATTGTACTCCTCCAATTCGTTGTCAGGTATTCCGCCACGCTCATCTCCTCACGGCACTTCGCCCCCCACTTATACTCTGGCCTCGGCGAATCCCACCTGGAGAGTGGTACTGGCGCTTCTTGCTCGACACCAGACCACCCCCATAGCCCCCCAAAAAATCTTCTTGGGGTTGCCTTCGGGCTCTTCTCCGTCTCGAGCCCCGTTCACGACGCTGCTCTCCCTCTCTCTCCTTCTCTCCCCAGCTGCACTGCTTGGTCTCGTTGTGGTGGGTCATTCTGTCACGAGAGGGTGCATACACAGACCAAGGCGGAGCGCAGTGATAGTTCAACATTTTATTTTACTATGTAAAAACAACTCAATGACGAACTATACAAATGAAAAATTATAACAAAATAACGTGAAACACACTTACTTTGCTTGACATGGAAATATAACGACCCACACCTAGGTGTGGGACAAACAAACATAAGTAGGATCCCTAATTAGAGACAATGCACTGCAGCTGCCTCTAATTAGGGATCCAACACAAAACACCACACAGAAACAGAAATTATAGACCTGGATACATAGAGAAGCAATAGGCTTCTCTATGGCCAGAGCCTGACACAGTGGTGGATAAAGTACCCAATTTTCATACTTGAGTAAAAGTAAAGATACCTTAATAGAAAATGACTCAAGTAAAACTGAAAGTCACCCAGTAAAATACTACTTGAGTAAAAGTCTAAAAGTATTCGGTTTTATATATACTTAAGTATCAAAAGTAAATGTAATTGCTAAAATATACATAAGTATCGAAAGTAAAAGTATAATAATTTCAAATTCCTTATGTTAAGCAAACAAGATGGCACCATTTTCTTGTATTTATAGCCAGGGATACACTCCAAAAACTCAGACATAGCAAATGTAAAAGTTGTCAACATTTTAAATAGTTAAGTAAAGTACAGATACCCCAAAAAACTACTAAAGTGGTACTTTAAAGTATTTTTACTCCACTGGTTATTTGACCATGCTTGGCTGTGAACCCCTAATTATTCTATAACCACACACACATAGTTTATACCTTTAACATTATGTTAGACATTCTTAAACAAGCACAAGGTTGTGGGATTAAAATGTCATTTAAAAAATATATATATAACGGTTTTAGACAAAATAAATGAGTCTAGTGATTAAATATGTAGACATAGAGTGTAGATGCATGAAGACACATTGACCATTATTAAATACTGTGGAGCTCCAAAGTTATTGCATCCAGAGTCAACTTCCAACTACGTTTTAGTCATTTAGCAGACACTCTTATCCAGAGCAACTTACAGTTAGCTAGAGCATACATGTTCATACTTTTTTCATAGTGGCCCCCCATGGGAATCAAACCCACAAACCCTGGCATTGCAAGCACCATGCTCTACCATCTGAGCTACACGGGACGACTAGTCAAATAGTATAACTTGTGATTGGCTCTACAATGTGAAAAGCATTACATGGATGATGGAATACAACTGAAATTGATGGTTGTGTGAAATTTCACATAAACATTAGATCAGCTTTAATAGGATATGATGAAACATACAGGGTTATAAATGGGAATTTAGATTATATTTACAGCATATGACATACATTTTGCCCGCACAGTATATTCAATGTTTCTCTTCTGCATTTGAAAATATGTGTATCAGCAAAAAACACACTTTTTAAGACCATTCATTTATAGTTACTGTGTTTGTTTCTATCGTGTTTGAGTTGAATGAGGCATTGATATTGAGGTTCAAACCAGAGTTTCTGACACTGTTGACACAACCAAGTCACCTGTGACTAAAGCTAAAGTCTGTTTCATACACAACTGGTCAAATGTAATTACATTAAAAGAACCAACGGTATGACATCATTGCACTGTATTTGACTTTCGATAAGAGATTCTGATGAAAGCCAAGCCCTGAAACCACATTCTTGACACTCCTAAATTCATTATATACATGATCTTTAATATTTCCCTCCGATTGGTTCTGTCTATTAAAAATAGTAAATTAATTGACCTCAGTTCACCAGGACCACCTATTTCATACCTCAGTACACTGCCCTGTACATGTTAGATCACAGTAAAAGCTGCCAGTCGTGTTTCGCCCTGTTTAATGGTCACTACAGAAGTAATGTATTTTAAATGGCTTGTAGAGGTGGACAGGCTCAATGCAGGGCAGGTTTGCTCTCAGTCTGTTCTCCCAGATAAGGTGTGTACCTTCTCACTCCGCTACTTGACTTTGTAACAGTCACATATTTCCTGGTGTCCATTCACCTCACTCCATCGCTGCGAGACAATGAAGGATACACACACCCTGCTCAATCTGCTTCTGCTGCTCGTGTACCTAGCAGGTAATATGATATGGAAAAAACAACAACATTGTTTTGAGATAAAAAATGTTGAACAAAAATTACTTTGAGGATGCCGAACTCGGTTTGACATCAGTCAGTTGGTATATATGTTCTGGACACTTCGTGTTCAGCTCTATAACCACGTATATGTTCAGTGTCTGCTGAGGTTAAGCTTTTGTTCGGACAATAGGCTGACATATTTGTGTCTAAGCATAATGACAGTTTTAGTGTTACATAGACATTATAATGTGTTGATAGACTTTGAGGCTGTTTATATGAACCTCCAGGATCAGCTGTGACCACTGATGGAGGGAAGGACAGTACCAGTAAGTAAAACACAGACACATACAAGTCAACGTATCACAGTATGGAAACATAATTATTTGGACTGTTGGGACTGCTCTGGATTGTACCTGTGGTAGGACGGTAGTGCTAACAGCTAGTAGCTAACTACTGTACAGAAGTGAGCGGTCTATTTGAAATGCCATGATTATCGTTGTAGTAATTCATCCCTATTACAAGTTAATTTACACCCTGTGTGCCAATAATTAGGTAGGCCTACATCGCCTGATTGTGGACTGTAATTTTCAGATGGTCCCTTGGAACTAACCATTTTGGGACCTGACTTTGTAACTGTGGGCGTGCCACGCAGTTTTGAATGTGCTGCCCAGTGCTCTCCCTCCTGTAGCTACAGAATGAGTATCTACGGGCAGATTTGGCAGGGCAATGAAGTGTTCTTCACAGCTCGCCAGTGGGAGGAGTCCCTAACCCTTACATGAACTGCAAGGAATGATGACTCTGGGAGGTCCTCTACAGTAACAAAGACACTGCAGGTTTTAGGTGGGTGGATGGTTTGTTGGTTTTTATGCCACTTCACCTGAAGAGGTGCATGGTCTTTATGGTATTAGGAATGGAGTATTAGGAATGGAGTGATAATTCAATGCCTTGTAATTTACGGACAAAATGTCTGGATTACTGGATTAGTGCTTGATTCAATTATTTAGCTCATGTTTTTCATATTGGTCGTAAGATCTAAACTATTATCTAAATGTGTATGTGTTCCTCCTTTTAGCTGGACCAACCAACGTATCGATCGCAGGCCCTGACTTGATGACACCAGGAGCCCCACAAAGCTTCAAGTGTAACGCTGAGTGCCGTCCCTCCTGCAACTACAACTGGGGGATAAAGGGCCGATGGCTCGGTGGACAGGGGAACGAGATTACCGTAACTTCCGAAAAGTTGGCCACCTCTGTTACCCTGAACTGCAAGGCCATCAACAGTGTGTCTGGGCTCTATGCCATGGCAACAACAATTGTAGATTCTCTATTGTCATTAGTGTAATGCAATTGTCCATATCAACATCCAGGGTCGGATTAAGAAATCATAGGTCCCGGGGATTTGTTTTTTTATAAGCCCCCTGGTTGGATTTTTTGGGGGGCCTCTCGAACCCCATACAGGTTTGGGCCCAAGAGCTTTGGCCCCTGTAAGCCCCTGCATTATTCCAGCCCTGTCCACATCAATAGCTTGATCTATCAATATACACACGTTCCCTTATATAGTATATAGTTTATATTTGATGATTCAAGAGTGATGTTGGGGTTTTGGTTGAAGCTATATTTGAACCAGTTTCTTCCTTTACTTATTGTCTCCTATCAGCTGGTCCATCAGAGGTCCACATCAGAGGCCCAGACTCTGTTGCAGTCGGCTTCAAGTCCATGTTTCAGTGCTCTGCTAAATGCACTCCCGCTTGTTACTACCGGTGGACCATTGATGGTCACACTGTCCATGGCAGTGAGATGGAGATGACGGTCGAGCAACATGTGAAATCAGAGAAGATTATGTGCCACGCTCAGAATACGATCTCAACTCAGGTGGTCACCAAGACCGTACGGGTGGAAGGTACAACAGAAATATCATGATTATACATTTTAGTAACTACAGTCATAAAGAACATTATGCCAGACAAATCAATATCGAATTAAATGTATTTATAAAGCACTTTTTACATCAGCAGATGTCACAAAATGCTTATACAGAAAGGCAGCCTTAAAAGCCAAACAGCAAGCAATGCAGATCTGGCTAAGAAAGACTCCCTAGAAAGGCAGGAACCTAGGAAGAAACCTAGAGAAGAATCAGGCTCTGAGGGGTGGCCAGTCCTCTTCTGGATGTGCCGGGTGGAGATTATAAGAGTACATGGCCATTAAGGCCAGATTGTTCTTCAAGATGTTCGAACATTCATAGATTCATAGAAAGTTCCGGGACACTGTAAAGTCTATGGAGAATAAGAGCATCTCCTTGCTACGGCTGGCAATGCTTTCCACCTGGCTACCTCTACTCCGCCCAACAGCTCTGTACCCCCTGCAGCAAACTGCCCTAACCCCACCCCCGCTTCTCCTTCACCCAAATCCAGACAGCTGATGTTCTGAAAGAGCTGCTAAATCTGGACCCCTACAAATCTGCTGGGCTAGACAATCTGGACCCTTTCTTCCTAAAATTATCAGCCAAAATTGTTGCAACCCCTATTACCAGCCTGTTCAACCTCTCTTTTGTATCGTCTGAGATCCCTAGAGATTGGAAAGCTGCCGCAGTCATCCCCCTCTTCAAAGGGGGAGACACTCTAGACCCAAACTGTTACAGACCTATATCCATCCTGCCCTGCCTATCATAACCGCCATCGATAGAAGAGAGTACTGTGCAGCCGTCTTCATCGACCTGGCCAAGGCTTTCGACTCTGTCAATCACCGCATTCTTATTGGCAGACTCAACAGCCTTGGTTTCTCAAGTGACTGCCTCGCCTGGTTCTCCAACTACTTCTCAGACAGAGTTCAGTGCGTAAAATCTACTAACCTTCAAACAAGCTTCAATGCCATACAACACTCCTTCCGTGGCCTCCAACTGCTCTTAAATGCTAGTAAGACTAAATGCATGCTCTTCAATAGAACGTTGCCCCCACCCGCCCACTGGACTATCATCCCTACCCTCGACGGGTCTGACTTAGAATTTGTGGACAACTACAAATACCTAGGCATCTGGTTAGACTGTAAACTCAACTTCCAGACTCATATTAACCAATCCAAAATTAAATCTAGAATCGGCTTCCTATTTCGCAACAAAGCCTCCTTCACTCATGCTGCCAAACATGCCCTTGTAAAACTTACCATCCTACCGATCCTTGACTTCGGCGATGTAATTTATAAAATAGCCTCCAACACTCTACTCAGCAAATTGGATGTAGTCTATCACAGTGCCATCCGTTTTGTTACCAAAGCCCCATATACTACCCACCACTGCGACCTGTGAGTTTGGCGACATATTCGTCGCCAAACCCACTGGCTCCAGGTCATCTATAAGTCTTTATTAGGTAAATCCCCGCCTTATCTCAGCTCGCTGGTCATCATAGCAACACCTACCCGTAGTATGCGCTCCAGCAGGTATATCTCACTGGCCACCCCCAAAGCCAACACCTTCTTTGGCTGCCATTCCTTCCAGTTCTCTGCTGCCAATGACTGGAACGAATTGCAAAAATCCTTGGAGCTAGAGGATCCTATCTCCCTCACTAACTTTAAGCATCAGCTGTCAAAGCTGCTTATCGATCACTGCACCTGTATATAGCCCTTCTGTAAATAGCCCACACTACTACCTCATCAATTTTGCACTCCAGTATCTCTATTTGCACATCATCATTTGCACATTCCATCATTCCAGTGATAATGCTAATCTGTAATTTATTTCGCCACTATGGCCTATTTATTGTCTTCCTAACCTTACTGCATTTTGCACTACATTTGCACTCTGTATTTTCTATTGTGTTATTGACTGTACGTTTGTTTATTTCCCATGTGTAACTCTGTGTTGTTGTTTTTTGTCGCACTGCCTTGCTTTGTCTTGGCCAGGTAGCAGTTGCAAATGAGAACTTGTTCTCAACTGACCTACCTGGTTAAATAAAGGTGAAAAAAAAATGAAAAAAGAAAATATCACCAGCAGGGTCAAATAATAATCACAGTGGTTGTAGAGGGTGCAGCAGGTCAGGTCAAGTAAATGTCAGTTAGCTTTTTGGTGTTTCTTTTGTAATGTTTTTTATTTTGTGTGTTACAGATAATGGGCAAATCCATGGCCACACAAGCTAAACAGACTATAGACCTGCTTCTATTCGCTTTCACGCTCTCACTCTACACTGTAACGTCACCATAATCCAGGAGAGGGCGGTGTTGTACATGGAAGTGAGCTGTTCTCCACACGCACATCTGACTAATTTGTAAAAACGTCATCATTACTACAGACAGTGATGAAACATGTGGTTTACTGGTACAAACAACGCCTCCCATTTCACGATGTTAAGCATATTTGCTGATGATAAGTGAAGTGGAAAGGCTGAATCTTTCAATATCAACATACTACGTGTGGTTGCAAGCATCATCATGTGTATAGCCTATTTTGATTAAATTTTTAATAAAGACAAATTTAAATGAATTTAGTATCATGTCTTTTTGTAATGTGTAACTTTTTTACACACCTGCAAGCATGCATTCTTCATGGAAGGCACATACTTTGAATGTTAACTCTACCACTGAAAATGTAGATTAAATCAGTGTAATACAGATCTTGTTTGCTCAAATAATTTACACCCAATATTTGTCTACAAACTGCATAGCTGCAATAAAATACATGTACAACTGTTTTTGAAATTCTTCGTGTTTTCTCTCCAGTAAGTTCTAAAACAATTATCTTAATCAATAACCATCATAGTGAATTAAATATGTGAAATGTGAAATACTTCCCTATTATTAGTTGAAGTGCATTAACTTCAAAACAGATGAGGGGCCCACCCTGCATCTACAGTACATCTTGATCTTGAATGCAATCGTCAAGAGTAAATATTAAAACACACTTGATCATGGAGTGCGATAAGTCCATTTTTCATTATCACTGAATGTATATCAGGAGTTTCTTTTATGGTACATAAGAACAATCGATGTTCCAGAGAGGCAATGGTATCACCTAGACACACACCCTTTCTATCTTCTCAAGGCTCCCATACATAACCCTCTTATCATCTTGAATTATATGTACATTGGTGAAGATCTAGATCAAAATCAACCAATGCATTTTGAATGGAAAAATAATAAGTATCCTTTACTATTATCACTATTGTACCAACAACCTATGTATCTACACAATAATCTACTTCACCCGTCTGAATGGACGAGAAGCAAACCAAGTGATTACTCCCTAGCTCAGAGACATGTCACTTGGCACTATCAAAATGCTCAATCACAGTAGATAAGAGCCTACACAAGAAACTAGCACGCACGCCCTAACCAGAACACGCCCTAACCAGAACACAATGCCATAAAGGTCCAAACACTAGCGACACTTTGCTGGCACTGTTGGATAATCGCTTTGTCTTGTTTTTTTGAATTGATTCGTGATAAGATTGTCTCAACCAATTGTATTTTTCGGAGGTATAATAGAAGAACAGCTGTTGTGCGGACATTTCAGTCAGTTAGTCGCCCGGATCTCAGCAGCAGCACCATGGTTCTCCTTTGCACATTTAGTCTTTCTCTGCTACTCACCTGCCTGGCAGGTAAGAGACTACATTGAACTGAGTCTGTTAGTGTTGAGGTCAAATCTACTTCAAGAAAGAAATAACATTTTCTCTTGCAATTTGTATTGGAAAAAAAACGTTATGATGTTTTCTAAAATATAGTCTAAAATCCAACAAGAAACAGTTTTGTAATGAAAATTCTAATGTTTTAAACAGAGAGAGCGTGGCTACATATAATGTGTACCTAGGGCCTAGGCCATACAAATGTGTTATTAATACTTTATAAGATAGTTGTGAAGTGTAAATTGGGATTGCATGGGATTCCTTTTCTTTCTGTGTTTCAGTAGGAACACTTGCCAGTGAGAGAGAGCAAGGTATGACATCGGAGGAGACCACACCATGTAAGATACACTAGGTTTCTGGCATAATTTCTATGTGTACAAAATAAATGTTTGCCAAAAAGCTATATGCATTAATCACCCATAACATATGGTGAACAATAACAAAATAAATAAAAAACACTTCGTCCTAATTCTTTCAAATTATGTGTATGAATCAGTGGCTTGTTTTCCATTCTGTCAGATGGGCCGTCCTCTGTGAAGATCAGTGGGGTGAACACAGTGACGGTGGAGGTTCCCTATGGCTTCCAGTGCTCAGCCAATTGCTTCCCAGCCTGCACCTTCACCTGGACCAGAGGAGGACTCACCACCCAGGGCAAAGAGCTCAACCTCCAGCTGAAAGAGCAGGTTCCGCCACAGGTCCTGATCTGTATGGCTACAAACCCCACCACCGGGATGTCAGTGACAGTCAGCAAAACAGTCAACGTGACGTGTAGGCTACTTATAATCCGTTTTTATCAATCTTTATGAATATTTAGAAATCATACTATGCCAACAGATGTTATGATTTTGTGCCTCTGTACTGCACATCCGAAGTTCATGGAGCTCTCTTCCACACTCTCCAACCTAATTCAACCCATGACAATTATTTATTTTCTAGCTGGACCTTCCAATATAAAGATCACAGGTCCTGGTACACTCTCCAGTGGAGTGACGTCCAACTTTTCCTGCTTTGCTGATTGCTACCCATCCTGCTCCTACATCTGGACGATTAGTTCTGAAGGACAAAGCACAGTGACCACCAAATATGGCCAAACCATCTCAGTCACACCAGACTCCTGGGAGTTTGCAGAGGAACTGGTCTGTGAGGCTCAGGACACAGTCTCACTCCTCTACATCTCAACCTATGTCACACCTTATGTGGCCCGTGAGTGGAATTTCTGTCGTTTTTTTAACTTTGGAGAGGTCCATTGAAGTGGCATATAGTATTATTATTACTATACTATGTTAGTCATATACAGTCGTATGCAAAAGTTTGGGCACCCCTGACAATATCCATGATTTCCATTTATAAATAATTGGGTGTTTGGATCAGCAATTTCATTTTGATCTATCAAATAACTGATGGACACAGTAATATTTCAGTAGTGAAATTAGGTTTATTGGATTAACAGAAAATGTGCAATATGCATCAAAATGAAATTAGACAGGTGCATACATTTGGGCACCCCAACAGAAAAATCACATCAATATTTAGTAGAGCCTCCTTTTGCTAAAATAACAGCCTCTAGACGCTTCCTATAGCCTCTAATGAGTGTCTGGATTCTGGATGAAGGTATTTTGGACCATTCCTCCTTACAAAACATCTCCAGTTCAGTTAGGTTTGATGGTTGCCGAGCATGGACAGCCCGCTTCAAATCATCCCACAGATTCTCAATGATATTCAGGTCTGGGGACTGGGATGGCCATTCCAGAACATTGTACTTGTTCCTCTGCATAAATGCCCGGGTAGATTTTGAGCAGTGTTTTGGGTCGTTGTATTGTTGAAATATCCAGCCCCGGCGTAACTTCAACTTTGTGACTGATTCTTCAACATTATTCCCAAGAATCTGCTGATATTGAGTGGAATCCATGTGACCCTCAACTTTAACAAGATTCCCAGTACCGGCACTGGCCACACAGCACCACAGCATGATGGAACCCCCACCAAATTTTACTGTGGGTAGCAAGTGTTTTTCTTGGAACGCTGTGTTCTTTTGCCGCCATGCATAACACCCCTTGTTATGACCAAATAACTCAATCTTTGTTTCATCAGTCCACAGCACCTTATTCCAAAATGAAGCTGGCTTGTCCAAATGTGCGTTTGTGGCATGTGTGCAGAAAAGGCTTCTTCCGCATCACTCTCCCGTACAGCTTCTCCTTGTGCAAAGTGCGCTGAATTGCTGAACGATGCACAGTGACACCATCTGCAGCAAGATGATGTTGTAGGTCTTTGGAGGTGGTCTGTGGGCTGTTTTTGACCATTCTCACCATCCTTCGCCTTTGCCTCTATATTTTACTTGGCCTACCACTTCTGGCCTTAACAAGAACTGTGCCTGTGGTCTTCCATTTCCTCACTATGTTCCTCACAGTGGACACTGACAGCTTACATCTCTGCGATAGTTTTTTGTAGCCTTCCCCTAAACCATAATGTTGAACAATCTTTGTTTTCAGGTCATTTGAGAGTTGTTTTGAGGCCCCCATGTTGCCACTCTTCAGAGGAGAGTCAAAGAGAACAACTTGCAATTGGCCACCTTAAATACCTTTTCTCATGATTGGATGCACTTGTCTATGAAGTTCAAGGCTTAATGAGCTCACCAAACCAATTGTGTGTTCCAATTAATAAGTAGTTATTTTTCACATCTGATTTAACTTCATACAACTTAATATTGCTACACTAAAAATCTTTGTCTGGACAATACCCCAGTACTCAGCCTTTATTAGAAAATTAATGGCATGCCACTGTGATCATTTTCTGTGACGACAGAGTAAATTATTATGCAGCCTCAGAGGGGTGCCCAAACTTTTGCATACGACTGTATATATATATTCTGTGTGTACTGCATTTTTAGCAAGTTCTAAGAGTTTCCAATCAATTAAACACTGTCATGTGTTTACTTCCCCCTCTCCCCAGAAGGACCGGGGGCCATTTCGATCATGGGTGACAGCTCAGTGACAGTAGGAGAAACGTACAACTTTGTGTGCTTTGTTGACTGCACCCCCTCCTGTAACTTTACCTGGACATTCAATGGAAAGATCTTCAATGGCGACGATATCCAGTTGCCCGTCTTCCATAAGGGCGACAAGCCCATCGCTGCAAGTAAATTGGTGGTTACGGTTGATGATTACAGGCGCAATGAGGCACTGACGTGTGAGGCCAAGAATGTTGCCTCAGGGGTCACTGCTGTTGCCACCAAGATCCTGAGCGTAATTGGTAAGTCAATATTTAGAGTCAGATGTTTGAAGGTGAAAACCCACCATTTTGTAAAAGCCATCTCTCTGAAAATAAAATGTTCCTCGTTCTTTCTGTCCTCTTCACCTCTTTTCCACTCCCCTGTCTTCCAGATCCTATCTCTGTACAACCAATGTCCCAGGACAAGCCCTTGGCACACCAGCCCTTCTCACTGCAGTGTGTGGGCTCTGAGAATCCAGCCTCCATTTTGTGGTTAAAAAATGGCCTCCCTGTAGCTGTGTCCGCCAGGGTCAGTCTCTCCCCCAACAACATCACTCTGTCTTTTAGTCCTCTGCTCCAGTCTGATGATGGGCTGTACCAATGCATCCTTTCTCAGGGGGGAGCACCCATCAAAGGGGTCGGGTACCAACTGAATGTAAATTGTGAGTATGCTTGATAAATGATATGTATACAGCCTTTTCACTCATCATACACCAGCTTATCTAGAATAATTATAAAAGAGATCCAGTTATTATTTACAGGAGCAATTAGGGTTAAGTGCTTTGCTCAAGGGCACATCAACAGAAATTTGGCCTAGTCTCCCCAGGGCTTAGAACCAGCGACCTTTCAGTTACTGGCCCAACAAACGTAACCACTAGGCTACCTGCCACCCATATAAAAAAAATCTATGTTACCAAGCTAATCATAAAGATATTTCATGACATTTTCCAGATGGACCACTTCAAGCTGTTATCATCCAATCTGGCAAAGGCCCAGTAGGTAAAGTCCTTTATCTCCTGCCTGGATCAAAGACAGTCCTTCAGTGTTCGGCCCTGTGCTACCCCACCTGTACCTACACCTGGATATACAAGGGGAGGCTGGCAGAGATGAACGCCTCCTTCTCCCTCACACCTGAGACCACCATGGACGGAGGACCCCTCAGCTGTGTGGCTTACAACTCAGTGACCAATGGCAAAAGCACTGCCAATACCTCAGTAGTGTTACTTGGTAAGCAGCAGTTAGATTGGATTTGTTAAAAAATCTGTTTCTGTGCGGACCTTGAAACATAGTGGTCTTGTCACTGTCACAGTTGTATGAAGTATAAAGCCAGAACAATAGGTAGTGCAGAACGAATGAGCCATTCTAGATCTAATGTAAATAAAAATCAAATCACATTTTATTGGTCACATACACATATTTAGCAGATGCAGGTGTAGCGAAATGCATGTGTTCCTAGCTCCAACAGTGCAGTAGTATCTAACAATTCACAAATCTAAAGTAAAATAATGGAATTAAGAAATATATAAATATTATGTCGGAGTGGCATAGACTAAAATACAGTAGAATAGAATACAGTATACAGATATGAGATTAGTAAAATATGTAAACATTATTAAAGTGACTAGTGTTACATTATTAAAATGGCCAGTTATTCCATATCTATGTATACAGGGCAGCAGCCTCTAAGGTGCAGGGTTGCGTAGCCGGGTGGTAGATGGCTAGTGATGGCTATTTAACAATCTGATGGCCTTGAGATAGAAGCCGTTTTTCAGTCTCTCGGTCCCAGCTTTGATGCACCTGTATTGACTTCGCCTTCTGGATGATAGAGGGGTGAACTGGCCGTGGCTTGGGTGGTCGATGTCCTTGATGTGACATCGGGTGCTGTAGGTGTCCTGGAGGGCAGGCAGTGTGCCCCCGGTGATGCGTTGGGCAGACCGCACCACCCTCTAGAGAGCCCTACAGTTGTGGGCGGTGCAGTTGCCGTACCAGGCGGTGATACAGCCCGACAGGATGCTCTCAATTGTGTATCTGTAAAAGTTTCTGAGAGTCTTAGGGGCCAAGCTGAATTTCTTCAGCCTCCTGAGTTTTAAGAGGCGCTGTTGCGCCTTCTTAACCACACTGTCTGTGTGGGTGGACCATTTCAGATTATCAGTTGCCGAGGAACTTGAAGCTTTCTATGTTCTCCACTGCGGTCCCGTCGATGTGGATAGGAGCGTGCTCCCTCTGCTGTTTCCTGAAGTCCACGATCAGCTCCTTCATTTTGTTGACGTCAAGGGAGAGGTTATTTTCCTGGCACCACTCTGCCAGGGCCCTCACCTCCTCCCTGTAGGCTCTCGTCATTGTTGATAATCAGGCAACTGTTGTGTCATCTGCAATCTTGATTATTGAGTTGGAGGCGTGCTTGGCCACGCAGTCATGGGTGAACAGGGAGAACAGGAGGTGGCTGAGCACGCACCCTTGTGGGGACAGAGTTGAGGATCAGTGAAGTGGAGGTGTTGTTTCCTACCTTCACCACCTGGGGGCAGCCCGTCAGGAAGTCCAGGACCCAGGGCACCGAGTTTAATGATGAGCTTGGAGGGTACTACGGTGTTGAAGGCTGATCTATAATCAATGGAATTCCTCTTGTCCAGATGGGATAGGGCAGTGTGCAGTGCGATGGCATCGTCTGTGGATCTATTGGAGCAAATTTAAGTGTGTCTAGGGAGTCAGGTAAGGTAGAAGTGATATGATCCTTAACTAGCCTCTCAAAGCTTCATGATGACAGGAGTGAGTGATACGAGTGCTAGTCACTTAGTTCAGTTACCTTTGCTTTCTTGTGTACAGGAACAATGGTGGACATCTTGAAGCAAGTGGGGACAGCAGACGGATAGGGAGAGATTGAATATGACTGTAAACACTCCAGCTTTCTTTCAGATGGACCGTCTAACGTGACCATCTCCGGACCAGGTTCCCTAGAGGTAGGGGTCATGGCCAGCTTCACGTGTACGGCCCAGTGCTCTCCCTCTTGCAGCTACACCTGGAATGTGTATGGTCGGATCATGCACGGCAGTATTGTCGATATAACCGTCAACCATTACGTGGCCACAGAGTCTTTCAGCTGCGAGGCGCACAATACGATCACCGGGAAGACAGCCACAGCCAATTGGACACTCAGTGTCACAGGTATGGTCACACTACTATGATCCATCAATTGAATTGTTGGTCTTATAACACTTTCTACTGCTCTATTCAACTGGGGAAGGCATTTTGGGTAACGATTGTTATGCAAACGGTTATTGCCATAATTATCATAGAACATTTTTTGAGCTTGTAATGTATGTTTGAAAATTAGCTACAACAAACCCAATGAATACAATACAGCTTTGGTAAAACCCACAACTTAAAAAACAAATAGTTTTGACTGCTTGGAAATTAAGCTTCTCGTCCAGACTGTGCCGTTCTACTCGTAAAATGATTACCAACTTTACCCCCTTCATGTTAAAATAAAAAACTGCAATTGGGTAAACTATTACTTCAGGAAAAATGTTGAATCCCCCCCATCCTAAAAGAAAGTTGACAATTTTTTATTAGTTCACGGTTATTCTCCATAAATATCAGTTACACACAAATACAATTACTGTCCCAGCCCCACATCATGTGTAGACATGCCACGAAGTTCTGCCAGCTATTAACATTACTCCTCTTACTCCCAAAGATACTCACTGGTGTGGATGTTAAGAACAGTCGAAAGAAGAATTCCATTCAATGGCGGTGGGACAACAAAGCAATCTAATGGAGACTGGCGGTGGGACAACAAAGCAATCTAATGGAGACTATCTTGTACTGCTGTCTGGAAAACGTGTGCTTTGTCAATGCAGTTAAACAGACTTTCTGCAATTGGTTTATTTTCCACATATTGTGTATACTTTCTTGCCAACCTCTTAGTCCATGGGAATACCTCTCTAAAATGTTGGTTTTGGTGTCAACATGTGAAAACGCTATTTGCTGAAAAGTATGTTCTCCGTATGTGCACTTTCAGAGATCATCAATAAAGATTGAGACAATTTATTATGTATTCACTGCAATGTATGTTTTGAACATGAGATGTACGGTCTTGGACAGGATAATTGAAAATAACAAAAAAGGTGTCTATTTATATTTCAGTTCTCCTGTCTTTGAGACTAGCTGTTGGGCTGCAGTCAGAACATTCTGGTTTTGGCTATGCATAGTAACTACTGTTTTCTCATACGAGGATGAAACTTATACATGTTTTGAGCCATAGAATAAAACGGTATAGTATTATATCCAATGTTATCGACCTTCCAATATGGCAGCCGAAATTAACTGATGCATTGTTGCGTCCATACGGCAATGTTTGGATTAACATGTAAAAGAGCATTGAAAAAAACGCTACTTCTATCGACTGCTTGCTTGAGTAAAAAGCCATTTTTGCTCTCCGTGGTGATGTCCATTTTCAGGGTTCTGCACTCGCGTCACACTCCATACTTCTTTTGCAGGGCTCCAACTGAAGCGTCCTGAAGTCCAGCTTGACGAAGAAAGTCAAACAATTCCTGTAGAACTAGAAAAACCAACAAAAAGTTTGTTTAACAAAAGTTATCAATGCCGTATAATACATTTGCATTGGGGTTAAATAATGTATCCAAAACTGTGCCAGATCAAGAACCAATCTATACCTTTCTTCTTAGGGTTGGACATGAACATGACAGCCATGTCGAACTGACTCACACCAGCCAGACTCCTGAGGATCTCCAGTATGACAGGTGGCTCTTCGTTCCTCAATTTGATAGAAGGACAATGTGATAACTCAGTAACACTTCTTGCATGAACCATAGCATTCGTAATAGCATGGTTTTTGTAGAGTACTTACTTGATGTAGAAGCTTTGTAACGTACTTAGAATCTGATTGAGCATGTCTGGTTCAAGAGAGCTCTTGAAGATCTTGGCGTACGCCTGAGGCTCGATTTGCTAAAACAAAACAGACACACACAACAAATAAACATCAGTCCTTGGTGGCATCTACATGTTTATCTCAGCAGAAAAGACTAAATCTCTTTGTATGGTGATTTGTTTGTGAACAAATAGAACCCCAAATAAGAGACCAGGTCTCTCTTGACGAATAGATGACCACAACAAGACAAGCATCCAAGATGGGCTTCATCTTATTAGCAGGTCACATGTCATTAGCAACATTTTGTATAGGCTAAATCAAAAAAGCACATTAAGCGCTTTTCGTCACGTTTTAATTCCACACCAACCTTCAAATACTTGTAGATGACTTCAGGGCCATTTCCAATCTTCCTGAGGTCCGCCTCTAGCTGGAAGCTGTTGGCGGGGGCAGGAGGTATGACCTCGGTTGAGGAGGGTGTAGCAGGCGGTTCTGTTGGTTCACTGACGGTTGCCTCCCTGTACTTCTGTGTCCGTGCTCTCACAGCATCCCCCTCAGGCCCTCTGAAATAAGCAAACAGCCTCATCAGTGGTGCCATTGACAAAAGCTGTATTCAAAACTAACTAAAACCATGTATTAACAAAATCCTGAAGCCAATCGGCTTGAGATTAAGCAATAAAACAGTATCTCTTACTTGACAGGGGAATGTGATGGGACGTTTGATATTTCTTCAATCTTCAGGATCTTAGCGCTGGGGGAGGTAGAGGGAGGTGAGGCCTCACCCTGACCCTCTCTCACGGTGTCTGCGATGGAGGTATTCTTCTGGGGCCTAACACAGGGCACTGTGGTTGAGGTCAACACAGCAGCGGGCTCCTCTTGGACCAGGATTGTTCCACCAACCTCCTCAATGTCCATTCTCCTCAATGGCTTCTGAGATACAAGGAAATCCAATAGGAACACTTCACTTTCATACATTGTTGTGCGTGAATCTCTCAAGCCAAGTTCAGAAACAGCATAGTGAGAATACTTTTTCTGTTTGACTGCAGGTGAGGTGAGGTGGTTTGTTAATTGGTTGTACTGTTCTCCGCTGTGCGTGCTCCTCTGTTGCCAGCAGACCACTGGTACTCATGTCCTACACAGGAGCAGAGAAATGTTATGTCAATGATTTGTCAACAAAGACAACAGGTGTCAGAACATTAACACTAAAAACCTCAGAGAGCATGGAACCAGATACGTACAATGCCGATCTTCTTCATCTCCTGAAATGCCTGCTTGTTTCCCGGTTCCAGCTTCAGGATTTCCTCAAAATCTACAATTTAAAAAAATTAATAACCATGGCATAATTAACAGCTCCATGACTACTGCTACCATTGACATAGACTTCAACCTGCTCAAGGTATTTATATAGAAACGTGCCTAGCCTATACTAAATGGTTGATAATGACATGTGACTTACTAATGAGCCTATCTTGGATGCCTGTCTATTGTACCTTCTTTAGCTTGTTTGAGCAGTCCCAGAGCAGCCCTGGCTATCCCTCTGCGGGCAAAGGCCTTTGAGTAGGTGCCATCCAGGGCTATGGCTTTACTGCAGTCCTCCTCAGCCTCTTTATATCTGAGGAGAGAATCAAGCTTAATCAACGCACAGTGTTGACAGAATTTACGCTTTACGCTTATCCGATACTCACTTATCATGCTGCTTACCTCTGCAGCTTTAAGTAAGCCATGGCCCGGTTGGCAGGCAGGAGGACGTTGGTGATGTCCGCTTCCATGCCCTTGGTGTAGTACTCTACCGCTGCCTCATATTTCCCATCTTTGTAGCATGCGTTCCCCTGAAAGAGTAAAGGGTTTAGTGTGGTGGTAACCACTGCTAAACCAATGCACTTAAAACAGGCAAATAACATGCTGTAGTACAACTGTGGTATGTCTTCAGAGCTGCAGTGTCACTGGCTAACTGGTACCCAATATGTAGAGGGCCTACACCAACATCAAAAGAGAAGTGTAACAGGTGGCTCTACCCTGTCTTTCTGCACCACCGCCTCCTGTCTTCTCTGCTGTTCCTCCATGAGTTGCTGTTGCTTGACGTCCACTACAGGTGGCGTCACCACTGCAGCCTTTGGGCTTTCTGCCTTTACACCCAGTTTAGCAATGACCTACCAATAGAGGAGAGGTTAGAGGGGATCAGGGTACAGTAATAGATCCAACTCCAGATAATGTCTCACCTCTTTGCATTTTATCACTTCATTCTGTGCCTCCAGGTTCCCAGGATCTAGCTGGAGAACCATTACATAATCTAGTTATGTAGTGGAAGGAAGCAGAAACTGTTAAAGTGACCTATTATAAGATAATACATCATATGAAAACTATACATCCTCTGCCAGCATTCAACCCATTTAAAAACATGTTTTGTTGTGTTACTATTACTCCTCACCTTCTAGGGCAGATTCATAATTTTGCAGGGCAAATCGAGCCTCTCCTCTTCGTGCAAATGCTTTGAAGTAGTTACTGTCCAGAGCAATGGACAAGTTGCAGTCAGACTCTGCAACAGCAAACCTGACACAGAAATATGAATTCTCACATTAATGTTGCCATTTAAAACATGACATATCATGACTATTCAAGGAATGGATTGGTTGTTGCTTACTTTTTGAGTCTGAAGAAGCAGGCAGCTCGGTTTGTAGGCAGAATGGGATTATAAGGGTCTGCGCCCATGCCTCTGGTGTAACACTCAATGGCATCATCATACTTCCCTTCTTTAAACAGCTGATTACCCTGAAAAACAATTGTGAAATTCAGTAAGTGTAGGATTTTAGAGGCAATTTTCTAGTCCTACAGACATCTAAATCACAGCATACTGCAAACAAATGCCTAGTTTGCACGTCTGTTCCTCGAATTGACCTTCAATGGTGGTCAGTGTCATCATCATAATAATAAGTAATATTTTAAAATACAACATTTACATGAGAATTCATATTTCTATATGTCTGTGTTAGGTTTGCTGTTGACGAGTATGACTACAATGTTTGCAATATGATGTGTGAAGACGTACTTTCTCCTTCTCAGCAAGAGCTTTGTCTTGGTCAGTAACAGGAACCCCAGAATCCTCTGATTCAGAGTCATTGGACTCAGCATCGCTGTCTTCTTTATCCATGGATTCCAAAACCTTGTCCTACCAGAAGACAAAAAACATCCCAAAAATGTTTAGTGTAACAGCAAGCAGTACATAATGTTTAACAGGGTGCACTACTGCCATTCAGTTTAAAACCATAGACTTAGTTTAAAACTCACTATTGAAATCAAACGAGAAACAGGCGAGATCCACCTAATCCATTACCACATCAAATTTGTCCCATGACTGATAGTCATAAGACTTTATCCTGGGTGATTGTTTTGGTTCAGTCTTTGCATTGTTGTCTGATAGCCTCTTTTTCTCCCTTTTCTTTTTGAAGTCCTTGTTTCGCACTGGTGGGAGGGTTTTCTAATGCAGGAATACATAGGTCAGGATGTTTCTAACATAGCACAATCGCAACTCTATAGCTAAACATAAAATATACACATTTTAAATAATATAACATACTTATAATATAACATACTTGAGACTCGCCAACGCTCCCAGTTCTTAGTTGCTCGTCCTTCTTCTTTATGTCAGTTTCCCAGCTGTCAAGATCTTTCATGAAGTTATGCAGGTCCTCTGCATTTTGTCGCATTTGCAGTTGGAGTTCAATAGCTTTGTTTTCAGACATTCCTACTTGTGAAATACATTGAATATACTAGGTTGACAAAACAGGAGACAGGATCACTTTATTTACGATGTTAGTCAGCTAACGTTCGCTATAAGCTAGTCAACGGAGACAGATATTCAATAAAAACACTAACTTAGTTAGCTAACAGCCAGTTCTTTAATGACTTTATTCAAATACGGTGTGGCTAGCACGATTCTGTTGACCAGTTACTATAACACCAAGTAGTTAGCTACAGTTTAGAAATTAGCTAGTTAGCTAGTCACGGTTGTCTCGCAAAAGCAGCGATGTGTATAGCTGGTAGTTAAGGCTTTTAACGAGTTTCGACCTGTCAATACGCGCTGATTACTTTATAACATTTGAGGACCTGTCTCTTGCGTGCCAAATTTATTGTAATTGGTCAGTTTAAACGAGGCTTACTAGCATTTAATATTAGCTACAAACTATCACCATATTGTCGTTTTCTGTTTGTGTTCGGCGCCATGACAGCATGTCCCAGCAGCCTTTGCGTTTTCTTCTATACCGAACGTGCACGCAGTCAATGTCACTTGTCAATGCATGGTGTAATGTTTTTCAATAAACCTTGTTTGTAATTATATTACAAACAGAAAATGTATTTTCTGTTAACTAGCTAGTAACAGTTGTTGCAGACATGAATTAAATTCATCTTTCAAATGTCACCTCTGGCACAAGGTAAAATTAGTTTTGTATTGGATATTCTGTTTTTTTTTTTGTAAATATTTTTTTTATTTAACCTTTATTTAACTAGGCAAGTCTGTTAAGAACAAATTATTATTTACAATGACGGCCTACCCCGGCCAAACTCGGACGACGCTGGGCCAATTGTGCGCCGCCCTATGGGACTCCCAATGGCCGGTTGTGATACAGCCTGGATAGATATTGATATATCCTGCCGACAACAATCTCTTTGGGCTCCAGAGTGGTGCAGCGGTCTAAGACACTGCATCTCAGTGCAAGAGCTGTCACTATAGTACCTGGTTCGAATCCAGGCTATATAACATCCAGCTGTGATTGGAAGTCCCACACCTCTCTCTCTATAGATACACACACACAACCGGTCAAAAGTTAGGAACATTACTCATTCAAGGGTTTTTCTTTATTTGCATTATTTTTTACATTGTATAATAAAAGTGAAGACATCAAAACTATGACATAACACATATGGAATCATGTAGTAACCCAAAAAAGTGTTAAACAAATCAAAATACATTTTATATTTGAGATTCTTCAAAGTAGCCACCATTTGCCTTAATGAAAGCTTTGCACACTCTTGGCATTCTCTCAATCCAGCTTCATGACGACCGCCACAGGAAAGGAAGACCCAGAAATACCTCTGCTGCAGAGGATAGGTTCATTAGAGTTACCAGCCTCAGATTGCAGCCAAAATAAATGTTTCACAGAGTTCAAGTAACAGACACATCTCAACATCAACTATTCAGAGGAGACTGTGTGAATCAGGCCATCATGGTCGAATTGCTGCAAAGAAACCACTACTAAAAGGACACCAATAAGAAGAAGAGACTTGCTTGGGCCAAGAAACACGAGCAATGGACATTAGACCGGTGGAAATTTGTTCTTTGGTCTGGAGTCCAAATTTGAGATTTTTGGTTCCAACCTCAACCAAATGTACATGGTTTGGGATGAGTCGGACCGCAGTGAAGGAAAAGCATGTGGGAACTCCTTCAAGACTGATTGAATAGCATTCCAGGTGAAGCTCTTTGAGAGGAATGCCAATAGTGTGATGCTATGAAATATAATTGTCATAGTCATGGCACGCTATTGAAGATTGAAAACCATTAAAAAAACAACATCCATCCTGCCCTTATCCAAAATACAGTATACCATTGTCATAGTCATGGCACGCTGTGTAAGAGCTATTGAAGATTGAAATCCGAATATCCACCGAATATCCAATATATAGCTAATTTTACCTCGGTCTGACTTACCCACGTGGTTTGAAAAACAGAACGACCTCTCGTAGCTAGGCTGTGTTTGTTCCTAGAATCAAAAGTGGCTATTTTAGATACAATTTCCAAGCAATGGATCAAACTAAACAACAAGAAGAGGACTATGGATATAACCTATTCCCGGAGAGGAATTCTGGAAAGTTCCAAAAGGGATCGATAGCAGAAAGCTTGTTCACTTTCAATCACAAATGTCAGGTCATGCTACAATTCGCAATGGAAACAAGTAAGTTAACAGGCTAGCTAACAAACAAGCTGATATGTCTGTCATCCTCCCAAAAATATCTCATGGCAATAGTTAGATGACCGTGTAACCATTGGTGCTATGTTTACATTTGTCAGATACGTCATAGCCATGTTTCTAGCTAACTAGCTAGCTAGCGTTGAACAGTTAAGAAAGAGATAGTCATGAGTAAGCCAGTTGGCTATAGCTGTTCAATGAGTGTTACCTGATTTCCTAATCTCAGTCTGTTACCCTTTTAGGTCCATATGCAAAGCTTCTCCTTGGAGCCATGAAAAGCTCAGGGTGGTAAGTGTCAGCCAGCCACTAACATCATCAATCACAACTCAACACAGCTGTCAGCTGCCATAATTCTTCTTCTTCTTATCAGTTTCTGGTAGACTAGACGCTGTAATGCTTAAATCCACATTTAAATAGCCTCACCCGTAGGTGCAAGCCGGTGGAATAAAGAAACCACAACAGCTTCCTTGCTATTTTGCTCTGCCTGTCATTCGAGCCCCAAATAGTTATAAGCGAAATGTGGTTACACCCAACAGTCAGTTCACAGAAAAATATCCTCCTATCCTCAGCATACTGTCTGCAATAAAACAGAACATGTTTCACAGTAGTACAGTCTCTACCGCCCCTCGTTCCTCACACTTCCCATCTGGGTGTTTCCCCACTAACAATAACCCACTTCCCAACCCACAATGCCCCAACCTCAGCCTTGTCAACAAAACCCCATCCCTCCTTTCCCTCCCAAAATACCTACTGCCCTTTTTATTTTTTTTATTTTATTTCACCTTTATTTAACCAGGTAGGTCAGTTGAGAACAAGTTCTCATTTGCATCTGCGACCTGGCCAAGACAAAGCAAGGCAGTGCGACAAAAAACAACACAGAGTTACACATGGGAAATAAACAAACGTACAGTCAATAACACAATAGAACATCTATATACAGAGTGCAAATGTAGTGCAAAATGCAGTAAGGTTAGGAAGGTAGGACAATAAATAGGCCATAGTGGCGAAATAAATTACAGATTAGAATTAACACTGGAATGATGGATGTGCAAATTATGATGTGCAAATAGAGATACTGGAGTGCAAAATGAGCGGAAGTAAAAAAATAAATATGGGGATGAGGTAGTAGGAAGGGCTATATATTTTTTTTATTTTTTTATTTCACCTTTATTTAACCAGGTAGGTCAGTTGAGAACAAGTTCTCATTTGCAACTGCGACCTGGCCAATACAGGTGCAGTGATCGATAAGCAGCTTTGACAGCTGATGCTTAAAGTTCGTGAGGGAGATAGGAACCTCTAGCTTCAAGGATTTTTGCAATTCGTTCCAGTCATTGGCAGCAGAGAACTGGAAGGAATGGCGGCCAAAGGAGGTGTTTGCTTTGTGGGTGGCCAGTGAAATATACCTGCCGGAGCGCATACTATGGGTGGGTGTTGCTATGGTGACCAGCGAGCTGAGATAAGGCAGGGATTTACCTAATAAAGACTTATAGATGGCCTGGAGCCAGTGGGTTTGGCGACGAATATGTAGTGAGGGCCAGCCAACGAGAGAATACAGGTCGCAGTGCTGGGTAGTATATGGGGCTTTGGTAACAAAACGGATGGCACTGTGATAGACTACATCCAATTTGCTGAGTAGAGTGTTGGAGGCTATTTTGTAAATGACATCGCCGAAGTCAAGGATCGGTAGGATGGTAGGTTTTACAAGGGCATGTTTGGCAGCATGAGTGAAGGAGGTTTTGTTGCGAAATAGGAAGTTGATTCTAGATTTCATTTTGGATTGGAGATGGTTAATGTGAGTCTGGAAGTTGAGTTTACAGTCTAACCAGACGCCTAGGTATTTGTAGTTGTCCACATATTCTAAGTCAGACCGGTCGAGAGTAGTGATGATAGTCCGGTGGGCGGGTGGGGGCAACGTTCTATTGAAAAGCATGCATTTAGTCTTACTAGCATTTAAGAGCAGTTGGAGGCCACGGAAGGAGTGTTGTATGGCATTGACGCTTGTTTGAAGGTTAATTAACACAGTGTCCAAAGAGGGGCCAGATGTATACAGAATGGTGTCGTCTGCATAGAGATGGATCAGAGAGTCACCCTTCCTCACATAATTCTGGATAGAGAAAAACTGACTACCTGGGTCAACCCCTCTCCTGGGTCAACCCCTCTCCTGGGTCAACCCCTCTGCTATGATGCTCCTACATTCCACTCCCCCCCCCCCCCCCCAACGGGACCACCACTACCTCCTCAATGAGGCCTTCACCACCATATCTGCTGCCTCATTTCCCTCCACCTCAACATGAGCTGGGACCCACAGAAAACCTACCTTACACCCTATCTGACCCACCCTATAAAGACTCCATCAGACAGCCGCCTCCCCTGGTGTATACGAAACCGGGGAACATGTATCCCAAACCCTGCTCTCCCACTGCCTGGATCCTTTGATCCATCTGTGAAGATGCGCAAGTAGGAACCCCAAGCCCGCCGTAGATGGGCCTCAGACACCAGAGAAGGCTCTCCACAGTCCTTAGCCCTTATTACATCAAGAATAGTAATGTCAACATCAGGCTCTGGCAACAGCCACCGAGGATCACACGGCAGCAGACAGGGGCACCCACTTCCAGACCCTGGAAGTGGGTGCACTTGGGTCACATAGCTTGGCCTACCTCTTCTCACTCCAGTTCCCTCTCCTCCCCGTTTCAACATGCAGGGTGAGATGATACATGCCCCCGCACTTTCATCCCATAGCACATTGCAAGCTTAGCTCGTCGCAGCCTCAACGGAACCGCCTCCATTTCAACCAACAACGCAGAGATGGGGCTATTTCGAAATGCTCCACAGCACAACCTCAGCGCACTTTCCTGTAGCACATCCAACATCTGCAGTGTTGTAGCCGCCACCGAACCAAATGCAGAGCTCACATAGTCCAGCACTGAGCGGATCATTGCTTGGTAAATCATTTGCATGGAGCTTCTGTCTGCTGCCCAAGGTATCCCGGACAGGCACTGCATTATATTAATTACTTTCAATAATTTTTTCCACATCGTACATTGCACCACCTTTCCTTTATATCCAAAAATGTTAAACTTGGCTTCGCTGCTGAAATTCTAAATCCCCAGTTATCCGCCCAGTCCACCACCTTTTCCAATGCCTCTTGGACCTCCCGGACTACAAACTGAATATTCCTTCCTTTTTCCAGAGCGCCCCATCATCAGCAATCAGGAAAATGCCAAAACCAGGCCCAACATGTCATTCACCATTATGTTAAACACCATTACACTTCCCTGCGGTATCCCATTCTCTATCCCCACTAACTCAGAATAAGGTCATCGTTTTTTTTTTTTTTTTTTACATAAACAAATAACCTTAAATTCATTGCATTTTCATCTCTTATCAAAATATAGCAATAAATATTTTTACTCATTAAAATTGTATCTCAAATGATCTTTCTCAAAAGGTTTTGTATATTGTCCCATACAATCATCTGTACTCTTAATTTGTTATAATTTTTTTATTGGCGACCCCACTGCAGTTCCCCAGTGGGGTCGAGCCCAGACTTTCAATACCACTGATTGACGTGGATTTAACAAGAGAAATCAAAAAGGGATCATAGCTTTCACCTGGTCAGTCTGTCATGGAAAGAGCAGGTGTTCCTAACGTTTTGTACACTCTGTGCATGTAGTACAGGGTTGTCAAACTCCACACGGAGTGCAGAGTGTCTGCGGGTTATAGGTTTTTCATTTCGCTTAAGAACTAAACTACTAGGCGAGAGGAGTTCCTTACTAATTAGAGACCTCAATTCTTCAGTTGAGTACAAGGGTTGAGCGAAAACCCGCAGACACTCGGCCCTCCGTGGAATGAGTTTGAGACGTGATGTAATATGTATGATGCTCTTGTATTGTTTTCTTTTTCATGCTAATGTACATTTGACATCATTGTCACCTCTTGTCAAGTATTATCCTGTCTCTTCAGTGCAGTGTACAAAGACAGACATTTCTCCTGTGAAGACTGTGATGGGACTGTCAGTGGCGGTTTTGATGCAACATCATCACAAGTAAGAAAGCTAGAACCATTACCTTTTTGTCCATGTTCACATGCCATACTGTGTGCTTTGTAAGATACCAATTGTTTTTCCCCTCCCAATTCTAGATTGTTTTGTGTCAGAATAATATTCACCAGCAGTCCCACATGAACCGAGTGGTTACACATGAGCTCATCCATGCCTTTGACCACTGCCGGGCGCACGTGGATTGGTTTAACAACTTCAAGCACTTGGCCTGCTCAGAGGTGAGACCAAGATGTGCATGTTATGGGGGAATGCATTGTGTTTGTGCTCAGTTTTAATTGTGTTTTAAAGGAAGTCATGTTAATTGTTTGGCTCTTATTTTTCAGATTCGAGCAGCCAATCTCAGTGGGGATTGCTCCTTCCACAATGAAGTATCCAGGTTCAACTTTGGCCTCAAGAAGCACCATCAGGTAATATCTGGAGATAATGTGAATTCACTGCAAACAAAATTACATTCTTACTTGCATGTACTGTATTTCAGTCAAAACTTGTATCCTTCATGGGGTAGCACAACATGGTTTTTCCCATCCTGTGAATTAGTATGTTTGAATTGACAACCGGTTTAGTTGAAACTGTAGTTGAAAATAATGGCACCTTTTTCAGTGCTTAGCGATTAACAAGGAATGTGTATGATGCCCAATATTCACATGAAGAACTCCATACATAACCCAATCCCACTACTACCTATCAGGAATGTGTTCGTGGACGTGCCTTGCGCTCCATCCTTGCTGTTAGGAAGGTGAGCCGAGAGGAGGCGGAGAAAGTGGTGGGCGAGGTGTTCGACACCTGCTTCAATGACCACGCCCCCTTCGGCCGCATCCCGCATGACAAGAAGGACGCCAAGTTTGCCTATAGAGATTTTGAGAACCGAGATCGGTATTACGCTAACCTTTAATGTGTTATTACGTGCACAAATTAATTTGTAATTGAATTTCCATGGGTGCTATTGTGAGGATCCTTGCAGAAAGCTGGGCAACTACCACTGCCCTCAACAGAATGACTGTGTCAAAAATGGTATGAAATTACCTCCTGAAGGGAAATATACAGAGGTTTTTTTTCTCTCTGTGATTTAAATAATACATTTATATGTTTTTATGGCACACTTTTGTGGACCCTAATGCTATAACTAAATAATGTGATGGAGTGGTTCTCTTTTGGAAATTGATAAACGTGGCCCCAATTATTTATTTTTTGTCATCCTTTTAGAGAGGTTTATGGAGGGTATATGATGCCTGTAAAACGTATTTCAAGACTGAAAGGTGGGGACACCCCTCTACTCTTTGCCATGTGGACATACAATTACTGAGAACTGGGAGTTCACTGTAAATAGATTTTATTGTACTAAATGAGTCAACTTGTTGTAATAAATATTTGATTATTATTATATGATATTGAGTCTTTATTATTATCGCATCAGCATTTATGAATTGACAGACATTTAAAAAAAACAAATTCTTCAAAGTGCTCAGTTAATACCCTAGTTACATTAAACAGACACTGCATTCCCTGAAGACAGTATGACATCTAAATAAGCATGTTTCATGTTTTTCGAGGAGCATGCATTAATCCGTGTTCGCATAATTCTTCTATCCATCAAGAGCAAATCACTTCTTGAACAAGTGATGTTACTTCTCAGGACCTTCATATACAGTGCCTTCAGAAAACCCCTTTCCACTTTTTTTATTTAACCTTTATTTAACTAGGCAAGTCAGTTAAGAACAAATTCTTATTTACAATGACGGCCTACACCGGCCAAGCTCAGACGACGCTGGGCCAATTGTGCACCGCTCTATGGGACTCAATCACAGCCGGTTGTGATACAGCATGGATTCGAACCAGGTTGTCCGTAGTGACGCCTCTAGCACTGAGATGCAATGTCTTATACCACTGCGCCACTTGGGAGCCCAAAACTTAGGTGTGTTACACAGTGGGATCAAGCATACATTTTTTGGGGATCAAGCATAAATTGTCTCAATCTCTTAACAGCTTTGTATACCTGGATTATACAATATTTGTACAGAATTATTTTGAAATTTCTTCAAGCTCTGTCAAGTTGGTTGTTGATCATTGCTAGACAGCCATTTTTAAGTCTTGCCATAGATATTCAAGCCGATTTAAGTAAACTTCACCTAGGCCACTTAGGAACAGTCAATGTTGTCTTGGTAAGCAACTCCAGTGTGTATTTGGCCTTGTGTTTTAGGTTATTGTCCAGGTGAAAGGTGAATTTGTTTCCCAGTGTCTGTTGGAAAGCAGACTGAACCAGGTTTTCCTCTAGGATTTTTCCTGTGCTTAGATCTATTCTGTTCTTTTTTTTAATCAAAACAAATAGTCCATAACATGATGCAGCCACCACCAAGCTTGGAAATATGAAGAGTGCTACTCAGTGATGTGTTGTGTTGGATTTGCCCCAAACAGAACACTTTGTATTCAGGACATTCCAGGCCAATTTCTTTGCAGTTTTACTTTAGTGCCTTATTGCAAACAGGATACATGTTTTGGAATATTTTTATTATTATTAAAAATAATGTTAACTACTGTATTATTGCACACAGAGTGAGTTCATGCAACTTATGTGACTTGTTAAGCACATTTGTACTCCTGAACGTATTTATAATTAACAAAGGGGTTGAATACTTATTGACTCAAGACATTTCAGCTTTTCATTTTTTCTAAATTTGTAAAAATGTCTAAAAACATATTTCCACTTTGAAATTATGGGGTATTATTGTTTGTAGGGCAATGACAAAATCTCGATTTCATACATTTTTAAATCGGGCTGTAACACAACAAAATATGGAAAAAGGGATGTGAATACTTTCTGAAAGCACTGTAGAGACATTTCTCACCTATATTTTAAGGTTGCCTCTCTTTCTCATTGTGTGGGTAAAAAAGTTTTTAAAATAACTTCTTCCCCAGACAGATGATTGCAAACACTACCGCTACATCTTATAAACTTCCTCTGTAAAATGACATTGGGGCCATTTTTATAGGACATTAGCATTTTGGGAATCCGTTATCCATCTTCTTTGGATTATTGAGGAACAATTACATGGGTATTAGCCTCATAATCTTCCCCCACCATTTGCTGCATGTGGTAGCTTTCAGGCTATCGCAAAGAGTCCAGACATCCACATCTGAATTGTAATTAGAGATTGTGTAGTGAAAGTTACACTGTTACTTGTCTGTAATGTTACACATCAAGAGGCACTAAAAAGATCTTAGATCTTACATGGGATCAAACAACAAGAGGAGACAAAGAAAATAAGATTAGGTTCATTTGAGAAGCTTACAGAAAATTACACCCTCATAGGCAAGCAGGGGATTAGTGTTAACTGCGTAATAACTAGTAAATAACAGCAATTTAGAGGATATTAACCAAATGACTATGGAAATGCCACACAAGAAAATATACTGGCATTCAAATAAAACAATACAATTACTTTTTCCCATACATCCACGGGAGTATGTGGATTTAGGACTTTTATACTTGTTTAAATGGCTGGTGTAATTTCTACTCTAATTCAATAGGTCCTTACTTTAGGGTATTGTCCCCAAATCTGCCTCATGTAAAACATAGCAACATGATTTTGGAATTGGAACTGACTGACTTGTTCCACACAATATTGGGTGATTGCACACAACTCAGTTGAAGTGCAGTACACTTCACCAAGTTTGATCCTTGCATTCAAGACCTAAGACATATCAGGAGTCATCTCATCTGTAGTACCATCATTGTCCTTAGGATGGCAGTCTTGATGTATCAAACTTCAGGCTACTGTGGTCGATTGGACTCCATAAAGAAAGGAAAGCGGGAATACTAGTCAGTTGTACAACTGAAATGTTTCTTCCACATTTAAACCAACCCCTCTGAATCGGGGGGGGGGCTGCCTTAATCGACATCCACGGCGCCTGGGGAACAGTAGGTTAACTGCCTTGTTCAGGGGCAGAACAAAAGATTTTTACCTTGTCAGCTCTGGGATTCAATCCAGCAACCTTTCGGTTACTGACCCAACACTCCTACCCTCCAGGCCACCTGACTGAGAAGGAAGTGCAATCACAGTTTTAGTGAAACAAATGATTGAATCCATTTCAATGAGCCCTGGTTCAGGTGAATGCCAGGCCTTTATAGGGTAAAATATAGCATGGTGATTAAGTTACCACTGAGAGAATGACTTATCTCATTACTCCATCCATTTAAACAGGCAGCTCCCACTGAGTTCTAATTAGAATGTTCCAGCATCATTTAAGTCCCCTGCCTTCTCTAAGCTACTCTAGGACAACACATTAACCCAGACCTCACTGATGAACGAATGTGTTTAATTGGAATAATCCCAGATTTAGTTGTGAGGGGTAATAGAGACACTAAAAACATTCACTTGTTTTTGGTATAAAGTTTTTGGAAGTCATCTTTAAACTTAAAGAACA
Organism: Thymallus thymallus; assembly: GCA_023634145.1. NCBI lineage: Eukaryota > Metazoa > Chordata > Actinopteri > Salmoniformes > Salmonidae > Thymallus > Thymallus thymallus. Next base: position 11,773,899 of record CM042420.1, read on the forward strand.
GAAGGAACTATGACAAGAATCTGGTTTGCGCCAAAATTCCACAAATAGGTTCCCAGCATTTTGAAAGCATGGCTCATTAGTAATGTTAGCATTGCATTGTTCTTGTTTTGGCGGGGACAGCCCTGGGCATATGCTTTGTGCCACGGTACAGTTTTGAAGAGACAGGTGTGAAACCAAGCTTGTTATGCCAGGACTGGAGGAGTTAATCATTCTATTTGGATGGCACTTCTAGTCCAGAGAGTGAGATGCTGAAGTGTACTACACAACTTACCGGTACACATGAAACATGAGTAAAATCCAGCTGGAGACGGACTAGACCAAAATACCCTGGCATGTGTAAACCATTATGTTAAAGGGGTATTTTAGCCAATTTAGTGCCTGTTGTGTATGGTGATTACCTTACCATCCACTTTTTGGAGATGTTTTATGAGGTTTCATTTAAACCCAAATTAAGAGTTCTGAGGAGTGCTATAAAAGGTTAGATCACTCTTTTTGCTAAAATGGTCATGTACTGCCCAATCTCCCTCACTCTTGGGTAATGCTATAACAAAATAGAAATATTTAGTCCATCAGTGCCTGTTCTTTAGCCTGAAGTGGACAATGACTTTCAGCTGATTGAGGACAAGGTTGCTTCTCTAAAGATGGATTCCTGAATCAGTTAATGTCCTTGTAAATCACTCAATACATGAAAATATCATGTACTAAAACTAAGCAAATATCAGCTAATTATCACTTATGTTATAATGATAAAATGGAAATATTTGTCATATGTAGACCTACTGTAAATTTAGAAGTGCACTCATTGTGGGATTATGTATAATAATATGATTAGGAAAACTGTTATCAGCTCACTCTGACGGTAATGAAATGACTAGCTATCATTATAATTCACAGCACAAAGCCACCTCAGGCTAAGCATTCAACCTGACGATTAACTTGCCCAGCAGGTAACTGCTGTAAGAAGTGCTCAGCATGTCGGTAGGAAATCAATTAATTATGTGTGTAGGGAATTTAATTAAGAAGGTGTTTATAGGTTGGCACAGACCAAATTGCCATCATCATCTTTAGTATATATATTTTAAAATGTAATGAAGGATTGGTACTGAGTCTCGGGGACTTTTAAAAGCGAACTGTACATATTAGCAAATCAATTACCTGGCTAAACAGTTCATATGTGAACACAGAGGTCACTCAAATAACTGAGATTAATTTATAATGTAAACATATATATATTCAACCTCCCCCACAGAAAAATGAGATCATTACCAAGCTTCTGCAATGAAAGATCCAATGAAACACTGTTGGCTTAGTATTCTTGCAAAACGATTTTAATGAGTGAAAAATATAATTAGGCTAGTCCCCTCTCAATTTAGAGTCCCTACTTTGGTTTGATCATTAGGAAGTCATCACTGTATCTACATCGCCACAGTATAATAAACGTGTAACTGTGTAACGTATTCAACAACAGTTGTTTTAATCTCCGCTCTCAGACATACATAGCATGTAAGGTCAGGAAAGAACAACACGTGGTTTACTGATACGAAACATCTTAACACTGCACCTCATTGTGTCTGCTAGATGACAGAGATGAAACAAATTTTCATAAATGACTCTTGGCAGATTGTTAGCATTCATGGCAGAAATGCTTGACAAGTTCTTCAGCGGTAATTAATGTCTGCTGGCATTTGAATCTTCATTTTGCACTAATGATATGCATGGTATTAATTAAGTGATTAGCATAACAACCATTGGACAATGTCCTGGGGGAAGAGCAGGGGGCTGCTTTTTCTCTCTGTGAGCCATGTGCTCATTAATGAATCATTTCACCTAACTCCAATAACCTTAACAAACTTTCCTCCACAAACAGAGTGTTTTTGTCATTAATATTCGGTAATTCATTCATATTATCTTGCCATGAATCCGGAGGCAGATTTGAAAAGCCTCACTCCTTCACCTTCAAATTGCAACACTCCAGCACATAATTGCAAAACAACACAGTTTGGCCTCGAATTACTGATGTTATTGATTTAAAATACATTTGAATAAAAGCAAGGTTTTTCAAGCATCAATTAAGATGGAATCTTGTTCATCATTAGAGTATGTGTGCAGTGTCAAAAGGAAGAGAATGATTCAATCCATGTACGTTCAAGGCAAGGGGAAATTTTCAATTTTTCAATTTTCAAACATCGACATGAACAGCAGGAGCAAGAATTAGGTTGAGTTACAGAGGGGAAAGGGGAGTGTAATCCATATTTACTGTGTTGACTAATATGACACAAGGATTAATATTCTGAGAGGACCAGGGCTATAGAATAATATGACTCCTCTACAGGGAACTGAGAAAGAGATAATCAGCGTTTGCTCATGTAGAAGTGAGACGCCCCTATGCTGTGCACAACAGGACTGTCCCAGAGCTCCACTGAGGAGGCATGGCTCTGGGAGGGAGGGAGAGAGAGCAGAGCCTTTGCATACACTTGACTTTGAAATAGTTAAGAAAACTTTCTCCCTGATCCCACTGTGTAGTGCCTGTGAGTGAGATGCAAGACAGGAAAGTGACTATGACAATGGCTTCGATAACCTGAGGTCAGAGCTTACTCTAGTGGCTATGACAGGAAAATGACTTGAAACTATACTGTCAATGTGAAGGCCAAACCTACAACCATCAAACTTAATATTACATTACAGTGTGGTGGTGCTAAATGCTCCCTGACTTTGAGCTCCTTGTCAGTCTCTGTTCCAAGGACACAGAGGAGAATCATTCCATTCTCCTAGCTATCGCCCCATTTGCAAGACGGTCGGCCTTCTCCAGGAGAGTTACACCATTGAAGGGAGGAGCCTTGAGGTGGTGGGCAGATCTCTCTCGTGAGCCAATCTAGAGTGACCTTGAGTTGTCCCCTGTGTACGGAAGTCCTGATAAGTGCCCCCTCAATCTGGGGGCTTTGTCACACCCCTGTGCGTGTGGTCCTGCAGCGATGAGAAGGAAGTGAACCCGAACAACTCTGACCAACAGGGATTTACCTTGACTTCACTGAGCCGCAGAGCCAGGGACACAGATAAGAACAGATTTGATGCCTTTTCCTGAAAATGTTCAGTACTTTGTTGAGGGAAAATGGATTGTATAACACATACCGCCTAGCACACAGTTACAGTAGGAATGGGTTTTATTTGGATGAAATGCCAAACATTTTATGAACTTAGGATCAGAAGTGTACTGTATGTCTACATTCATTAGCTACTCCTAAGGTGATTAGAGAGCCTACGAGAAGTGGTGGATGAAAAACCCTCAGGATTATTATTGAGCAATTCATAGAATGGAACTCTACTGTCTACGTCAATTTTATTGATTTTGAAAAGGCGTTTTCACCGTATAGGCTGAGATATGCTGTGGAAATTTATGGCACGCTATGGAATCCTACCCAAATTCAGGATATCATTAAGCACACCTACCAAGGAATGCAGTGTCAAGTCCTTCATGAGGGAAGTCCATCAGAAAAGTTCCAAGTCCTTACTGGGGTTCGGCAGGGCGGCATGCTCTCTCCCTTCCTCTTCCACTTTTGCGTCGACTGGATCATGAAACAAATAACCAACAATAACCAAACTGTATTCAGTGGAGCCTGACCGAGCATCTCTGCTGATGGTTTGGCACTATTGGTGCACAACCGCCAGCAGATACAAGACGACTCCCAAACAGTAGAAACAATAGCAGCTACGCTTGGACTTAAGATCAACCCCCCCGAAAATCAGTCATGAGGATCAACAATAAAGACAACGCACCAATAACCATGGAAACAACCAGCTAGAGTAGGTAGCCAGATTCACCTACCGATGTAGTGTGACAACTGTGGATGGAGGAAGATGTGAAATAAATAGTTGGTAAAGCAAGAATAGCATTCAACACCCTAAATAAGATCTGGAAAACCAAAAACATCTCACTTAAAACAAAATGGAAAATCTTCAACTCAAATGTGAAATCCATTCTTCTGCACGGATCTGAAACAGGGAGAACCACCACTAACATACTGAACAAATTGCAACAACCACTGTCTCAGATGCCTTCTGGGAGTCCACTGGTCAGATACCATCAGCAACATCAAGCTGTGGGAAACTACACAAGGAAGGAATGCAAACGCATAAGAGAACCTAGAACCACCTGGAGACGAAGCACAGAGCAGGAGACGAAGGCTGAGTGTCTGACATGGCAACGTCTGGAGCGGAGGTCAAAAGACTGAAAGGGATGGAGGCAATTCATCAATGGCCTATGTTCCACAAGGAATACAAAGGCCTAAGTAAAGAGATCATAAAAAAACCTCAAAAACAATCACAACTCCCTCTCCCATCCAACCAAACCAACCAATCATCCAATGGTTTGGCCAAGTTCAAAGCAGGAAGACTTCTCACCCACATCAACTCCTCATCAACCTCTTTAGGGTGCCCCAGTCAAACAAGTCTCTAATTGCACTTTGCATGTTCGTTAACCTGCGCTGGCCCACAATCCACAGGGGGTTCATTATCCGGGAGGGTGGCCCTCCACGGTACATCTCTGACCCAGTCTTTGACCCGGCCCACGTCGACGTTGCATCTCACTCTCATTAGTAACAGCTAGGCGAGCGAGGCAACAGAGACATGAGCCCAGTGCTACAATGCAACCCACTGTTATTGATCAGCCTTTGTATTAAATGTTGTGGTTCCCCCGAGGCAGTCAGCAATTAAAAAGCAAAAGCTGTGAAAGCATAGACACTTAGTGAGTAATGAGTGCATGCTAATTATTTCATTTGAGAGTAGTAGAGAGACTCTGTGCACTCTCAGACAGTGGGGTTGAGGAGAAAATGTGAAAACAAAGTACAAATGTAGGATCTTAATTTGATCACTATGTTGTCGCTGAGACTTTTTCTGCACTGCAGGAAATACAGATGATATTTGTGATTTACATAAAAAAGCTTCTGCACTAACACTTAAACGTAACTGAGTTACAGTTCATATATGGAAATCAGTAAGCAGAAATACATTCATTAGGCCCTAATCTATGGTTTTCACATGATTGGGCAGGGGCGCAGCCAATCAGAATGGGTTTTTCCCCACAAAAGGGCTTTATTACAGACAGAAACACTCCTCAGTTTCATCAGCTGTCTGGGTGTCTGGTCTCAGACGATCCTGCAGGTAAAGAAGCCAGATGTGGAGGTCCTGGGCTGGCGTAGTTACACGTGCTCTGCGGTTGCTGGAGGCAGCTTATGGTTGAGAAATGAACATTCAATTATCTGGCAACACCTCTGGTGGACATTCCTGTAGTCAGCATGCCAATTGCACGCTCCCTCAAAACTTGAGATCTGTGGCATTGTGTTGTGTGACAAAACTGCTTGTTGATATGCCACACCTGTCAGGTGGATCGATTATCTTGGCAAAGGAGAAATACTCAAAAACAGGGATGTAAAAAAATTGAGAACAACATTTTTGAGAAATAAGCTTTTTGTGCGTATGGAACATTTCTGGGATCTTTTATTTCAGTTCATGAAACTTGGGACCAACACTTTTACATGTTGCGTTTATATTTTTGTTCAGTGTATATTAACAGTATTGCACTTTTCATGTAAACTACTTTTGTCCAGCTAACCACTGATCAAGCAACAGTCAAACAGACTAAAAAGTCAAATCCTGGTGCTGCAGGATTATTTTTCTTTGACAATACTGGTCAAATTGCATCGCAGTGCTAGATGTGTTACTACAGACCCGGGTTCATTCCCGGGCTGTGCTACAACCGGCCATGGCTGGGAGTCCCATAGGATGGCGCAGAGTTGGCCCAGCGTCGTCTGGGTTAGGGGAGGGTTTGGTGGGGCTTTACTTGGATCATAGCGTGGCTGGCTTCTGGGCTAAGGAGCCCGGTAAGACAGGTCATGTTTCGGAGGATGCATGACTCCACCTTCGCCTCTCCCGAGTCCGTTGGGGAGTAGCAGCGATGAGACAAGATCGAAACATGGGGAGAAAAAGTGGGTAAAATACAAAAAATATATATATACTTTACGTAATCATCATAGCATTCAAATATTCAAATATTTCCAGTGTAAATGATAACCATCTTACAATAAGTTCATACAGATATTCTCAAATCAAAGATGAGATGAATTTTGTCTTGAAAAATTTTCTGGCAGTAGTTTTCTCAAAGCCACTAGATGTTACTATGGCAACGCTTTACCTGCAGTGGTAAAGCGTCCTCACATCTTGTCCGCAGAAGCAACACAACCTTTCACTTTCTCATCTTTACCCATGGTACCTGACTTTGTTTCTTAGTCAGAGGGAGAGCCTTGAAACCTCCTAAATGTCATTCCATTGTATGACCATGTACAGTAATTATAAAACCATTATGGCCAACCGTACTGTCTATCAAAGAGGTACTGAATGGCAAAGGCACCGAGGAATTGTGAATATTTAGAGGTGATGGAATGACATGATGACATCCATGCCAAAGAGGAGACCTTTCTCAACCTGCAAATGTCTTGTTTGACACTGCCATTTTCTAGAAAGGTCACAGAATTTACAATGGCGATGCATGTTTATTTTCTATCGGCCAATTAGATTGGGAGAGAATTAGATGACCAGATTACTTGGGTGCTGTTGGGAATAGTCCATGGCACAAAACACACTGCATTAACAAGTAACACGTGAGTTTAAGAGAGTGGGGAAAGTCTTCCAACTGTAAAATAAAAAATTGAGAGAATGGATGTGCCAGAGGAGGCTGGTGGGAGCAGCTATAGGATACCACATGTTGAACTGCGTTTCATTGATTCCATTACAGTCTTTACAATGAGCACGTCTTCCAATAGCTCCTCCCACCACTCTCCTCTGCTTCCTGCCTACCTATCTTCATACCTACCTACCTACCTACCTACATACCTACCTACCTATGTACCTACTTGTCTTTCCCATCCGTCCATCTGTGTCTGTCTGTCTGTCTGTCTGTCATAGAATGAATTTGTATTCTAACATGTTTCACCAAGGCTGAGTTTTGCTGATAAAGGAAGGCAGGAACCATGCAGCTGAGCAACCGCCACATGTTTTCCCACTTAAACTCTCTAGACTTCTCTGGCTTTCATCTACACCCCTCCCTCCCATTTTTCTCATCCCCTCGCTCCCCTACGCCCTCCAAATGAAAAAAAAACGACTGTCTAACCACTTCTAATGGAAAATGCAGCTGTTTGCAAGTTTTCCCTGTGAGAGAGCATGGAAATGGTTTCTGAGGCACGTTCCATCAGACAAGAGCACTGTACAAGAGGGTGGAGAGAGCGGGGTGTGTGTGGGGGGCGGGGGGGGGGGGGGGGGGGGTTGAAGGAACGTACACAAATGCACGGACCTGCGGTGAGGCATGGGGATGTGAGTCATTGACCAGAAACATGACTCTTCTCACATAGAATGTTGCGGTGTATCAACCTAAAATATTGCTGGAGGTCAGAACACATAACAGTAGGATCATGTTCAAGAACTGTATTGCTATCTAATCTAGTGTACCTGAGAATTTCAATCACACAATATAAAATACTCATTATAATGACTTGGGTCAAAGTTAACATAATAGGAAAAGAAGAAGTGAATTGAGTGAATTTGTGCTAAAAACACTTTATTGTTGTGAAGACAGCTGCTAGGCTGGGAGCGCATACTCCCCCTAAGCAGTATTTGCCACAAAGAGAACATTTCGTTTTTGTTCTACGTGTTGAATAACAATAGGTTTTCATGTTGTTTTATACAAGGCCTTACAAAAACATAACAACAAGACCACTGATCTGAAGAACTGTGAACTTGGTGGGTATGATCTGGTTACAGGGCCTACACACTAATGGCCAGTGTCACCTTCTCTGGTTATAGATACAAAAACGATTTCACGCCAGACTCACAACGTATTTCCCCTCTCTTTCTTTCTATTCTTTTCTCAAAAGACAAATTTGAACCACTCTATGGGTGTCAGAACGATCATTGCAACCGTGGCAAAGTGATTCAACTCGGACGTTCTTCTTTGATTGATTGATGCAATATGGCCCACATATGTGCTCTTGCACTCTGGTAATTACAACACTTTTTAAAGCCGTGGAATTCGCCTTTTTGATGTGCGTCCATCTGCGCCGACTTTGAACAGTCCAACTAGAGGCCATCTGGGATTGAAAAGAAAGAAGTTGTTCAGAAAAAGAAAGGTAAAAAGCCAACCGGAGACATTCATGTCTGAAAACGCAGCGCAACAAGTCGTTTGAACAGAGCCAAGAGTTCTCTGTGACGTGTCCAGTATTTACATGACGTAGAGGACCATATGGTGGTTTTTAAGACTCATAGGTAGTTTGAGGCAGCTAGAGGGATGTGTTCATATGGGTTACATGGAGCGTGGAGGTTTAAAGGGGTCTCAGTACATGTCGGTAATAGTGCGTTGTTGGAACAAGAGTTCCATGTCAATGTGGAAAATGCTAGGGCCGTTTCCCTAGAACCACAACAATGTGGATGTAGCTGTATTACACAGAGGTCTGGACAAAGCAGGACGGATGAGGGAAGTCGCTTTACGCCAAGAGTGGCTGTCTAAAGTCTATTAGCAGTACTTTTCAGCCTTTATTGTACAAAGGAACGGCATGCCCAAATGCATTCAGAACTGAGTGGTGTTGTGGTGTCTGCTAGTTAACCAAGGGGGCATTTCAAAGAAAAACAGCTTCATACACACAGGGTACATCACCTAGAATAATTTTAGGATTTAACAGTAGGGGTGGAAAGGAACAAACAGTACAAGAAAAGGATCTCCTCAGGGAGATAATCAGACAATTATGCCCCCAAACAGTGCATGTTTTCTCCCTAGCTAGCTCCTCCATTGTGGACATGATTAGTTTAACTGCAGCGAAGCAAGTTCCACCCACCAACATGGAAAGTAATGCTGTTTTTTTTTTCCGTATAGAGTAATTTGTCCACCTGCACTTCTGAACACCAGGTTTGCTAACAATTACCGTCCCCAGGAGAGAAAACATTACAGAGCCATTACAATAATGATAGTAATTCAAGCCAGGATTGATGTAGGGCTCCGCAGGCTTTCTCTCCTTCCCTCCACCTCTCTCTCTTTCGTTCTCTCTCCCTCTTGTCCGTTCACTTTTAATTCCTTTGTCTGTGTTTCACTTTAATATCTCCCCGATTACTTCTCACTCACTGTGCACACACACATTGGCATCTGAAATAGCACAGGTTAGCCCCACCATTCTGACTGAAGTGAATGAGTCAGAATGCAGAATTGGAATCCCCTTAGATTCAAAGCAGAGTATTCACACCACATATGAATACCATCTGAGAAAAGCCTGAGGGACGTGAATTGAGTTTTCCAGCAGGGGGCACAAATCAGCAGAGACAGAGAGCTGCTGGACTCGTTGTGCCAACACCACCACCAGCTTTTATAATAATCTTATTTATGTTTCAGAAAGCTAGCAGTGCCAAGACATTATCTAACACACTGATGGAGCCACCACAGTGCTCGCTGCCGCTGCTTCCCCCCCTTCTCTGGTCTGGAAAACATTAGAAAATCTTTGTTATGAAAGAGTGTGATGCTCACCAAAATTAACTGCACGTTCGAGCTCCTCTGCCTCAGTCTTCATGTTGTAGAGAGTCTTGAAGGAGAAGAAAAAAAGCTCTATTTCCTTTTGGATCATACTAAATTAATGTGTGGAGGAGGGGGTCATGTATACAAGACTTTGGCACCATACCCAGAAAGTCAACCCACGGAGAGGAGGGTTGTGTAGCTTATTAAACATTTATTGTAATATTCTTCTGGGTGGGCTTGGAGATTAAGTTTTCAGGGGCTTAACTGTACTTCTCCGTCATTTTGGGGCGAGGGAGAGCCATCAGCTTCAAAAAGACCCTGGCTAAGGTAGACTTATCCATCAATGGAGAGCCCCTCTGGAAAAATCCACCTGATATGGAAACTCTTCATCTATCAACTGGAGTTGGTGTTATATCTTAAACAGAACCCACAGACTGCTAACCAAATGGCACCCTATTCCCTATTTAGTGCACTACTTTGATCAGGGTCCATAGGGGCGCTGGTCAACAGTAGTGCACTACATAGGGAATAGGGTGCCATTTGGGATGCACAAGTCTGGGCTGGGAAAGCGGGAAAATCCCCCTCCACTGTCTCCACTGTGGGCCTTGTTGCTACTCCAGTCCAGTGTCGTAAATTCAGTGCTGTAACCCAAAACCAAACAATATATATTACTACAACAGTGCACGCCCGAACATGCTCGCTCTATGGCGATGTGGAGGCTTTTTCTATTGTCAATCACCAGCCTCAAAACATACTGTAGCCTGCTATACACAACCCAAATGAGGTTTCACACACAGGGCAGATTTAAGTTATTCACAGAAACTGTGGCTCTTACATAGTTTTATGTCAAGTTCTCCAACAGCACAGATCAGTCTGTACTTTTACATATAGGATCAGTTCAACAGTCTTTAGACACATGGCATATGTCAAGTGTGTACCTTTTCAGATTTACTGCACATACCATGATTAGCCTGGAAAACACACAAGTTGTGTTTCAATTGCCTTTTTTGAGGGCAGCAGCACGTCAGTGTCCCAGACAGAGTCAGTAGAGCACGAGGCAAATAAATACACCATGGAGCCAAGAGTGGATTCTTTTCATGTGAAGGGATCGAACAGATTGTGTCCATTAATCATTGGCAAAACCCAGAAAAACATGAGATAATTGCCTCAACATACCAGCCAAGACATGAACTCAACATCTCTACTGTGCTCTTTAATGTTCCATAGAGAAACTCTTGGAGCTGAATACTTATAATACTGTATATGGGAATATAGAAGTACTCCCTATAATGAAACGTCTCTGGCACATTCAGGTAATCTCCATAGCACAGTACTGACTAGCTGTCTTCCCTACACTGTATGTAGCCATATTACTCCCCAATACCATTCCTGGTCCACCTTCTGTTTGGCTGAGTCATTTTGAGCATTCTAAAAAAGCGGCCATTTGGCAGCTTTGGCTCTCAGTAAACAGTGGATTGGTTACCGTGGTAAAAGATCAACCCAAACACCCCCGCTACTTTAAAACTCTTCCCCTGTTTGTTTTCTGTCATCAGATCTGGTTTCTACATAGAGCATTTAAAATGAAGTAGTCATTTTGTTTAAAAAAAATGTGTGTGTGTGTAGGGGGAGGGGTCGATGTTTGTGTGCCCTCCTCCTGCCTTCCTCCCCCCTCATCACCGCTCATCCCTCCTCTCATTCAGGTGTTGTTTGAGCTGTTGACAGTGGGCTTGGCTTCACATTACAGCCCTTTGGTTTTTGCTTGCTCATAGTCAACAAAAGGGCCTCTTCCATCCATTTATGGAAAAGCATCACTCACACCTTTTCAAAGCACATTTATTGACTTGTCCCAGGCCATCCATTGCAATGCGGTAGGTAGACTCTCAATGGTGCAATTGAAGACGTGTCATGTCATTGCTTGACAAGGACTCATCTGCACCTCAGTTCCAGGACAGCATCTTCATTGTCTTTAAAGGAAACCTCTCTTTATTTAAGAAATGAAGCAATTAAGTGAAAGACCCTTGAGGTCTTTGCCCATTTTTGCAGGGTGTGTGGTTTGAACCTTCGTGTGTGCGTATGTTGAGGTTCTCCTAAGTTGTTGTGTCAGCATGTTTGACCCTGTAGTGTCTGAAGTGGCGGTACTCCAACAGGTCAAGAATTGAGGACTTAATAACCCCCTCTCGACCTCTCTTCGAGCTATTGGCATTGATGTAAGATACCATCTCAATTTCAAACATGTGCCTCAAGTCAGCATTCATCTTTAGGTTCCTTGTAATTGTAAATTAATTCTGAAATTCTTAAATCGGCTGAGTATTGGCATTGCATTCACTTCAACAACGCAGACCCAGCCATACTATTTGCTTCAATATGGATAGATTGGGGGGGGGGGCATGGAATAGCTTTGGGGTCAAACCAATCAGACCCTTCTCACGAGTGAATGACCCTTTCTCAATCGTCAAGCGTGCAAGGCAGATCCACTATAGATAAGAGAATTGACCCTCTGGCCAATCACACATTTTTAAGGGGGGTACTAGCCACGTGATCTTAGAAGATTCATGTGGCTGGTGGAAGCACCATAAAAGAGCAGTATTCATGCATATCTTAGTTTATTCCCCACCTTTGTGTTTGTTTTCTACAGTTTTAATACGGAACATTGTAATACGGAATATATTGTTTAATATTAAGTTGTAATGTGTCTTGCTAAGAATGCACAGTCAAAACATATCAAATCCCCCCCAAAATTGTCACGCGTGCTGAATACAACAGGTGTAGATCTTACAGTGAAATGCTTACTTACAAGCCCTTAACCAAAAACAGTCATTGCCATCATGAATAATAAGGGTTCAGTTTGTGCCCGGGTATTGCCACACTGAAATCTGTTGATTACTCTGAAAATTAATCCTGTCAAGGTAAACGCCAAAAATCTAGTAATAAAGTTTGTAAGTTTACTTTATTATTCCTTTAAATCTACAAACACCTGCCCTCCATCTTGCAATATGAGTTTCCTCACAAAAAAATTAATTTAAACAAGTATTTTAACACAGAATTTAAATTTTTCACACATTATTTTAAGGCTTTTGAAACAGAGTTGCAAGAGGGATCAGAGAAGAAATGAATATGATAATGATAGCCTGCCAATGACAGTGCCCACCGGGCACAAAGAGCATTGTTTGCTCCCTGCAGTGGCTCTTTGCACACAGAGAAAGAATGCCAAGAGGCTTGAACGTCGATCGCGTTGACAGAACAAGCGGAAACCACCTGGAGTTAAACTAAACAGGCAAGGTCACCTTTCTTCAAAAAATTATCTCTCTCTCTCTGCTCACAAAAGACGCCCCGAAGACATACACTTAACCAGTCTGGATTTGTCCAGGGCTATAATTTCAGTCAGGCTAAACACAGACAACATTTAGCTCTTTATTGGCAATTTGTTAAGGGATTATGTCTGGAGTGTTTGACACCACCAATATTGTAAAACTATTTTTAGATTTGGATATCCACTGGCCAATAATGCCTAACCCTTTCCAACAAAATAAAGTAATGAACCCTGGAATTAATAAAACTGTTCAATCTGACAACATCAATAAATTGACTGACTTCCTGTTGTGTAGTAGCTGAAACATACTACTTATCAAACAAGAAAGGACATCTCGCAGTCAGTCTTCAAAGCAGCTGTAAACCAAAACAAAACTCTTAGTAGGGTTTGATGTAATCCTGATGCAGGCGAGACTGATAGCCTCTTGTGGGTTGCTGTCACCCTCACCTCCATAAATCCTGACACTTAGCCTCTCGTCGCTGTACTCCCCCAGTACTCTCACCCCTATGTTTCACTACACTACTCCCCCAGTCATCTCTCACCCCTATGCTTCGCTACACTCAGAGCATAATGTCACAAACCCCCTATTACAAGGTCAGGAAATGGAGAATGAAAGAGGGCACACCACTATGAGTTAGTTTCACCTGCAGGGTTTGTGTCAACTATAATGGGGGCATGTAACTGTACACTAAAGCACAGAAAGGATAAACGATGATGAATAAGACACGTCTTGGTTTAATTGATGGGGAGAACTGGAATTCAAATCCATCTGAAGACAAGATTTTTTTCCTGTGTCTTCAACAGTAGATTAGTTGGGTGGACAGTACAGTGTTAGTCACTATGCTTGTATTTGTGTCTGCATAGCAAGATGTCTTCTCCCCTGGGTTATAAACATAAAATGCTCTGGGACCCTAATCCACCATTATCAATCCACCATTATCAGTGTGAAATGCAATGGGATGGGAGTAGTGAGGCTTTGTTGTGAGACAGCATCTTTTTCAAAGCTGTCAAGAGACTGATTCATGGCCTTGACCATCGTCTCAGCCATTATGGCTTTTTTTTTTTTTTTTATGGGGTGGGGGTGTCAGCTAACACCATCCATGGAGGCTTAGTCAGTCTGGCTGGTTCAGCCGCCATCATTTTGTGTGGAATTAGTCACAGTGGAGACTGCATTGGAGACAAGGGAGTTTATGACCGTAGCCTCCATTGTGAAAAGAAAATGAGTGTGAGAGAGAGAGAACGCCGGGTGTGGGCGTTGTTTCCTTCCTTTATGGTTCCTTCAGGTTTTCACCTGTGCTGACACGGCTGGGAGTTTACAATTGTCCCGAAAGAGTTACAAGCAACCTGGTAGAAATTCCAGACTTTTTTTCTCCAAATTGTTTTTACTGGAAGGGTGGGATGGTGGGCTTAGTTATTGTGGAACATTTGTCAGACAGCCAGTTGCCTAGGCAGGGCCAACTAGTGATTTATTACAACATCTGCAAGACGAAAAATGCTTAATCATATGAGCCCCTATGGTTCGATGGGAGAGCCAAAGGACAGCTTTTTAGTGGAGAGGGTGGGAATCTCACTGATAGTTAACTTAAAGGGATGTTCCGGAACTTTGGCGACTACATAAATATTTTTTAAACTTCCCGCTTTGAGCTTGATTTGTCAATGTGTCGTTCATACATGCAAAATCTATGAGAAGCATTACTGTCTTACCTCACCTAGTGTGAAAGCGACTGTTTTCTGGAAGCTCTGTGGCACCATTTTGAGTACTGCAAGCTTGGCCCACATGGGCCAGCCCCCTAGCAATTCGAGTTCTAGCCAATGACCTTCAGGCCCGCGCCATTTGCGTGACAGCTATCAAGATGCACATTGACGAGTTGTCCAGGCCAACCCAGCGTTATCCAGTGAGGTTGCAGGGCGGGCCCAACAACTCAGTGACACAGCAGAGAGAGCGAGAGAGAGAGTAATGACATTCTGCACATATATGGCGTAGTACGTAATTATCGGGGACCTGTTTTGGCTCTTGAGCACTACTACTGGCAAAACAATCTTCCGGAAAGTCTAAAAATGTACTATGTTAGACCGTGAGAATCCAGCAGCCATGTTTTCCAAAGTCTTTGGTCAGGAGGTATCTCTCACTGGCCACTACTCCAGTATTACCAGCCAACTGTCAAGCCGCTACAGCTAGCTCCCTGCTTGTGGAAGATCTAAAAATTGTATCATGCGGTTAATGACAATCAGCCAAAAACCAAGAACGTCCTTCAGGCAAAACCAGTAGTGGGTTTGAGTTACTCGAGAAGGGTAAACTGTGACTGCATGAACAAACTTGCAAACAAAGTGACATTTGCGTTGGTTTGGTGGTAGTACTGTTGTTTAGAAATGACATGATGTGTGGAAGAAGCAAGCGCTCACCATTTTGTTTTCCACCAGAAGTTACATCAACAAACAAGTTGTGAACTAGTTGTCTGGGAGGGCTAGAAAATAATATCCACAATAAAGAATCTCCACTTACTAGTGAATGTAAGGCCTCGCCATGTTCAGAAGATAAACCCTATTTAATAATTATTAATGTCAGTTAATAAACATGATTTTCTCCATGCACGGTCTGAAAACGTCTCACTGACAAGAGTTTGAAAACAGAACATAGGGAGGTTGAGGGAGGTAGAAAAGTTAGACCATTCCCCCAGCAGATTTTCTGAGCTTCGCAACAAAAAGAATACAATTTCAGCAAGCTGCCCGTGGCCATTTAATATCATAAACATCTGTCTCCATGTCGCCACATCTGGCAACAATGAAGACAAATTAGCTACGAATTTCAGAGTGTCTGGCAATGAGATAAGGCTCTGGCATGCTAAATTCACAGGGGTGGGGAGTCCAACACTGGCCTAAGGAACTGATCCGAAATCAGTGTTCGATTGCTTCCAGTAAACTGGTGAGGGTCAATGTTTGGGGCTCAGAAGCTGATCCAGGACCGGGGGTTGGGGGGACTCAGTAACCCCTACTGTCAGTCATTGGTGGTCTAGGAATAGTCTACTTCCTGTCTCGTTTCTCTGGAGCCAAAATCAAAGAGGGGAAATTATTCTGCAATCTGGCCAGTGTTTTCTTTTTTGCCCGGCTGGAAACGTGAAGGTTCGCGCTGGCTGCAATCTCTGCAGGAGTCTACTGGCTCCAAATAATTTAGTTATTTTTCTCAAGTAAACGTTTTAAACCCCCCTCAGCGCCTTGTTATGGCACAAATTGTTTCTCGATTGCGGTTGTTTTAGAAACTTTCCCAGAGGAATTAATAAACTATTTTGGCCTCACCAAAATGTGTGGAGGTAAATTACATTCACACAGGTTTGCTAGTGAGGAGTCTCATCTGAACAACATTGTGGGGAAATCAACAAGGTACAGTATAATCTTAACCTAAAGAAACCCGTTGTGATAATTCATGAACTAGGAACAAATAGTTATTTACAGACAGCTAACTAACTCAGTAATGGGAACAACATATACATTCCCTAGATCTTTGAGAAATACAAGTTCAGGTTTTACTGACTAATAACATCAACTTCAGCATTTTTTATGTGTTCATCAAACAAATTCACTACACTGTTTAAATTAAGGGAGGTTTGAAGTGAATGCTTGCAGGCTTTGGTAATTCTCCAAGTTAATCAAACATCATATCTGTTGTCTCAGGTCATGTTTGTTAGACCCCACAAGATTCCCTAAACCAATGGGAAGCCATGTGTTTGAGGACTAGCTTCAGCAGCTGTCTTCCAGGTGTTTGAATGTGTGTGGTTCTGGTTCCACCATAGTGTGCTTACCCGAAGTTCCTCAAAGAGCTGGCAAGACTTCCAACAGATTGTTTCATTCCTTTACACTGGGGTGAATGCGTACTCCCCAACCAGCAAGTAAATAGCAAGGTGTGTCGCTGAGGCTCAAGGACATGGATGGGTTTTCAAACAAACCGCTCTGAATATGATTCCATAAACCTAGAGGTTTAAACAAAACATTTGAATACATCTAGAAAATGTGTTATAACTCAACGAGGTCTTTATACGCTCTTCTAATATATTTCACATTGCAATATTGGCAGATGAACTTTAGTAAGGTATCTTTCTATTAGCCTACATCAAAATACTGGCACCATCATCCCCCCCTCAATGAATCAGCCATTTTGTACACACATCTCCAGTGTGTCAGTGAGAGAGCCCGCAAGACACTTTCCAAGTGCAAGTTGACAGCTAGCGGACAAGCACACCTTTTTCCTGCATGTTGAAAAGGAGAGGCCTGAAAAAACAAACCCAAGATGTGAAAAAGCCAGAAGGGGACAGGCTTGGGGAGTGACTCATCTGGTGAAAAGCTTCCATGTGCTGCATACAGAAAGAGCAGCAACCCCCACCCTCCTTGCCAGAGACGAAGGCCCAAAAAGGGGGAGAAGGGAGCCCTGTGACCTGCTGGTTGGGAGAGAGCAGGACCAGACCAGACGGCCAGCTCCAACAGTTCCAGAGACCTCATGTGACTGTTTCTTTCCTTCTGACATGTCTACCCTAATTTGGCATTCCATCGATGGTCTCCAGGGTACTGAGTCAACACTGAGCCAAAGACTGAAGGAGCTAGCCCTGAACTTCCCACACACAGACAAAATGCCAAAACGGACACGCGCACAAACACTTTCCCAGCGTACACTTGTTGGATTCTATTCGGACAGCATGGTGGGGGGGCCTCATGGCAGGCGCAAGCCATCCTTGGCGGTCTGTGGTTCGGCTCGGAAAAGCCACGCTCTATGTCAACCCCCCTCTTCTCATCCCCGGCAGAGCTTCAATAATACTCTCTTATACTTCCCTAATACTTCTATTCTCTTTGTTCTCCATTAAAGACCAGTGGTGTCTGTGCATGGTACAGCCATTTAAAGTATGGAAAGAGTCACAGTACTTTTAATGTATCTAGCAGCACATGTTATGGTGTTTTATTATGTATAGGTATGTGCAAAGGGGTGCTTAACTCAAAGCAAGACAAAGCTAGAATAACTGAACAGGCATGGTCATTCGCACAACACAAAATACTCATTTACAGGAAAAAAAGACAGCAAAAATAATGGATCCTATTTTTACACTTCATTTACAAAATATAATAAACTTTGTATAAAAACTTATATATATATTCAATATCTATCTTCAATTGAAGACGTTTCCCATTTTCCATTCTTAAAAAAAGAACAGTCCTCACTGTTAATATCTCCTCGTATAATTTTCCAGCATTTTGTAAGCACAATGCACTATCCTTTTACATTCATGCATTGCACATTTGCAGTGTCCATTCTCTGAGACAGCGTCCATTCTCTGAGACAGCGTCCATTCTCTGAGACAGCGTCCATTCTCTGAGACAGCGTCCATTCTCTGAGGTAGCATTTTCTTTGGTCATCCTCGTAATGAAGGAAAACTAAAAGGAATGTCAGTTTGTTTGAACGCACATATTCAGCTATGTGCCCGACCTTGCTGACTAGCAGCAGTCCTGTTGAGATCGTATGGTTGTTCATAGATATTATTGGCGCTCTTTTCCGATTCCGATTTAGAATCCTTTGACTGGACACTCTTCTTGTCTTCCTCGCGTTCCGAGTCTGTGTCCAGGGCTGCGTAGGGATTCACGTGTAGCGTCATGCTGTTGTGTAGGGCCAGTGGCGGTGGTGCAAACCCAGGGTAGAATTCCTGTTGAGGCCTCCAGGGGGCTTTCCCAAACGTTCCTGCGAGAGGGACGGACGGAGGGAGATACAGAGTAAGCCTGAGACATTCACATGTTGTGTTAGGTGTCAAATGAGAAAATGTATATTCAATTAATCACTTAGCAATTGTGTGAATTTAATTTCTGAGTGGATTTAAAATGTGCTTGACTTGACCCATATCCATACTGAGAAACACCCTCAGACGTACCCATGAAGGTGCTGGAGGAGGAGAGCCTCGTCTCCCGAGGTTGGCCGTATACGCTCCCATCTCCCTCGTCCATGGAGGGGAGGCCCTCGCCCTGTAGGTGGGGCAGCCCGTGGAAGCTGCTGCCGTTGGGCATCTGCATCAGCACACTGGGGCTCCCGTGGTCAAAGGGGTCCTGGAGGGCCCCGCCACATGGATAGTAGTCCCTCCTCTTGGAGCTGGTCAGGCTACCACTGTAGGAGTCTATGCAGATGGGCCGCTGGTCCATAGCACAGCCTATAGGGGGGGGTTACAGTGAGCCATGGGAAATCAGATCAGTATGACAGCAACACATTATAATGCTACAATATTTTTTACAAATATATATTTCACTAACCTGTGAAAGCCTCTGAGGGTTCCCCGGTGTACATGTTGCCTCTCCTGAGGAGAGAGCTGATGGGGCCTTGGTAATGGCAGAGCAGGGGATCTATGACCGCCTCCATGTCCGCTTCACTTCCTGTGTCCAGCTGACACAGACCTGTACGAGTTACATGACACATTAGTAACGCGTTGGTACTTGTGTCAAATGACTTACACCATTCCAATAAGTATTCAGTTGAAACAATACCGAACGATACATATAGAAAAATGCCCAGAGTACAGCTGACTCTGATGCAATGCATATATTCACAATATAAAAGTCCACATGCATTTCCAATGAAAGAGCTCTCCTACCGTTCATGTCTTTAGGCTGCATGTAGAATCCACCCATGGAGGAAGCCATGAACTGGTGGTTACCACTGCCACTCTCTGAGGGGACGTAGCCATCTTGTCTGTCGGCCAGAGTGCCCTGAGAGGACAGGTAGCTGGGGATGTCTGCAGGCAGGTGGGTCTCGTCTGCAGGGAAAACACCAGGGAGGGGAAAACGTTTCTAAGACTTTTTTCATATAGAAATACAATAATAATAATAATAATAATATGTTCAAGCAAATGGTCTGTCACTGCTTCATTTCAAAGCATTCTGAAAAGGTGTTGTTTTAACAACATGCCAGCCAAAGTATGTGGAGCTGGAGCCCATAACTCAATATTTTCTGTTTGAGGGAGGAGGCACCATGGGCATGCAAGTACTGAACTCCTCAAACCCAATTCCGTGCTGACAAAATAAAAATGGCACCGTCTCCTCACCTGTGTTTGTGACACTGCAGTCCTCGTTGCGGCGGCGTGTATGGTAGATGATGACCACCCAGACGAGCGAGGTGCCCACCACGCAGCACACCACCGCGATGACGACGATGCCCACCGTGGTCCAGCCGTCCTCGTCCGAGCCTAAACCTCCCGGGGCGCCCACCCCCACGTCACAGTTGGGGTTGGGCAGCACTGCCAGGCGCACGTTGCCCCGCTGGGTGCCCAGCGTGTTGGACATCTCGCACGTGTACTTCCCCGCGTCGCCCTCCGCTGCGTCCACCATTATGAGCAGCTGGTTAGCGGCAGCGAAGAAGTGCCGCTCTGTGACCACAAGGGGGCTGTCGTCTTTGGTCCAGTTGAGCCTGGGGGAAGGGCTGCCACCGGCGATGCACTGGAGGACCGCAGTCTCCCCTTTGGCCACGGTGCGGTCCATGAGAGGGCGCAGGAAGGAGGGCGTTTCTGGAGGGGAATGGGGTAAGGGGGGGGGTGTTAGTTGCCACACTTCCAAACGCCTGATTCATGTCCATTTGTCGGGTGAAACACTAATGGAAGACCATAAAATAACATTGATCTGTGTCAAAATGAGGAGGCACCCACATTCAAGTGAAACGTTGGTGAAAATAGAATTAACAATTGTCACCTAGCACAGTTAGCGTAGCGTTAGCGGATATGGCTCCGGCGGTGTTCTGGGCGGTGCAGCTGTACAACCCGATGTCCTCAGTCTTCACATCCACGATGAAGAACACATCGTCCTCAGGCATCACATGCATACGGCGCTCCCGGGCGGCGGGGAAGTCCGTGCCCCCGTCTTTCTGCCAGGCGATCTGTGGAGACGGGTGACCCACGGCGGCACACTCCAGTCTGGCTGTGGCACCGGCCCGGATACTCAGGTCCATGGGCATCTTGGTGAAGGACGGAAGCACTGGAGGGACAAAAGGGACGTAAATGTAATTTGACATCTAACGGCAGCACCACTTCAAGGGCGACATCAAAGTTACAAGGTTTCGCAATGTCAGTCATAAGATTCCTTATATGTTCGTAGGGCACTCCAAGGTCATATTTGCAGTGGTGTACTTGTGCACTGGTTCGTCATCGTTTATCATGCTGAGATTTATACTAAGAATGACAAAACTCTTGAAATCCCCCCAAAAATAACCAGTCAAATCAGTACCAGTAGGTTATTTAACTTACTGTTGACGGTGAGCTTGGCCTTGGTGGAGTAGGAGGAACCAAAGTGGTTTGAGATAACACACTGGTACTTCCCCTCGCTGGTGAACTCTACACTGCGTAGCTGCAGTGTGGTGGTGTACTCTGTAACCTCTGTTTCACGGCCTTGGCCTCCCCCCTGGGCTCGGAGGTGTGCCTGGTTGTGGATTTCAGCGTCATTCAGGACCTCATTGTCCTTCTTCCAGGCAAAGGTCATGGGTGAGTCGCTGGAGCTGGCCGCCGAGCACACAAAGGTGACGTTGGTACTTTTGATGGCCGACTGGGTCTCAGGCTGCACCGTGATCTGAGGTTTGGGGAAGTCGTCTGGTTGGAAGACGAGGGAAAAAACATTAGTTTCCATTTGAAGTGAATGGGGCTAAACTCAAATTAACATTCATTTTGGGGCTAACCAGTTTTTGTTTAAACCATGATGGTCAACAACAGCATAAATATGGAAATGATATGATTTTATGCGCCATGATTCAAAATACCTGACAGGGAAAATGTTGAAAGCTCTGAAGGCAAAGCACCTCAGCTCTAATAGTAGTAATTACTTAAAGAAACTGGTCCCAGAAATTCCTCAACAATTATTTATTTTCTCCCTGCTGTCTCTGACTCCACACGGCCAAGCTGTTAACTCACGGAGTTTCCACATGGTTCCATTACAATGCCGGCTCCATCAGTCTCCATGAAAATATGGAACAGTTCATCAATGGGAAACCTGTCACAGCTACATTGCAGTTTTTAACAAGGGCTACATTAAGAGGCGTACGTGTGTGTGTGTGTGTGTGTGTGTGTCAGTCACACTCACCACACACAAAGTCCTCCTGTCTGACGGTGAACACGCTCTTGCCCTTCAGCATCAGGGGATGGGCACAGCTGGCGTTCACGTAGGGCAAGAAGGCCTGCTCCGCCACCCACAGAGGAAACCACTTGAGCTGGCAGTCACACAGCAGGCTGGATGTGTTCAGGTGCCTGGGGGGGGTGGGGGGTGTACTGCATCAGAGCCAGGAATCACAAGAGAGACCCAAGCACAAAGATGCTCCATAATACTTGAGCAATTTTAGTCATTAGATTTAAATATTATCGCTTATGAGTATAGGTGCTTTTGAAGTAATTTTCTATGAAAGATTCTTTCCATTCCTCAGATATTCAGAAGAACAGTGACTCTGGTCTATTGGCATTGCAGAATATGAATACAGTGTGACTGAACCCAGAGATACTTACAGTTCCTCAAGCTTCTTCATCTGCACAAAGGCGTTCCCTTGGACCGACATGATCGCATTGTTACTCAAATCTCTGAGGAGAAAAGAGGGGAGAATGGATGGATCAGAACCGTGGGAATGTACAAACAGAAAGATGGCAAACTTTCCCCTCCATCTAGGCCTATCTGGAGGAAGACTGCTAACACTTTATTATTATTAGAGAGAGAAAGAGAGAACAATAGAAAACTAGGAAGCACCGTGCTTTGTTAATCAAGACGGGCCTGACTTCGACTCCTTTGAGCTCAGACGCGACTGGGAAAAAAGTTTATTAGAATCAAATGCAGCTGTTTCACAGATATAAAACACACACACACACACACACACACACACACACACACACACAGATGTGCGCGCGCACACACACACAAACCGGCACACATGCAAGCACGAACACACAGGCGTGCACACACACACACACACACACACACACACACTCCTCTCGCCATGACTAAGCAGTTAGTGATCAATAGTTTCTCCACATATGGAGATGGTGAATACCAGACAGCTCTGTTTTTCATCAAAGTAAGGAGAAAAAGCAGAGACAATAAGGTTGTGTGGTTCTCACAAACAGGCTTTGTTTCTCACGGTTATGGATTCTCCCATAATAAGTTAACAGCTTTAGGCCGGTTGAGACAGACGTATGATAATACTGATTTGAAGGTCAACTCACAGGTGCTCCAGTGTGTCCAGGCCAGAGAACGACTTCTTGGTCACAGAACGGATTTGATTTCCTTGAAGGAACCTGCAAAAAGGATATGAGTTTTCATTCAAATACAGCTATTTATATTAGGATATCAAACAAATACTTCCGGTTAGAATCAGTTTTCATGGTCCATTTTATAGTTTCTAATCTATCTTCTGGAAACCAACAGGTTAGAAGACAAAGCCATGGTAAAGTCAAGCCAACTCACAGTTTTCTCAGTTTGTCCAGAGCAGAAAATGGTCCGTTCATGTCTTCAATGGTCCAGGAGATTTCGTTGTTTTGCAAATCTCTATTTCCAGAGAAACAAAGACAAACCACATTGTAAAAATCCACACCCAGAAAACAACTGCACTTATTATAGTCTTCATAAACCTTGTTGCGGCTTTGCATTTCGTGTGAAGGACGAGAAAGAAGTTCAAGCTTTACATTTGTTTTCAAAGTGGCCCCATCACTGGAGGAAGTTTCTCACTAACTGTCGGGGCTTTTTAAATGTTTGCGATGGTTTCTCCATGTCTCGCAGCGAAACACTGCTTCACGTGCAATGCAACGTGTTAAACAGGGAGGAACTCAAACCCACACGTCGCTGCTGCTACCTTTTCTAAATTTTACGTTTTTAGCATGGGTTTTGTGGCTGGGGTAAATCACATTTTTAAGTAAATATCAAAGGGTTTTGGAAAATCCTAAATCACTTTTAACGTAACTGAATGTCATGTGCACACAGCAGTACAACATCTCTGTTAAAGAGATTTGCTGGACATCTTCACCCTTCCCCCCCCACTCCCTCTCTCAAGTCTCTTTAAATACTTTCAAACAGCTAGTTCCTCCTCTGCATGCCTGGTTACAAATTATTGGGGTTGAGGAGGGGTGGAGGGGGTAGAGGAGCGGGTTGTGGAGAGGGGCTGGGGGGTAAAGCCCCCTAAGCCACCCCAACTCCCCATCCACCTACCTACACACCTGCCCTCTGCTGACCTTTCACGCACAGTTAACATTTGGTTCCATTTAAGAGAGGGACCAGGGGCAATGTTATGGAGCCGGTCTGGAAAGGGGGTGGGGGGGGGTGGAGCAGTCTCACTCTACTGGCTGGTTGAGGTTTTTATGTGTGGGAAGAAACCACAGGCAGTACACGTTCATCTATTTCACATACCGAAAACAAACAAGGTGGAATATTTCCACTCATGCCTCGGTGACTGTGGAGAGGGACAGGGAGCGAAATGCAACAGCATCTGCGAAGTTAGCTAGCTGCTAATGTACTCTCATAAAAGTGAGTTAGAGCTTCTCTTATGGAACACAAAGCAATGATAAAGTGTAGGCTGATGACTGTCAGAACCATGTCACTGAGGAGTTTAGAATGAGTTCATCCCTAAACTCTCATGAGCCTTGAGGCTTCTCAAACAACGTTAGTTTTCTCTAAGAACCAGGATTAGTGATACTAACCATGGCTAATGCACTCGCTGCCAGTGGGACGTAGAAAATAATAATTTAATGCTTCGGCACCATTATACAATTCACTGCAATTGAGTTTAGTCATCCTTATTCAAACTTACAGCATCTGTAGGTGGGAGAGTCCTCGGAAGGCTCCGTCTGCGATGAAGCTCACACGGTTGTTCCCGATGTGGAGTTCGTCAAGCAGGCTGAGGCCCACAAAGCTGGACTCCTCCAGTCTTGTCAAGTGGTTGGACGAGATGTCCCTGTGGGTTGGATAGAGAAGGAATATCAGCGTCACACAGTTTATAGAATGAAACAGTTGAGGTAGAGGATAAACGGGCCTTGGCTCATTAGGAACTTACACCAAATCTAGCCAGATTAGGCTATGAATTACCAATAAGCACTTTGTAATAAGCATTAAAGACACCGCTAAAACAAATGATCAAGGCATATCCAGTAAAACCATTTGGAAAGCTGTCAAGACTATTTTAAACAAGTTTTTAAAGTTAGATTGTACCTTGCACAGCTGGTCTACATTGTTTAACCTGATGCAGACAGTATATTGTACTAGAAACCCTCAAAAGTAAACATCAGACGAGAAAACTAACAAACCAGAAAGACGGCTATTTACCAAAGAGTGGGCGAAAAATTATCATTCAACTGCCAATTTGGTTAACAGGTTGACTTGATAAGAGAAATAGAAAAAAACAACTCCCCTTTCAGAAACGACCTAGTAGCTTGTAAAAAAAAACATGGCGGACTTAGTAATTGGCCAGAGCCATAAACAATGTTTACAACAAAGGAAACAATATGTCTCTGCAGACACTCTGGTTGGGAAACCCCTCCCTCCTTCTCCCCCCTTTCTCCCCTATAGACGTGGCGAGGCATTAAAGGAGGGGGGGCTATAGTGTGTGCTATACTGCATTGATGTTGGCACTCAGCTCTAGGGCAGGAGGAAGAGGGGAGAGTGGAGAGTTGGAGACTTGCGAGGAAGGAGGGCGAGAGCGAGCCAGAGGTGCTGGGAGTTCCCGGTGTGAGTAGGAGAGAAAGTGAGAGAGAAAAAGAGAGGGAGGAGAAGAAGAAGTCACTCACAGCTCGCTGAGTTTCTGGCAGAACTCCCAGGCGTCGGGCCGGATCCGGCTGATGGCGTTGTGGCCCAGGTGGAGCTGCTGCAGAGTCAGCAGGCCGTACAGCCAGCCCTTACTCACCTCTGTCAGGTTGTTGTGGTCCAGCTGCCTGCAGGAACACACAGAGACAAACAAACAGAGGTCAGTCATCAACATATAGACACACAGACAGACGGAGATGAAGACACACTACCTTTCAAAAGTTTAGAAATGTCCTTGATTTGAAAGGAAAAACATGTATATTTGTCCATTAAAATAACATCAAATTGATCAGAAATACAGTGTAGATATTGCTAATGTTGTAAATGACTATTGTAGCTGGAAACGGCTGATTTTTTATGGAATAGCTACATTGGCATACAGAGGCCCATTATCAGCCACCATCACTCCTGTGTGTTCCAATGGCATGTTGTGTTAGCTAATCCAAGTTTATCATTTTAAAAGGCTAATTGATCATTAGAAAACCCTTTTGCAATTATGTTAGCACAGCTGAAAACTGTTGTGCTGATTAAAGAAGCAATTGTGCTGCAATAAAACTGACAAAACTTATTTAGACTAGTTTAGTATCTGGAGCGTCAGCATTTGTGTTTTCGATTACAGGCTCAAAAAGGCCAGAAACAAAGAACTTTCTTCTGAAACTCATCAGTCTATTGTTCTGAGAAATGAAGGCTATTCCATGCGAGAAATTGCCAAGAAACTGAAGTTCTCTTCTGTGAAGGGAGTAGTACACAGCGTTGTACGAGATCTTCAGTTTCTTGGCAATTTCTCGCATGGAATAGCCTTCATTTCTCAGAACAAGAATAGACTGATGAGTTTCCGAAGAAAGTGCATAGTTTCTGGCAATTTTGAGCTTGTAATCGCACCCACAAATGCTGATGCACCAGATACTCAACTAGTCTAAAGAAGTTTTGTCAGTTTTACTGCAGCACAATAGTTTTCAGCTGTGCTAACATAATTGCAAAAGGGTTTTCTAATGACCAATTAGCCTTTTAAAATGATAAACTTGGATAAGCTAACACAACATGCCATTGGAACACAGGAGTGATGGTTCTGATAATGGGCCTCTGTACACCTATTTTCACTACTCTTTTAAAAAATTTTAAAAAATCTGTCATTTCTAGCTACAATAGTCATTTACAAAATTAACAATGTCTACACTGTATTTCTGATCAAATTGATGTTAATTTTAAATGGCCCAAAAAAATTGTTTTTCTTTCAAAAACAAGGACATTTCTAAGTGACCCCAACCTTTTGAACGGTAGTGTATTTTAACCTGGACTGACACCATACTGTATAGGCTATAACCAACTATCGTTGTAAAGACATATGGCTACAAATACTGTATGTATCCAAAGATGGTACGCAGACACTTGCACCTAGACATACACTGTTAAATCAACTGACGTACACTAGTAAAGCAAGACAAAAAAAAATTGTCACAGAGGACAGTTACTTACAAGACCTCCATGTTACGGAGGCCCCAGAAGGCTCCGTCCATCAGGCGGCTAATGCCGTTCCTCTGCATCTTCAGCGAGCGCAGCGCGTGCAGACCGTGGAACGTCAGGCCCTCTACCCTGCGCACCCGATTCCTGTTCAGCTCCCTGAAAGTGTGACCACAACCAGACCGTAAGAGAACCGTAGCATCATATTCATTTTTTTTTTTAAATTTCCCCTTTATTTAACCAGGTAGGCCAGTTGAGAACAAGTTCTCATTTACAACTGCGACCTGGCCAATACAAAGCAAAGCGACAAAACACAGAGTTACACATGGGATACACAAACGTACAGTCAATAACACAATGGAAAATCTATGTACAGTGTGTGCAAATGTAGTTAGATTAGGCCATAGTGGCAATAAATAGGCCATAGTGGCGAAATAATTACAAATTAGCATTAACACTGGACTGATAGTGTGCAGATGATGATGGGCAAATAGAGATACGAGTGCAAATGAGCAAAAATAATAAATATGGGGATTAGGTAGTAGGGTGGGCTATTTACAGATGGGCAATGTACAGGTGCAGTGATCGGTAAGCTGCTCTGACAGCTGATGCTTAAAGATATTGAGGAGATGGTAGTCTTCGGGGGAGGTGTATTTGGAAGGCAAGTTAGTCAGGATGATATCTATGATGGTACCCATGTTTACGGATTTAGGGTTGTACCTGGTAGGTTCCTTGATCATTTGTGTGAGATTGATGGCATCTAGCTTAGATTGAAGGATGGCTGGGGTGTTAAGCATATCCCAGTTTAGCTCACCTAACAGTACGAACTCTGAAGATAGATTGGGGGGGGGGGGGGGGGGGGCAAACAATTCACATATGGTGTCCAGTGCACAGCTGGGGGCTGAATCAAGCGAGAGACTTATTTCTGGAAAGGTGGATTTTTAAAAGTAGAAGCTCAAACTGTTTGGGCACAGACCTGGATAGTATGACAGAAACCTGCAGGTTCTCTGCAGTAGATTGCAACTCCGCCCCCTTTAGCAGTTCTATCTTGACGGGAAATATTGTAGTTGTGGATGGAAATGTCTGAATTTTTGGTGGCCTTCCTAAGCCAGGACTCAGACACGGCTAGGACATCCGGGTTGGCGGAGTGTGCTAAAGCAGTGAATAAATCAAACTTAGGGAGGAGGCTTCTGATGTCAACATGCATGAAACCAAAGCTTTTACGGTTACAGAAGTCAACAAATGAGAGCGCCTGGGGAATAGGTGTAGTACTGGGGGTTATAGGACCTGGGTTTACCTCAACATCCCCAGAGGAACAGAGTAGGAGAAGGATAAGGGTACGGCTAAAGGCTTTAAGAACTGGTCTTCTAGTGCGTTGGGTATAGAGAATAAAAGGAGCAGTTTTCTGGGCACGATAGAATAGATTGATGGCATAATGTACAGACAGGGATATGGTAGGATGAGAATTCAGTGGGGGTAAACCTAGGCGTTGGGTAATGATGAGAGGTTGCATCTCTGGAGACACCAGTTAAGCCAGGTGAGGTCTCTGAGTGTGTGGGGGGTGGAACATGTTGGTCGGGACTGCGGGGCGCTACAGTGGAATTGAACGATAAGGAATAAAACTAAACAGCAACAGACAAGACATATTGAAATAAGGGAGAGGAATAAATGTTAATCAAGTGAGCTAAGACAACAACGGGTAAATGGCGATGAATAGACTGAGAAAATGTTCAGAAAAAGTTGTGGCACACCCAGGACCTGAGATTCGAAACTGAGGCTTAACAGATAAACAGAATGAGGTACCGTGTAAGGGATCAGTCCAGCAGGCAACAGCTATGTAGCCAATCATAAGGTCCGATGAGCAGCAAAGAGGTGAGCCAGGGAGCAGTTCAGTGGACGCTGCACTAGGCGAGCAGGAGGCACGGCGTTCAGAATGCTAGCGGGCCAGGGCTAGCAGATGGGTCTTCGGCGACGTCGCAGAGGGAAAAGCCGGTTGAGACCACGTCGGACGATTACGTCGGACGATTACGTCGGCAGACCACAAGTGATGGCTCGGCGGGGCTCCGTGTCGACCATGGAAGGTCCAAGGCCAGTTGACAAAAGGTACTGTAGCCCGGGAAATTAGCTAGTACACGTCGGCTAGCCGGGAGATGGGCCTAGCTCAAGGCTAACTGGTGCAAGCTTTTGGACAGTAGTGTTAGTCAAACAGCAGCAGCCACCTAGCTGCAATGATCCGGTGTGATGGTCCTGTAATTTCGGTAGAAATCCGGTGAAGTGGAAGGGAACGCAATCCGATGTGCGCAGGGTTGGTAGTGCGCTGTGCAGACTGGCCAATATTGTCTGATCTAAAGCTGGCTGATGCAGGCAGAGCAGTGGTGAGGACCGATAGCAGTGGCTAGTAGCTAGTTAGCAAGCTAGCTTCTGTCTGCGGTTCAGTTAAGTTATAAAGAAAATAAGAAATAAAGAAAATAGCAGATCCATTCCACGTTGGGTGAGGCGGGTTGCAGGAAAAGTATATGGGGAATAAGAAAAATATACAGAAAGACAGACTAATTACAGACTATTTACACAGGACATGACAGGACAAAAAAACCTGTCCACACTGTTACGCCATCTTGGATTAATACTGATGCCGGAAGGAATGTGTTCATCAACTCAAGAAGTGAGGTTGAAAAGGAATCTATTTCATCTAAGAGAAGCCAAGTAGATGTCAATGACTGTTGGAAGAGTGGTCAAAGAGTGGTTGGAAATGTCAACGCACTGTCAATGAGCGCAGTCACAATGCGTTTTCAGGAAGTTCACAGAGCAGTCAGAGAAACATCAAAGAGTAGTGAAAAGTTGTGTACTGTTACACAAACGTTCAAAGAGCGGTCATAGTATTGTTTGAGGGCAAATGAAGAAGTGGTCAACCCCAACAGTGCTCAAAGTGCAATTGTCACTTACAGGTGCTGGAGGTTGGGGAGCTGGAAGATCTTGGCAGGGATGGTCGAGAGGCGGTTACGGTTGAGCCTGAGGACCTGCAGAGTGCTGGATAGGTTGACAAAACAGCCTGTCTCCAGGGTGGAAATGCGGTTGTTGTTCATGATACTACAGGAGGAGAAGAAAATACAGTCAAGAGCATATAATGAGATATATTGATCATATAATTAATTCCAAAGAGGAAAATGACCAAACAAATGTTACCATTTGATCCGTACACTTAGTCCCAGTCAAAAGTTAACAAACCTACTCATTCAAGGGTTCATTTATTTTTTACTATTTTCTACATTGTAAAATAATAGTGAAGACATCAAAACTATGAAATAACACACATGGAATCCTGTAGTAACTAAAACAAGTGTTTAATTTGTTTAACTCTAATGAGGACCGCCACAGGAAAGGAAGACCCAGAAATACAGTCGTATGCAAAAGTTTGGGCACCCCTGACAATTTCCATGATTTCCATTTATAAATAATTGGGTGGATCAGCAATTTCATTTTGATCTATCAAATAACTGATGGACA
Organism: Thymallus thymallus; assembly: GCA_023634145.1. Taxonomy (NCBI): domain Eukaryota; kingdom Metazoa; phylum Chordata; class Actinopteri; order Salmoniformes; family Salmonidae; genus Thymallus; species Thymallus thymallus. The sequence goes on from CM042420.1 coordinate 11,804,489, forward strand.
GTAATATTTCAGTAGTGAAACAAGGTTTATTGGATTAACAGAAAATATGCAATATGCATCAAAATGAAATTAGACAGGTGCATACATTTGGGCACCCCAACAGAAAAATCACATCAATATTTAGTAGAGCCTCCTTTTGCTAAAATAACAGCCTCTAGACGCTTCCTATAGCCTCTAATGAGTGTCTGGATTCTGGATGAAGGTATTTTGGACCATTCCTCCTTACAAAACATCTCCAGTTCAGTTAGGTTTGATGGTTGCCGAGCATGGACAGCCCGCTTCAAATCATCCCACAGATTCTCAATGATATTCAGGTCTGGGGACTGGGATGGCCATTCCAGAACATTGTACTTGTTCCTCTGCATAAATGCCGGGGTAGATTTTGAGCAGTGTTGTATTGTTGAAATATCCAGCCCCGGCGTAACTTTAACTTTGTGACTGATTCTTCAACATTATTCCCAAGAATCTGCTGATATTGAGTGGAATCCATGTGACCCTCAACTTTAACAAGATTCCCAGTACCGGCACTGGCCACACAGGCCCACAGCATGATGGAACCCCCACCAAATTTTACTGTGGGTAGCAAGTGTTTTTCTTGGAACGCTGTGTTCTTTTGCTGCCATGCATAATGCCCCTTGTTATGACCAAATAACTCAATCTTTGTTTCATCAGTCCACATCAACTTATTCCAAAATGAAGCTGGCTTGTCCAAATGTGCGTTTGTGGCGTGTGTGCAGAAAAGGCTTCTTCCGCATCACTCTCCCGTACAGCTTCTCCTTGTGCAAAGTGCGCTGAATTGCTGAACGATGCGCAGTGACACCATCTGCAGCAAGATGATGTTGTAGGTCTTTGGAGGTGGTCTGTGGGCTGTTTTTGACCGTTCTCACCATCCTTCGCCTTTGCCTCTCCGATATTTTACTTGGCCTGCCACTTCTGGCCTTAACAAGAACTGTGCCTGTGGTCTTCCATTTCCTCACTATGTTCCTCACAGTGGACACTGACAGCTTACATCTCTGCGATAGCTTTTTGTAGCCTTCCCCTAAACCATAATGTTGAACAATCTTTGTTTTCAGGTCATTTGAGAGTTGTTTTGAGGCCCCCATGTTGCCACTCTTCAGAGGAGAGTCAAAGAGAACAACAACTTGCAATTGGCCACCTTAAATACCTTTTCTCATGATTGGATGCACTTGTCTATGAAGTTCAAGGCTTAATGAGCTCACCAAACCAATTGTGTGTTCCAATTAAATCAGTGCTAAGTAGTTACAGGTATTCAAATCAACAGAATGACAAGGGTGCCCAAATATTTGCATAGCCTATTTTTCACATCTGATTAAATTTCATACAACTTAATATAGCAACACTAAAATTCTTTGTCTGGACAATACCCCAGTACTCAGCTTTTATTAGAAAATGAATGGCATGCCACTGATCATTTTCTGTGACGACAGAGTAAATTATTATGCAGCCTCAGAGGGGTGCCCAAACTTTTGCATACGACTGTACCTCTGCTGCAGAGGACAAGTTCATTAGAGTTACCAGCCTCAGATTGCAGCCCAAATAAATGCTTCACAGAGTTCAAGTAACAGACACATATCAACATCAACTGTTCAGAGGAGATGGCCTGAATCCGTCATGGTGGAATTGTTGCAGAGAAGCAATAAGAAGAAGACACTCGCAATGGACATTAGACAGGTGGAAATCTGGTCTGGTGAGTCCAAATTTGAGATTTTTGGTTCCAACCACTGTGTCTTTGTGAGACGCAGAGTAGGTGAACAGATGATCTCTGCATGGATGGTTCCCACCGTGAAGAATGGAGGGGGAGGTGTGATGGTGCTTTGCTATTTAGAATTCACGGAACACTTAACCAGCATGGCTACTACAGCATTCTGCAGCGATACGCCATCCCATGTGGTTTGTGCTTAGTGGGACTATCATTTGTTTTTCAACAGGATAATGACCCAAAACACACCTCCAGGCTGTGTAAGGGCTATTTGACCAAGAAGGAGAGTGAATGTTTTTTTTTTACTTTTATTCAACGCGGCAAGCCAGTTAAGATCCAGTAATACAGTCTGGATTCGAACCAGGTTGTCTGTAGTGATGCCTCAAGCACTGAGATGCAGTGTCTTAGACCACTGCGCCACAAGGAGTGCTGCATCAGATGACATGGCCTCCACAAATCACCCAACCTCAACCCAATTGAGATTTGGGATGAGTTGGACCACAGAGTGAAGGAAAAGCAGCAAACATTCCGGGTGAAGATGGTTGAGAGAATGTGCAAAACTGTCATCAAGGCAAAGGGTGGCTACTTAGAATAATCTAAAATATATTTGGATTTGTTTAACAATATTTTAGGTTACTACATGATTCCATATGTGTTATTTCAGTTTTTTTTTTTTTCACGTTTATTTAACCAGGTATGCCAGTTGAGAACTAGTTCTCATTTACAACTGCGACCTGGCCAAGATAAAGCAAAGCAGTGACAATAAAAAAACAACAGAGTTACACATTGTATAAACAAACGTACTATATACAGACAAACGTACTATATACAGGTGCAATGATCTGTAAGCAGCTCTGACAGCTGATGCTTAAAGTTAGTGAAGAAGATAGGAATCTCCAGCTTCAAGGATTTTTGCAATTCGTTCCAGTCATTGGCAGCAGAGAACTGGAAGGAATGGCGGCCAAAGGAGGTGTTGGCTTTGGGGGTGACCAGTGAAATATACCTGCTGGAGCGCAGGCTACGGGTGGGTGTTGCCATGTTGACCAGTGAGCTAAGATAACGCAGGGCTTTACCTAGCAAGGACTTATAGATAACCTGGATCCAGTGGGTTTGGCGATGAATACGTAGTGAGGGCCAGCCAACGAGAGCCTTCACTATTATTCTACAATGTAGAAAATAGTACAAATAAAGATAAACCCTTGAATGAGTAGGTGTGTCCAAACTTTTGACTGGTACTGTATATAGTATTCTTGGACGGAGTTTAACCATGCATTTTAGTTAGAAGGTAAAAACGGACGGACTCACAGGTTCTTGAGAGGCAGTGCAGGGAAGGAGTAAGCCTTGATTTCCACTATGCTGTTATTGCTGAGGTCCAGGGTCTCCAGGCCTTGCAGGGGCCTCAGCTGCTCCAGAGAGACCTTCGTGATCCTGTTGTTTGCTCTGAAAACACAGATAGAACGGCTCCGATGAACGATAGAAAATACGGTGTATTTTAACAACGCGGGTAACCAGTCTAACATTTCCAGACATACAAACACTCAGAGCAGTCAATTAGCGGGTGGTATAAAAAATAAAAATACAAATAAAAGACCAAACTCGCCCGAGCATTCCCCTCGACCCTCCCTACCCATTTTCTCATTATTATTATTATTATTATTATTATTATGTTAATATTATAAATCTTTCCTAGAACATTGAGTCTCTCCCTGAACCATGAAAAAGAACACTATTCCCTGGTTGTCTAAGACAGGGGGGAGGAAGGGGCAATAGAAGGGCTAACCAATGTCACTACTCATCTCAACAGGTCAAAACAGCCATTTGGTTTAGTGCTGTGTTATTTTGTTTATAAGGTAATTACTAACAAGGTATTTAAAAAAATAACCTGCCAATTACTTGGCTGATGAATACCATTCCCTCAGTGAAAGCATGCCTCAGCAGAGGCCGGCAATTTCCTGAGCTGCACGCCTCTTAAATTGCAGTGCAGGGACTGCTTAGTTATAAACAGAGTCTGTACAGAGCAGTCTTTGTGTATGGGCCTCAACGGGTAGAGAAAGAGAGAGCCAGGGAAAGGGAGAGCGAGGGAAAGGGAGAGTGAAGGAGAGGGAGAGCCAGGGAAAGGGAGAGCCAGGGAAAGGGAGAGTGAAGGAGAGGGAGAGCCAGGGAAAGGGAGAGTGAAGGAGAGGGAGAGCCAGGGAAAGGGAGAGTGAGGAAAAATAGTAGGAATTCCCTCTATTACGCCAGACTGCAGGCCCTGTTTCAGTATTAAATTGCAAGGCTAACATAAAAACACCCCCCCCCCCCACAAAAAAAAATGTTAATCGTTAAATAATTTTTTCTTCTTTATGATTCATATTTTACACATTTCTTTGTGAATATTTCTGATACTGACCCCAAAGTGAATGTTAACGTTTTCCCTATACCGTGCATGAAATGCACACGTCAACATACAGCCCTTTGGAGAAATTGATGAACATTGACATGGCTGAGAAGGATTGCTTTATGTGAATACTAGTACCCTTCAAGAAGACGCCAATGAGAAAACAACAATGAAACTAACACACTGAACCAGCACTAGTCGAGAGCCAGACTCAAAGTTTCAAACTAGCTCAGCTGTACGCCTGGCCAAAGCGAGACTAAAACAGCACAGAAGATACAATCAAGCGAGAAATTGAGCACAGTGGCAACGTAGCTTCTCAGTCCATCATAACACCCCAGAAAGTGGGATCTTTGACTTGGACAGAGCAGTCATTTTCCACACATTTCCTTAAATCTTCTACCATCCATACCTCTCTTATGACTAGGCTCCCCACGTAGAGACAGTAACACCCCTTGGCAGCCTTACCAACAAAACATAGAGGAAAACAGACGAGTGCGTCTGTCAGTCAGTCCAACCTGGAACAAAGGCAGTACTAGAAGGATATATGTATAGAGGCCCAGGGAGGAGAGGCTGATGGGGTGTCTGGGGCACGTAGGGGTAGAGCCTGCCACAGCACGTCCCTCTGCCTAGCCTCTGGCAAGGCCAAGACTCAACGCTTGGTTCTATGCCAACCAACTGTAAGAGTGTGGGGCTGAGGGTGGGGGTAGGGTCTGGGAGGCTGAAACCCAATCCCTTTTTTTTTTTTTTTCTTAAACACTCAGTCACTGCCTAAAAATGGTTTTATTTCATTTTTAAAATAACAGTTTAGGCAACGGCCACAGGCTGAGCTAGACGCAGTGCAGAACACCACACCACCCACACTAGAAAGGGTACAAGCCGGCCTTTTGTGTGCAGATTTGCAAAGGGCTTTCCACGCACCGCAGCCCCTGTGGTCCCAAACAAAAGGGGCACACACCATCTGGGTCTGGGTTTTCATGTTCACCTGACTGGTCGCTGAGAGAAAAGGAGAAGAGGGTCTGGCGAGAAAAAAATAGAAAGAACCTGTATTTCCAGTTTTGTGGAGCCCCAGACTTCAATATATGTTTGGGGGGGTTGGAAAGCAACTGTCAGAGCTGACTGCTCAGTCCATGTTCCTCTACAAAAGACAGACTGACCCTGGGGCCTGTCAGCTGGAGGGAGGTTTGATGTGGTGGTGGTGGTGATGAGTCCCTGGTCTTGATACCCCAACACCCTCTCCCTTCCCCCCATGGTAAACATCTGGCCAGCTGTGGAGCCTCACCCTGGAGCCTTAGACTCCACAACCAGACAACTCATATACAGTTATGGTCAACATTATTGGAACCCCAGAATTTTAAGTAAATCACGTACAATATCTCCTGAAGAAAAGTGTGTAGTGAAACATCTTTGGTCTATATACGCTCACCTGTTTGATACCGAGCAGCACAGGATAAAACAATAATTAAAAAAATACATAGGATGAAAAAGTATAAAAACTGAAACATTGCCATGACATGATTATTGGAACCCTTTTGAGGAATACAAATCAGTTTGAAAAAAAGAACTAGATTAGACTCACTAGCGGTAAATTAGAAATTACTCACCTGTGATAAATTATCAGTGCTCATATGACTTGAATTAACCAAAGAATGACAGCTTTCATTCATAAAAAGGCCACTTTTATTCCCTGTTCCCTTTTCACAATGGCAAAGACAAGAGAGACGTCTGAGAGAATCAGAAATTCTATTATCACCAAACACAAGAATTCTAAAAGGGTACAAGGCCATCTCCAAAGACCTTGGCATCCCCGTTTCAACAGTTCGCAATGTTATTAAGAAGTTTGCTACTCATGGAACTGTCAAGAACCTCCCAGGACGTGGTGGAAAGAGGAAAATCGATGAGAGAAGTCTTCTAAGGTTGGTGCAAACTGTGGCAAAAACACCACGTAAAACATCCAAAGAGCTTAAGGCTGACCTGGAGCAATCTGGAGTGATGGTTTCAACCTGCACCATACGCTGCACACAAAACCAAGAAGGGCTTTATGGGCAAAAGCCAAGGAGGACCCCACTGCTGAAAGAAAGACAAAGACACGACTGATCTTTGCCAAAACCTACCTAGGCAAACCACAATCCTTCTGGGAAAATGTTCTATGGACAGAAGAAACCAAATTAGAGCTCTTTGGCAATGCAGACCAGCGATTTGTTTATAGGCGACGAAATTAAGCTTACAAGGAAACACCCTACCTACAGTTAAACATGGTGGAGGATCTGTAATGTTGTGGGGCTTCTTTGCAGCCTCTGGTACTTTAAACGTATTAAAGGAATCGTGAAATCAGAGGATTACCAAGGCATTTTAGAACTAAATGTGTTACCCAGTGTAAGAAAACTAGGTTTGGGTTGAAGATCATGGGTCCTCCAGCAGGATAAGGACCCAAAGAATGTATCCAAAAGCACAACAGAATAGTTGAAAAGGGCAAAATTGACTGTTTTAAAACAGGCCAGAAATGAGTCATGATCTCAATCCGATTGAAAATCTTTGGAGAGAGCTGAAATCTGCCATTGGGAAATGGAATCCTGCAAACATTCAAGAGCTTGAACAAATTGCAATGGAAGAAACTACCAGAAGACAGGTGCAAGAAGCTTCTAGATGGCTACAAGAAACATTTGGAGGCTGTCACTGTTACCAAAGGTTGTGCAACCAAATATTAGGGAAGGGTGCCTTTAATGCTGTCCAGGTCATATTTGATGTTTCTTCTTTGAAATCACTACACGTAAGTTGAAAAGGCATCTTGTTTTGTTGAATGACTTGGGCATCCTATTAAAATATTCTGATGATACAAAGTTGTTACATTTCCATTGATTTCTGAAGATATTGTACATGATATACAAAAAAAATCAACACTGCCAAAAATGTTGACCAGAACTGTATGGCCAACCCTATTTGAGTGCAAATGGGCCAGATATACTGTATCAAGGATTCAGTTTAGCTGCTTGTGATGCTAACCTTCAGCTACATTGTGGAGAATGAGCAGGAGAAGCCCCAAATACAACATTGTGTCCCAAGCTGATGTTGTTCATGCTTACTCTATGACACACTTCACACTTGAACACAAACAGCGCTGCAACAAATGAGCCTCTCCATGGCTTTGAAAAACTTGACATGACCCATATGGAGCATAAGAAGCCATACATGTCATGGGAAGTACAAAGACCACACAAGTCAACGCCTTTTATAACCCCCATTTTTATTTGATTTATTTAACTAGGCAAGTCAGTTAAGAACAAAATTCTTATTTACAATGACGGCCTACCGGTGAACAGTGGGTTAACGACAGATTATTACCTTGTCAGCTCGGTGATTCGATCCAGCAACCTTTCGGTTACTGGCCCAACGCCTTAACCACTAGGCTACCTGCCGCCCCGTCCCATGAGGACCCCTATATTGAAGGATGTGGTCAAGACCATCTGGCAAAACATGGACTACACACAGCAGAGGCCAGCCCTCTCTAGATAGATAGAGCGATAGGCTAGGTGAGGACCTACAGGAACTGTTATGATTCACGTGCTTAAATCGAACCCTGTGTATTAACCTGTAAGTACAACATACTACAGAACCCCTGAATCTCAACACCCAACCAACTAACCTTAAACATTGTGGCAAGATAACGCAGATGAGGGCTGTGATATCAACTGAGACTGTGCAGTTGAGGCCTACAGGGAGAGACGTGAAGGAGAACTTGGCTACGGTCCATCCAACAAAACAGTTTCTCTCCATATCTTTCTCTCTCTACTCTCCAACATCTGCCCAGAGATCTAATGAGAGCTTTTGAAAGGCAAACCTAAACGCTGTGTACCGGAGAGTTCCTAGTGCCTATCTGTTGATCTCCACCCGTCGGGCCAACTCCACAGACAAACAAGCAGGGATTTGTCCTTTTTGACGGCACACACTTCAAATTTGTTTAACCAATTTTCTCACAAATAAGGTTACTATGCACCATTATGTTAGTTTCAAGACCTGCCTGTTAGTCTTGTTTGAGTCTCTTTAGGATTTAACTTGTCATACACAATGAAACGTGTGAACAGAGGAGTTTAAAGCATCTATCAAACTGTGCTTTGTTTATTCATGAAATGAAGCAGGTAGCACATGCATGTGCCCCAACTTGTGGAAACTCCAAGCCTTTGGGTATAGTAGCCAACTTAATAACTATTTGAATAGAAGACGGTATACCCTACATTAACAGTGAGCTGATCCTAGATCAGCTGAAATGTGATGACAGACTCATTGAAGTGTAATCTAAGGAATTTGATTGATATCAGTAAAAAAAAAAAGCAAACATTAAAAAAATTAGACCACACAGCAGGACATGTCAATTTGAATTACACTTGTGTCTAATTTGGCAGTTTTCGAGCAAATCTACTCCACATTTTTGGACTGTGTTGCCTTCACACTCTGAATTTGTTTATCTGAAGAAATATGACCTACATAAACAAGACCACAGTGTGAGACGATTATAGACAGCTGACGCTGCACCAGAACTATTCCTTTAAAAGAATAACAAAATTCACGTAAACTATAGCTAAAAAGCAGAAGCAGCTGTCAAACAGATACACACATACACAAACAAGTGGAATCAACAACAGAGGTTTCCTAAACCCCCCCCCCTTTTTTTCTCCATTTAGTACAGTCCGATTTTTTTCCTTACATTCACACATATTGAAGATTTTCTTCCCCTTCCTCCATTTCTCTGGCCTGGGAGGGGAGTAAGGAAAAGAAGGACCCGGGGTATCGAATGCCACTTATTCAAACAGCCAGGCAGAAATTGCGGCAGCTCTCGTCAACTTCCTTGACCCCACCGCCCAGAGTAAAAACAAAACGGCAATAACCCTGCAGCTGGTAGTAATTGAGTAGTGATCATCTTAATTAATTTAACAATTTCCCAGGAATTTATGGTAGGGGATGGGGGCTTTAACCAGATTGCTGTGAAATCCCCTCTCGTTGAGTTTGGTGGGCTAGACAAATTATCTGGTGATTCCAGGGCTGATTAGGTATTTGGGGAAGAGACTCTCTGTGTATGGAAAAGGTAACTGAGTTGGAACTGGAAAGAGCTTCATATTCTGCTTCTGCTTCGTCAAACAATTCATTCTTTCTTAGAAAGTGTTATCTCTATGGTTAACTAAGCTGACTGATATGCTTGGATGTCTTGTTTACAAAGCTTTTGGCAACAGACATTGTAACTCAACACTGCAATAACCTAATATCTACTAAACCAGTGTTTCCCAACTCTGGTCCTTGAGTACCCTCAACAGTACACATTGTAACCCTGGACAAGCACACCTGATTCAACTGGTCAACTAATCATCAAGCCCTCACAATGAGCTGAATGAGGTGTGTTTGTCCAGGGCTACAACAAAAATGTGTACTGTTGGGGGTACTGGAGGTCCAGGGTTAGGAAACACTGTACGAAACCAACAATATAACTCTTTCTCTCATTGTTCAACCATGTTTCCCTTCAGATAGACATTGTGTATTACGTATCAGTTATAGCACAGCAGTTGATATGGTCCTACTGAAACGTGACAATGTACAGGAACAAAGTTGTGATGATGTGTTTGCTGTGCCATTAGCCATTTGGGTCAGATGCTGATGTAGTGTTTAATATGGCGTCTGATACGGTGTGTGCCTGAGCCTCCCCAGCTAACGCAGCAGCCTTGCTTCTCATTACAGGCGCCAGTCAGAAAAATAAGTCATCCAATGGCTTCTCAAAACTCTGTTCTTTTTCCAATAGGAAATACCACACACATATTCTCCATCAATGATGCCAACACCAGCAACAAAAAGAAAGAGAGTTTGCTTTCAATGGTGAAATCCATTGGAATTGTTCTCATATTCATCCATTATACAGTATGTTTTCCAAAGCAACATCAACCAAATATGCATCATGAGTGGAGAATTGAGAGGAGAATAGTATTCTACAACTCCTAAAAGCTTTGAATGTTGTCTAACCGACAATGTTTACAAGTTCATAAATGAATTTCAAAATCAGACCTATTGGAAATCAAACATACCCTGGTGAACGGAATTTTGCTTTGGTTCCAGGTAATACCGCCAGCCGCATCTGTGGCCTAGAGGCTATGCACCTAAACGTCTGACGACAAATTGACTAATAGCCGACGTCTGAATTCCCTTTGGCTGTTGGCTTCTTTCTCTGGTGTTGCTGTCAAGTTCAGGCTGGATGAGGAATATGCCTCTTCTAGTTTGAGACGGAGATGCATTCTTATGCGAAAAAAACATCTTATCCATTGATTTTGTGAGACACGTTGTGCCGGGGGGAAACGTTTGAAATCAATGCCTTTGAAACCTCTGACATTGATGGGTCTATTTGTCTTTGAAAACGCATGAAAGACCCACATTGCTCCATCATGTTCTGGAGCCATCCTATTAGGACTGTATACTAACACAACCTCCAGATGGATGAAATGCCACACTACTCATATAGACTATCTATAAAGGAAATGAGATGGACAGACAAACTCTAGTCTTACAGATCCTGGATCAGCACGCTGGAACCACCTCTGGCGATTCCATTTTTAAACAATGACATTTACTTTCAGACATGTGACTGACTTGTCTCAAACCAAACTGGCTGCCATACCTGGGACAGCCCAGTCTGGGAACCAACTCAGCCAAAAGGGGTTCCGCCAAGGAGGGAGGAGCAGCGCTACACTGTTAACTAGCACTGACAACTTTGATGAGTGGGTTGGTGGACGGGGGCTGGGGCGGGGCTGGGGGGGTTGCTTCAAAAGTAATTCATACTTACAGAATGAGGGTGGTGATGTTTGCCGCATGAGGGCCCAAATCAGGTACCGTCTCCAATTCATTGTTGTTTAGCTTTCTGTAAACACACAAGCATCAAGATTGTTTGTCACATGTGGTGTGTAGGGGAGGTGGAGGTAGAGGGTTTGTGACGGACGTTGTTTACTCTAGGAAGTACAGAACACAGAGTATACTTACATCTCACTTAGGTGCCACAGTTTCCTAAACACAGTGCTGTCGAGTGACTGCAATTTATTATGGCTCAGGTCCCTGTAAAGAAAGACGTGTGTTAGAGGAAAGTTACACCACATGGAGGGCCGTTCACTTCGCAACCAATCATACACTGGCCTCTCTGTTTTTAAACAGGAGACATAACTTGTCTGAGTGAGCCTAGCCTATACAGCTCCAACTGAAGTAATGTTGGAAAGCAACGGAGTCATTTTCAAAACAAACCACAGTATGCAAAAAATTAAAAAAAGCTAACCAGCTATAGGCCTAATTTTGGCATAGCACCCTTTTTTTAAAGCATTGAGAGAAACTCCATGCCAGACAAGCTCACGCATCCAATCTGCTCTTGAATCACCGAGCCAAAACAGACAACCAGATAAATTATGGAGGGGAGAGATTCATTTTTTTTCTGTTTTTGAGAGAGGGTGGAAAACCGGCCTAGAGAAGCCTGCCTAGTCCAGAGTGTAATAAAGCTGTGGAGTTATTGACGCTGCTGCGCACAATCAACATTGTGGTGCCAGACCTTTTTTTTTTTTGCTTGCCCCCCATCTGGAATCCATCAACTGGAGCTGAGAGGAGGGAGGGAAAAAACCTAACAACTGGTAATCTATTCACAATGCCGGGAAAGCCAGTTTCCAAGCCGAAACACTGCTGTTGGATTTTTCTAGATCTGGCCCTGGTTTATTTTTCAGCAAATAGTTTCTTCAACAAGAGTTTTAATTCTCTTTCTAAATTGTTTTTTTCCCCCCCTTCCCAACACGCAGCCGTATGTTTTTGTTCCACTAATCAGGCCACATGGGAGAGGTGGAGAGGTGTAGGTGAAAAACCAGTCGATGTGTCCTTGAGCAAAGCACTTGACCCTAATTTGCTCCAGGCGCTGACCCTGTAGGTAGACCGTCATTGTAAATAAGAATTTGCTCTTAACTGACTTGCCTAGTTAAATAAAGGTTACATTTTAATAGTATATATTATTTTTTTAAATGTAACCTTTATTTAACTAGGCAAGTCAGTTAAGAACAAATAAATAAATAAATATATATATGCTTTGGCCTGTATCTATTAGACTTGTGAAAATGTGCACCACACATTTATCTGTATCTGAAGAGTGAATTAACTATCTATCCTCTTAGTAATGACATAAGATAGACCTTCTGGTTCTTTGATGTGGTTCTTAAAGCATTTGGACTAATACAGATTTTTAAAAAAAATTATAATTGGTAATTGGCTTCCAAGCTGACAAAAGGCATTCCCTTCCCCACCAGCTAACGCTCTCACGTTATAATCCAGAGCACCTTCTCTCCTTATCTCTGAAGTGCCATAACATAAGGGCTTGATATGACACTTTAACTGAGACTTTTTCAGCAGACACTGAAGCCTGTATCGCTCATGTAAATGTGTGAAAACTTAAAGTTTTTTGATAATGCCAAGTTATTCTAATAGTTAATCACATCTGCTTTTAGCGAGGTGAGAACTGGTTGTGGTTGTGGATGTGATGGGGTGGTCTGGTAATACAGCAATGTTGAGTGAGTCTCCTGAGAGTGCTTACCTCCTCAAATGCATATTATGCTACAATCCAGCTATAAAGCCTAAAAAAAACTATGAAAAATGAACATTTGTATTTTATTGAATCGTAAAATCTCTACCCCTCACTCACTGAGAAATGTGAAGCTCAAACTAAATGCCTCTCCCACCTTCCTTCACTCCCACATTCAATCCCTCCCTCCATCCATCCCTCCTTCCCTCGCTTTCTCTCTCTTTCAGAGAGTTTGAACAAACTAATCCAACAGTGGCTCCTTAATCAGTACCATCGGTGGCTCTGGAGTTGCTAATTCAGCAGAAATAATGGGGTGCTGGGAAACAAAGGGCCGAGCGGTTTAAGACGTGCTGGAGAGCCACTCGTAAATTAGCATGCCGGAGTGCAAAGAATTTCCCCCCCATGTGGAACTTTTTTCTCCCTTTTTCTATTTGGAAGGCCTCCTTGGTTACGAGGCTGTGCCTGTGTTTTCTGGCAACGTGAAATTTCCAGAGCAGGCAGCACACATTTTGTAAATGCCAAAAAAACATTCTAACAGGGGACTAACTAGCCTAGCTGTGTTGTTAAATATGAACTAGAAACCACAGGCTAGTAGTAAGGATACATCAGTCTGAATGGAAGCCAGGCAAGCAGACGTATGAACATCTGCTTATTAATAAATGTTAAGCAACTATTTGAGGCGTTACCATGGGAGACTGGCCTGGAGTGCTTATGACTTCATTTGACGTTATGTATTTATTGTCTTAACAGCCCTGGGGCCTGAAGAAGTACTGAGCTCACAGAATAAGGAAAGGTCTAATGATGGTATCACCTCATTAACAAAAGGCAAACAATTGTCATTCGGAGGTAGGCAGCAGTTGGTCCCATCTAGGGCCTAGTGTAATGGACATCTCCTCATCGTGATGTCACCTGATATTTACATGCTGAAAAAACAGTTGACGAACCTCTCGAGGTTCAACAAGTTGTCAAAATGAATTGTAATCAATTGTTTACGACAGCATTTTAGGCTCTTCGTTCATAGAAATTGTGCTAGCTCTAAAATCGTGAACGCCTCCATGAACCATATGCTGTAAAGTTGGCAAATTATTGTACCTTTACTGCACAAACAACAAACTCAAAAGCAAAGAGTACTACCAACTCACTAGCCTACTGATGTTGGCATGTCTTGATGGGCCTACTGGGTTATTGGAATAATCCTAAAACTCTGTGCAGTAGGTAGGCCAACTAATGATTCACTAGTGTAGAAAGACTGACAATGGGACATTGATGTGCAAAGGTCATTAGCTTAACATCTTCTTCTAAACTGCCTGCTTTATTGTTCACAAGCCAGAGCTTCCTTGCTGTTCCTGAAGAGTATGTCTCACATGTCCTATAGGTATTCACATGGAAGAATTGTAGGCAGTGTGACATAACAAGAAATACGTTTGATTTAAATGACAGTGTAGTTCGGGTGTAAATTCCCAATTTCTTTGAAGTTCAGAGTATTTTTCTATATCTGAAATAACACCAAATGTTGCTACGGAATGGTAAACAGTTGGGTAAAGTGACCCAATATACCAGAATTTGAAATCACAATAAAATCAATGTAAAAAAAAAAATCTAAATAATACTATTCTAAATGTGACAAACAACTTGTGTTCAGTAAATATATATATAATGGTTTAGTTGGTAGAACATGGCGCTTGCAAAGCCAGGGTTGTGGGGTTGTTTCCCACGGGGGACCAATACGGGGAAAAGTACAAAACTGTATCCACTCACTACTGTACGTCGCTCTGTATAAGACCATATGCCTAAATGACCAAAAAAAAAGTTTTGGCCCTCGCACCTTGGAAAATGGAGAGGCCTATCGTGAGCCATTGCGAAATACTTTCTGAACAAACACCAAATCAGTCTTTTGGAATACAAAAGTAATGATTTAGGACTGATTTGCCTTTATTGTTGATGTGAAGTGAAATAAACTTAGTTTCCAAACGGTTTCATTCTCTTCGAATCGTCAGTAAGCAACAACGTAACAAAGTTGGCAACGTTGTAACAAATCACGTAATTATCTACATACATGTATCTATTCGAGTATTCATCCATACACTTGTTAACTATGTTAAAACCTATATCTATCAAATTACTCATTTCAAACATAGGTGTGAAAAGTAATTAAGATAGCTGTTCGTATCTATGTGCAGTTTAGATAAAACGGCAAGTCAACAAAACCTCTAAATTTACTTACAATTGTACGGTCCATTCCGGAAGATTTTCAGGAATTCCACGCCTTTTCAACCGACTGCAGTCCAAAAGGTCTCCAAAACATGTGCATGGAGACGGACACGTCCTTGTGTTTTCATCATATCCAAGTATAAATTCTATTCGGGGAAACAGTAAGAAAACGACCGCATACATCGCAGCGTTGAGAGGCTGCATAGATGCGGACATTTTTGCCCCCCAATTTTTTAGAGAAAAGCGCGAGAAAATCCGATATAGTAAAAGTTCCAAACCAAGGACACTGTTGTACGGTTAAGTCAGCGGTTAGTCTTTAAATCCAATTCCTCGACCGTATTCCTTTGAAACTACGAACATATGTCAAATGTTTTTACGGGACACAAACTTCTCCATACCTCCGTAAAAGTTTTTGCCTGTACTAGACTACTTTTTGCAGTGCACTCGCAGCAGCCACTACTTTCAAGGCTCCCAACAGCGCGCCTCTCTATTGGTTGTTGGAGTGATGCGCACCGGGAGGGGGTGTAGATAGTAGGCCTGTCTTTTATTCTTATTTAACACAACCTTGTTTACACCATAATGTTGATGACACAAACAGACTGCTTACTGTAGTCTGGTGGAGATGTTTAACAGACATATTTGCTCATGTTTGTCAAAGACAGTCTTACCACAAATACAACTAAGTTTTTTGATAACGCATGGCCATAGGTAATTCGTTTTTATGACTTATTACTGGTTGTAAATTCTCAAAAGCTTAACAATGTGTAATCTCTGATAAATGCTTACATTAGCAAGATAAAGGCTACTTTCCACTCTCTCTTTGTTTATGAAAAGGTGTAAAACAGTACAGTGAAATTCTCGCCTTGAGAGCTCTTTCCAACAATACAGTGATAATAATATAGATACTAGAAACTAGAATACAAAGTAAAAGTAAGAATAAAAACCACACAAGAACTACAGCGAGAGTTTAAGAAACTCCTGTCTCTTTGTTTATTACCACGTGAAAGACACATCATGACACTTCATGGCCCATTGTAATGTGCCAAGCCTTCCAGAGTGTGAAAGAGCAGTTTCCTGTAAATTCTCTTTTCTGTTGTTCTCTTCGTCTTATCATTCATCCTCCCATGCTATTAGGTGTGACTGTAGATATACTGTAGATGTGCTTAGGCCAGGGTCAGATCCCAGTTGGTTACACTTCCATAAATTGCAGTTCACTCTGTGAGATCCTTCAGGCAAAATTACCTGAATAATGTATGATTCTAATAAGTCCTGATTGCTTGCAGCATAACTGACTCTATTTCCTGCTCCATTTTTGCCCAATTACAAAAAAAAACTCACCCCAATTTCCTCAGAAAATTGCACATCCTCTGGCTATCCCAAACGGGCTCAATCTGTCCTTTTTCCCCAAAGTACCTCTTTATTTGACAGACATTGTGTTAGTTCTTCCCCTCCAACTCACAATGAAGGTCATTAAGTTGAGGCATGTGTATTGTTGTCTTTAAGCAGTCTCTTGACTGCTTTATTGCATCAATAATTGAAACGGCAAGGTGTGACACTTGTCCTTCGGCCCAGTTGCCCCAATTAGCTTAGTCATTTGTATTCAAAATGGGTCACCTGGTCAATTGAAAATGAGATTGGCCTCTAGAATCAGAATACAAGCAAACTGGGGCACAGGAGAATCAATTTTCATTGACGCCAATACAGCCAGAGAGCAACTTCATTATTTTATTCTGTCCTAAAACTTCAGCAACAAATTAGGAGCTATCTTCTCGGATTGTCCTGTTAACTGTCTTTACCAGTATAGCTCGCTGTGCAACAAATTCTTACTTATGTCTAAGGCACATTTTGTAAGGTATTAAGTTATGCACCTTAAATGAGGTAGGCTAAACATCTAAAACACCAAAATGGTGTGTTGGCAATTTAGAATGTGAGAACCACAAGAAGGACAGCGGAGTCACTGACCACCTTCCGGAGTCACCTGAAACCCTACCTCTTTAAGGAATACCTGGAATAGTACAACAGTAATCCTTCATTTTTACTAACGCTTCTCTTTTGTCTAAACTAACACCTGACTTATTTGCCTGCTAGCACTGACTTTGCTCACAGCTGCTTGCTTATAGAAATGTATTTACTGTGATGGAGATGTGGTTGTCCCACTGGCGATCCTAAGTTGAATGCACCAATTTGTAAATCGCTCTGGATAAGAGCATCTGCTAAATGCCTAAAATGTAAAATGTAAAAAATTCGAAATGATTGATCAACGATAATTATTGGATTGTACTAGATACAATTTGTAACTAGATAGAATTTTGGTCCCCTTTAACATATAATTACAGACTCAACTCTGTTTCAATCATCTGTGAAAGTCTATTTGAGATCAGTATTGAAAAAGTATGTAATAACCTGAAAAAAATACAGTCCTTTATCTTTTGTAGCCTAGAACCAGTACTTGTTTTTTCATCAATCCCAAATAATGACAGAAAAAGTATTGTTTTTCTGTGTCTATGTGTTATCAGTTATTTTACCATCAGCAAAAACAGTCTTCAACACCTCATTCTAACACATTGAATTGGACTAAATCCACAGACAACCACACATTTTCTAGAACGTCTGTCTTAGTAATAGCACCCTGGAACAACAACAGTGTGGGACTGCATGGGGAGTTTGGGGGTGGAAAGGCATGCCTATGCATCTGCATGACCGCCGTGATTGATTAGGTCCCTGGGGACCCCTGCTGGATTAGGGAAAAGAGGGGGGGGGGAGCATGTAGGCAAGCCAGGCCTGGATGGTGTGTGAAATGCCCTAAGGGCTCTAGGAAGTCCAATCCCTGATCAGTTGATTGCTTCCTCGTGCTTCACCACTCTGCAGTGGTCTCACTCTCAGACTGAGAGCAGGGAGACGAGGCAGCAACAACGGCAGTTGTTAGCCCAACCAACCCACACTCTTTAACATAAAAACCACTGGGTGAACACCAACCGATACATGTCTTTGCGTGTCTCCACAAACCTTTGTGAAAATCACCTGCCATCGAGAGAGAAAAAGAACATTACAAAGACATAACTTTGTTTTGTAATCTGACTTTGTGATGCGAGTTACATTTATTGTGACATATTTCCAAACATTCATCCTTGGAGACATCAAAACACACTCTAGTGTTGCACATTCAACAAAGACACATATTTTTCTGCTTTCTGGAGAAGCACTGAGGCAGACCATCTTTCAGCTAAAACATGTGCCAGCTAAAGCATTCCCTACTTGGTGAAATCATATTTTCTCTCGGGTGCTGCGTTGTTTGGTGCCTAGATGATGGATGCTTCGCTGGCCACGGAACATCAACCGCACCCCACACAGAGGATGGCTTTAAGGGTGCTTTTCTCTTACACAAGAACTACAAGAACTCCATCAAGTGTGGTTTAATAAGGCAAGTGTCTGGAATGTATGAAAATAAAGACGTTGAAGACCTGGTGAAGTTTTCAGAAGCACACACAGCGGACTGCTTTCAACAGATAGCTCTCTCCAAGTGGCTAGGTGCCAGTCATTATACTCAGAATAGTAACATAATTAAAACATGTCTACCCAGCATGCCTAGCTCCAGGTATCACCGTTGGCCAGTAAAAACATTGAGGAGGGTTGACGGGTGTGTGTGTTTGTGTGTGTGCATGGGAGGGAGGGGTCTCTCTACAAGCAACAGAAAACACTGTTTATACACGTTCATTTTCTTTACCCAGAGTCAGAATGAGGTACTGTGTCTGCATAAGCCTGCAGTCTACTCCATCTAAAATATTGGACACAGTTGCACTTGATCAAATTTTTATTTGGGTTGGGGGAGGACATGGAAAATAGTTGATAGACATCATCCAATGGGAATATAATAAACAATAGTTAAAAACGGTCATGGGAGATTAAACATTTCAGTAACAGTTTCACCTCATGATGTGACTGAGTAACTAAAATGTGACTACGTATGCTTGTGCCACATTGATAATGGATCTATAGCACATGAGATTCTAACTGAAAACTGATGCATTACGTCTCCTAGAGTGAAACCAGCCATTGGAATGTGGAGCATCTAGACACACATCTAGACACATACCAGGTTTATGAGACCTCGGCTCACCTCAAGTCTTGACTACCAAAATGCACAAACAGCATCATTTTTCCCAGATTCCCCCGGCTCATCGATTCGCTACCACAGGCAAGTGTCAGAACAGAGTGGCCGCTGTCAAGGTTACACACACAAGACTCCTGTCCCCATGCCTGTGTAAGGTTTCTGTTGATGGGTGGCTGAGTGGGTGCAAAAGTGGTCTGTGTTCGGGTCTGAGTTGTGTGGCCTTCGCCAATTACGGGTCGGAGACCCCTAAACAAAATAAACTTTGTATGACTGGGATGTGGCAGAAAGAGGGCAGTGTGCAGATGCATATTTCATGGTCTCTTATAATTTATGAGATGACAGACATGGGCATTGAGTGTGGTCGCCAGTCAATCACCCAGCGATATGTCAACAAGCCCTCACTCACCCTATAACCCATAAAGCCATAGTACCACTTTCTCTGCGTGCACAGAGGGGATCCAAGTTTGATCCCTAGTGAGGTGTTTTTAGTGGACAGAATTCCCCCAACCTTCTCCCTGTCCAATTTGGGACTCTAAAAAGAAGTGTACTACTGTTCAATTGTGGATCCGAGTAGCTAATGTCTGTACATTGAAAGAACACTAGTGGAAAATTGAATTCATGTTTTATGGTTCAATGCTAAACGCCGAAAGCCTCATGTCTCTATTGGTTATAGATATGTAATTATATAGTTGTCCTCTAAAGAAGTATTTCAGTAACTTATAACAACTAAAGCAGGTGGTATTACAGCAGTAAGTACACACAAGTCATGTAGTTTGATATGGGGGACAGATATTGTCCAAATGTAGTCCCTACTACACAGGGATTACAGGATATAAAGCACACTGGGTGCGAGTGAACATTATGACTTCAGTATCGCTGGTGAACGACTGCCCCAATTCCTGCCTCAATCAATACCTCACACTGTGGGAGACTAAATCTAATGACATTTCGACAGCTCACAATATGATGGTCATGACACTCAATGCCTGTGGCAATGTCCAAACTAACCCATTGTAATCACTCTCGCATGAGTGTGCGCGTGTGCGTGTGCACGTCACGTGTGAGAGTTGACAGGGCCTGGGTTTTTTATTAATTGTTCTAAAAGGTAATGAGAAGAACAGTGGAGACATGAGTTCCCCAGATGCTCAGTTTTCCCTCTTGAATAACTGCTGAGCTGAAAAAGAACTAAAGAACCCTGACTGAACCTCTGCCAACGATGTTAACACTGAACGTCTGAATGGAATCCAGCGTTATTAAAAGATGACTAGCGACATCATCTGAAGGAATTGATGACGTATCGCTGATGCCGTCTCAGATAGATGGGAAGAGCAGAGCTAGTTTTGCAGAGACGCTCGGCATCTGCACCGTTCATCACAAAACCATCTGTGTGTGATTCCCTCGCTATAATAGACTGGGCTGTGTGACCGTTGTCAGGCAGGATGTGGCTGTGTCTCGTATCTCATTTGTTCCCATAAGGCTTGTCTGTCGCCACAAACAACAACTGTCCCCACAAGTTAGTGTGAAATGTCCCACTGAGGTCATCTGTCCTGTTTACTGCCATATATCCAAAATTATTTCGCAACAAAGCCTCCTTCACTCATGCTGCCAAACATGCCCTCGTAAAACTGACTATCCTACCGATCCTTGACTTCGGCAATGTCATTTACAAAATAGCCTCCAACACTCTGCTCAGCAAATTGGATGTAGTCTATCACAGTGCCATCCGTTTTGTTACCAAAGCCCCATATACTACCCACCACTGCGACCTGTATGCTCTCGTTGGCTGGCCCTCACTACATATTCGTTCCATATTCCATATTCATTCCAAACCCACTGTCTCCAGGTCATCCATAGGTCTTTGCTAGGTAAATCCCCGCCTTATCTCAGCTCGCTGGTCACCATAGCAACACCCACCAGTAGCATGCGCTCCAGCAGGTATATTTCACTGGTCATCCCCAAAGCCAACACCTCCTTTGGCCGCCATTCCTTCCAGGTCTCTGCTGCCAATGACTGGAACGAATTGCAAAAATCCTTGAAGCTGTAGACTACCATCTCCCTCAATAACTTTAAGCATCAGCTGTCAGAGCTGCTTACTGATCACTGCACCTGTACACAGCCCATCTGTAAATAGCCCACCCAACTACCTAATCCCCATATTGTTATTTATTTGCACCCCAGTATCTCTATTTGCACATCATTATCTGCACATCTATCACTCCAGTGTTAATGCTAAATTTTAATTATTTATTATCGCCACTATGGCCTATTTATTGCCTTACCTTCCTAATCTTACTACATTTGCACACACTGTATATAGATTTTGTGTTATTGACTGTACGTTTGTTTATCCCATGTTTAACCCATGTGTTGTTGTTGTTTTTGTCGCACTGCTTTGCTTTGTCTTGGCCAGGTCGCAGTTGTAAATGAGAACTAGTTCTCAACTGGCCTACCTGGTTAAATAAAGGTGAAATAAAAAATAAAAAAATCATAGTACCCTGAAGAGTAAGGCTGTAGACCTCTCCATGCTCTGGCAGGCCAACCTCTTATAACCACTGAACCCAATAATTAGGATTGTCTCAGATGACCTATAGTTACTCCAATAAAACATACCAAATGAAATAACATACTTTAATTTCTTATAAATCTAGACCAGAGGCAGCAAACTTCTATGTTGACAATTCAAACCAGGACATTGATAGCCTGGATGGATGAAGACCCCCAAGGAGTGTCTGATTTTGATTGCAGCTAATCTGAAATTACATTCCCTTGGTGTTGTTCATCTCAAAGTTAATATATTTTTCACTCTCCCACTCACCAGTACAATGCAGTACTGAGTCATAGAATCACAATGTATTTGATACAGACACAGGTCCCTGACAGTTCATCCATCTTATAATGATGGGTAAGGCATTCCTTTCAGTCCCATGAAAAGTGCCAGTTTTTCTGACAAATAGCTTCTGGGACTCTCAGTGGCTGGAGAACATTTATCATGTTTTTTAGTGTGTATACATTCATTCATTACCAGGAGAAAATACTCTTCAGTGGTGGTGATCACTAAAAGCTGTCCTACTGTAGTCTGTTATGGCTCATAGGAGGCCTTCCCTTGGGATTTTGATGTCTCATGGCAGAAAAGAAGTGAAAAGGTCCAACCCTTTTTTTTGTCCAATAAAGTTAGAAGAATGGCTACAGCAATTGTGAGCATTTTACAGTATATAGAGGCTTAGCCATAAACCAGAAAACGATGGTGGATGGTTCGTCGCGGCTGCGCTTGGCCAAACAAGGAGGCGTCAGTCAAGTCAGACAAGATCACTCTCCTGCTGGGCCCTTCGCACATGAGGAACCCTCCCCTACCAGGAGAAATCAGTAGTGGAGTCAAACTCAATGATAAAGAAACACTAGCTGTTTCAACAGCACAGATGGACCCCCACTGGAGATCTGAGCCACACAGGAAAGAAAAAAGGGCTAGATTTGAATTGCAAATAGACCATTTTCATGTTTTAAAAAATCTATAAAAATGCAGCGTCAACAGCACAGGACAGACTCAAGAAACTGCAAAACAGCCCCCATTAGTGTTACTTTTTCGTTTAAGCAATACACCTTTAATTAGCCATTTTATGATTCATACATTTAAGTGAATGGTTTTAACATTGGCGGCAGGTAGCCCAGTGGTTAGAGTGTTGGGCCCATAACCGAAAGGTTGCTGGATCAAATCCCCGAGCTGACAAGGTAAAAATCTGTCGTTCTGCCCCTGAACAAGGCAGTTAACCCACTGTTCCTAGGCTGTCATTGAAAATAAGAATATGTTCTTAACTGACTTGCCTAGTAAAATAAAGGTAAAAAAACAATCAAAAATGTACTGAAAATAAAATAACAATCCCTTAACCCTGACGATGCTGGGCCAATTGTGCGCTGCCCTATTGGAATCCTGATCACGGCCGGTTGTGATACAGCCCAGGGTCTGCAGTGACGCATCCAGCACTAGGATGCAGTGCCTTAGACCGCTGCACCACTCAGGAGCCCTAAACAGACAAACTGGTTCCAGGCCTCTGGTCCTGGTCCCCCATCGTGAGCCCAAGGGTGAGGCAAAAAGACAGCATTAGTAGGACTACAACTTCCTCCATTTTTACAATGGGTGGCAGATAGCCTAGTGGTTAGCGTATGGGCCAGTGTCGATCTGCCCTTGAGCAAGGCACTTGCTTATATAGGGAAATGTGATAATTTAAATAATAAAAAACGGGAATTGTTATTGATTGGAAAATAGGTCAGTCCTCGCTTGGTTTACCAAACATCAGCAGTCATCGTCAGCAGTGATCAGCAGTGGGGTCATTCCCACCAAATGAGTACTTTTTGCATTCCTTTGATATTTTAGGTAGAAATTCCGCAGCAATATAGAATTTTAAAGCCTGTTATATTAAATGAAGTGCCCTTTAATATAGACCGCAAGGAAAATTCAACAAATACAGTATATATGTTTTATTTGAATACACCCTCTGTGACTTCTAGGAAGATTTTAACCCACTTAACCCCTAAATGTTCTCCTGTCTCCTTATTTCTCCTGGTTAGCCTATTGTCTGCAAAGGTTGTTACATTGTAACCACACAGTAATAACAAAGGTTATATCCTATGGGTTTCACTTTACATTAAGTTGCATGCTCCTGGGTAGGTACATGATAATTAAGCAATAAGGCACGAGGGGGTGTGGTATATGACCAATATACCATGGCTAAGGGCTGTTCTTATGCACAACCCAACACGGAGTGCCTGGATACAGGCCTTAGCCGTGGTATATTGGCCATATACCACAAACCCACGAGGTGCCTTATTGCTATTATAAACTGGTTACTAACCTAATTAGAGTAGTTAAAATAAATGTTTTGTCATACCTGTGGTATACGGTTTGATATACCATGGCTGTCAGCCAATCAGCATTCAGGGCTCGAACCACCCAGTGTATAATTAAGCAATAAGGCACGAGGGGGTGTGGTATATGACCAATTTACCATGGCTAAGGGCTGTTCTTACGCACAACGCAACGCGGAGTGCCTGGATACAGTCCTTAGCCGTGGTATATTGTCCATATTGGCTTATTGCTATTATAGGCTGGTTGCCAACGTAATCAGAGCAGTAAAAATAAATGTTTTGTCATACCCGTGCTATATGGTCTGATTTACCCCGGCTGTCAGCCAATTCAGGGCTCAAACCACCCAATTTGTAATAACAATTATATCCTACGTAACTACATTGTTCTTACATTACACTTGACTCGGTATAGCCTTTGGGTGTGCCTTGTTACAATTGTTGTTGCCAAGTCTTACTGTATTTATCAACCCTGGTATTGTAATTACATGTAACAAAGGTCAGATTTTGGTTTGAGTTATTAACATGATACATTTACAGGTGTCTTTCAAACGTGTAATTACACATTAGTTACATAGTAGAGCATGAACATGTGTAATAACATCAGTAATTACAAATGTGGTATAACCTTCAGGAAGGGGATGTGTAATTACACAGTTCTTGTTCCAGTGGTGTAATAACTGATAGCTTTTAGCGCTTCAACCTTATTACCATGTAATTACATGGTATCACCCATGTAATTAGCGCGTCGTTATTACAGTAATTGCTGTGTAGTTACATAGTAATAGGGCCAACTTAATGTAAAGTGTTTTTTTTTTTTTACAACGTTACACTACCCAAAAGGTACTCATTTGGTGGAAAGACCCAGTGATCAGTGAATTTCAAAGTTATGGTTACGGTTATAAACGTTGTCCGACTTGCGCATGTCAACTGCATGAACTTTACAAGGACCGATGGATGGTCACACAGTTTTTGATAGTCACAGCATGTCCCTGCAGCAATCACATGCATTGCATTGCATTGTGGGAGGCAGAATTGTGTCCTTAGGGTGTTTTTCTTGACCCATGTGAACATGACTGAAACAGGAGCAGACCTTCTGCCACAATCTTCACGCTATGGTGGATTCAAATGTATTCATTTATTTTTATTTAACTAGGCAAGTCAGTTAAGAACAAATTCTTATTTACAATCACAGACTACTTACAGGGTCAGCCCCTGGAGCAAATTAGGGTTAAGTGCCTTGCTCAAGGACACGTCGACAGGGTTTTTCACCTTGTCAGCTCGGGTATTCACAACACTCTAACCACTAGGCCGCCCTAATTTATTTTCAAATAAACAGGATATCTGAGAAACCTTTCTAACCTGGTGAATTACCATTACCCATCCATCCATGTCACTATTTTACCCATGTACGCTAGGTTTCTGGAATATTTTTTCCACTACATACTATAGAAAATTATGTAACTGTATCTATGTGAGTCAGATTATATTAACATGAGTTCAGAGAAAGAGAGATTTACATGAAACCATCCCTTTGGTCCTCTAACCAAACTGTATAGTCATGCACTGTTCCATACTGTAGGTCTAGGAGGAATCATATCCCATCTTCCATTGTGAGCACATAATGTCCAATGACGCAAACATGTGGCAAACATGCCTATGGTCAAAACAGGATGTGTGCCTCTGTAGAAAATATGATTCTTCATGTGCTGCTATAGAGGGCCTCTGGTCTAGAAAGTATTTAGTGTGAAGTGAAGTACAGTACCGCAGGGAGCCTGACATCCATAATGGTTCTACCAAATATTGACCAAAGGTCAATATTAGTCCATGACAGAGGTTGATCCTGGCGTACTGTACCTCCCTGTTTCAGTCCAGACTGATTCCAGGTCTGCCTATATGGTGGACCATTGGAGAATGTTCTTCAAAATAATTGGTCTCTCTAAGGTTTTTTCAAAAATATATCACCCTAGTCAATTGGATACTATCTCCAGGTTTTGGAGACAAAATAAGTTAGATATTCACTGTTTAGTTGAATTTGCATTTCAAAGACTTGAGGACAGGCTTGCAACCCCCTAACATTCAGGTCAGCAGTGTAAATGGTGATCAGCAGTGTTAAGGGTGATCAGCAGTGCTAAGGGTGGTCAGCAGTGTAAAGGCTGATCAGCAGTGTTAAGGGTGATCAGCAGTGCTAAGGGTGGTCAGCAGTGTAAAGGGTGATCAGCAGTGTTAAGGGTGATCAGCAGTGCTAAGGGTGGTCAGCAGTGTAAAGGCTGATCAGCAGTGCTAAGGGTGATCAGCAGTGTTAAGGGTGATCAGCAGTGTTTAGGGATGTCAAGGAAAACAATGTAGAGCTAATATGTCACTGATTTCTCATTTGTAAGAGGACCTACAATAGGCCTAGTTGATGCATTTCCTGTGAATGGCAATCACAGGGTGACACATCAAGAATGTGTTATCAATTACAATACATCTTTAAATGGAAAGGGACATAATACCCATGCATAACTCGTTTCACAGCCCCACAGCCCTGTGTAGGTCGCAAACAAAGAAGATGCAGGGAGATTGGTGAGTTGGGGGCTTGGTGAGTTGGGGGCAGGGAAAAAGACAAAAGGACTTACCACATCTGAAAAGCAAGGGGGAGAGGGGATAAACTCCACAGCGACAGAGCCTATAGGGTTTCCTGTGGAGTGCTGATTATGCACCTTACCTCCCCTCCTCTCTTCCTACCACCCCTATCCCCCCCCCCCCCCCCCCCCCCCCTCCATTCTGAGCTTTTGTTTGTAGGTCGACCGTGCAAGGCTGGTGTTGTTTATTCAGGGCAGCATGGGATACCTCAGTAGCAATCGCACTACTCTTTGTGTGAGGCACAAGGAACTTTAGCAAAGGGGATATGAATCAAAGTTTGTCCGAAGAAGGACAGAAACGGTTTGTGTGTTTATGTGTGTGTGCACGAGTGTGTAAGTGTGCATTAATTGTGTGTGTGCCTGCCACTTTGTTTGTGTTGTGTGAAGACATGGAAAGGCCCTGGTAAGAATACAGCTGCTTGTTGTCCCCTCTCTCTCCCCACCATGTCAGGGGGAGGTGGTGAGTTAAGAATGGGGGGAAGGGGAAATCCCTCCATATCGCCATTCAACATATCAACACTATGCTTCCCCCAGCTGCAGCTTCTCAAAAGGGTCACCAAAACACCTAAGGTATTTTACACAGGTACGGCTGCCTTTGTGGAAACAATGTGACAGCAAAAGTAAACACTAAGTTGTTGAGAGAACCGCTTCCTACGGTGGTCTTATCAGTCACTGGATCTGTGTCTAAACAAAGCTTGAATTCGAAGTACAGTGCACTTAAGCAGTACTCTAGCAGGCTTGCATATTTTGAGTTGATACAGTGGATGGTACAGGATGAGAACATTTTATCATGAGTAGCACAGTTGCTTCAATACTTAGTAAAGTTGTCAGCGGCAATTGAACAGAAGACGGCGCCGATAGACATGGCAGCTCTTCTTCTTGCTCCCTAGCAACTTCACAGTATTATTATTTTTTTTTTGGTGTTCTATATTTTACAAGCATTTCCCTACACCCGCAGTAACATCTGCTAAATATGTGTATGCGACCAATAACATTTGATTTGATTGGGATCTTGATTTTCTCCCTAGTTATTTGAAGGTCCCATTGGGATTTTTCTAGTGACTAGTGACCTCTAGGGGCAGAAGTTAGAGATTAATTGACATTATAGAGACTTGAAAGCCTTGAGACAGTAGAACACTTCCATAAAATCAACCAAGAGCTTTATCATCTAACACTGCAATCTGAAATACTGAAGAATGAACTGATTAGTAGATTGAAGGATAGAATGGATTGGGCCAGTAAAAAGATAAGTTATCTATGGTCAATATGAAGCACAGCCATTAAGAACGCACGGCTGCATGTTTTTTATTTAGTGGTATATGCTTAGCACAGCAAGTACTGTGGTTCAGCAATCCATTTGCTAAAAAGCAGTATAGACCAACTTGCAAAAACATCTTGGTTTGGAAACCTCAAGACAGAAAAAGTATAAGAGGAGAGTATGAATATATATATAGTATGAATTCTACATACCAACACCAATATAAATACAACCAACGCAATAAAACTCACATATTTCGTGTTGACGTTCTCACAAATCCTGCTCCTTTAATAATAGGTCTTCATTTAACACAGAACCCAAGTTGGTAACGTACTATTAGTTCCTCTTATACATTTGTAATTACATTGTTATTACTAGTAACATTGTATTCCAGCATTTACTACACATCACACAGTCCCTTCATGTGCTGGGCAACACACATATTCATTGAAAATATTGCCACCTGGTGGTGATCAGTTGGCATCAGTCATACAAAGAACAGTGCCCACAGCAAGACATCCTATTATATAGATTAACCAATATTGATTATTCAAATTATTCAACTCAGTGTGTCTCAAATCTATTTTCACACACTCTTTGAATATACACTAAACAAAAATATAAACGCAACATGCAAAAAGTGTTGGTACCATGTTTCTTGAGCTGAAATTAAATGAAAAGAAAGATTCATGCGCACAAAATTTCTCTCACATTTTGTGCACAAATTTGTTTACATCCTAGATAGTGAGCATTTCTCATTTGCCAAGATAATTCATCCATCTGACAGGTGTGGCATATCAAGAATCTGATTAAACAGCATGATCATTACACAGGTGCACCTTTTGCTCGGTACAATAAATGGCCACCCTAAAATGTGAAGTTTTGTCACACAAAACAATGCCACACAAGTTTTGAGGAAGCGTGCAATTGGCATGCTGACAGCAGGGTTATGGTATTGGCTGGCATAAGCTACGGACAACGAACACAATTATATTTTATTGATGGCAATTTGAATGCACAGAGATACCGGGAAGAGATCTTGAGGCCCATGGTCGTGCCATTCATCCTCCACCATCACCTCATGTTTCAGCATGATAATGCACGGCCCCATGTCGCAAGGATCTGTACACATTCCTGGATGTTGAAAAAGTCCCAGTTCTTCCATGGCCTGCATACTCACCAGACATGTCGCCCATTGAGCATGTTTGGGATGCTCTGGATCGACGTGTACGTCAGCGTGTTCCAGTTCCCGCCAAAATCCATCAACTTTGTACAGCCAATGAAAAGGAGTGGTACAACATTTCACAGGCCACAATCAACAGCCTGATCAGCTCTATGTGAAGGAGCTGTGTCACGCTGCATGAGGAAAATAAGGGTCACACCAGATACTGACTGGTTTTCTGATCCACGCACCCTACTTATTTTTTGAAGGTATCTGTGACCAACAGATGCATATCTGTATTCCCAGTCATGTGAAATCCATAGAGTCGGGCCTAATGAATTTAGATACACTTACATGACACTTACATGAACGGACATTCGACAATGAATGTGGGACATACAAACTTAAGTAGGATCCCTAATTAGAGACAATGCAATGCAGCTGCCTCTAATTAGGGATCCAACACAAAACACAACACATAAATAGAACACATAGATCTGTCAGACTCTGACCATAGAATTATAGAGAAGCAATAGGCTTCTCTATGGCCAGAGCCTGACAAGTTTACTGTATATTATTAGCTTTCCCATCAAAGAAGGTGCTTATCTTGAACTTTTTTATGGTACCTTTCTCTCTTGGTTCAGTTTAAAATACACACAGGCCTTTGTTGTAGCTGTACTTGCTACAACAGTGAAAAGCTAATTTATTTGTCTTGGCTTTCACTTGAAACTTCACCGATACTTCATAGAAAACACACAGCAGTTGAATGTTTTGTTTGGCTTTTAGGAGCGCCAAGCTTCCTTAAATTCTACTCCCATGTTTGGTTGGGGAATTCTTTCCAAACATGGAAAAGGGGAGCGAGGTTTTCAAAGCATGTTCATGTGGGGGAGATGAAAGCATATTGTTGTGTCTATTATTTGAAGCAGGTAGGGGGCATCTTCTGAAGACGTGTATATTACATGTGGACCACATGCTTTCCTATAAACTATTGAGCAACAGTTACTAACTAGCCTACTTCAGTTCATCAACAAAATGTTGATTAATTTAGTGAGCAACTACAGTATGTGATATACTACTTGATAATCCATGACTTATTTCTTGCAGCTGTTAATAAATACACCATATATGCAAAAGTATGCGGTCACCCCTTCAAATTAGTGGATTCGGATATTTCAGCCACACCCGTTGCTGCCAGGTATAGAAAATCGAGCACACAGCCATGCACTCTCCTAAGATCACCAAGCGCCGGCTGGAGTGGTGTAAAGCTAGCCGCCATTGGAGCAGTAGAAACGCGTTCTCTGGCAGTCTGACGGACGAATCTGGATTTGGCGGATGCCAGGAGAACGCTACCTTACTCAATGCACAATGCCAACTGTAAAGTTTGGTGGTGGAGGAATAATAGTCTGGGGCTGTTTTTCATGGTTCGGGCTAGGCGTCTTACTTCCAGTGAAGAGAAATCATAACGTTACATCATCCAATGACGTTATAGACAATTCTGTTCTTCCAACTTTGTGGCAACAGTTTGGGGAACGCCATTTCTTGTTTCTACATGACAATGCAAGTTTATACAGAAATGGTTTGTTGAGGTCGGTGTGGAAGAACATGACTGGCCTGAACAGAGCCCTGACCTCAACCCCATCAAACACCTTTGGCATGAATTGGAACGCCGACTGCGAGTCAAGCCTAATCGCCCAACATCAGTGCCAAACCTCACTAATGCTCTTGTGGCAGAATGGAAGCAAGTACCTGCAGCAATGTTCCAACATCTAGTAGAAAGCCTTCCCAGAAGAGCGGAGGCAGTTATAGCAGCAAAGGGGGGACCAACTCCATATTAATGCCCATGATTTATTTATGAGATGTTCAAAGAGCAGATGTCCACATACTTTGGTCATGTAGTGTATAACGTCTTTAATAATAGGGCAACTTCAAAAATGGATTTGATTTGATTTGATGGGATGGGATGTCGTTAAAGGCAATGTGGATGACTGAAAATAATAACTATGTAACAATATTGATTATAGAAACATTGGGTCTAATACAAGACAAAGTGTGCAAATCTTTGTTTTCTGATATGTTGAAACACATTTAAACTGCTGTGTAAAATCAATGTTTTGTGGTATTTACCATCACTAACAATCACTTTATAAAGATGAGGAGAGATGGATGGTGGGTGAGGTGTTCCATTGTCATCAAATCTATCATGAAATTGGGAACCAAACTAATAATTACTGGCTGGCTTGCGGCACTCGAGAGACTGGTTTCAGTTAAAGATACAGAATAAGAAAATATATCTGTGACAAATGTAATTTCCTGAACAACAATATCCCATAGATTTGTATCACTGACTGAAATGTTTCCCTGCCTGTTCACACTCCTTGCAATTTTACCACTGTCTACGCAGCCTAACGTATGGCTCCAGTGATAATAGAAGCAATGCACTCAATGCATTGAGTCATATTTCCTGCCATGACACTGGTGCTACAGAGAGCAAGCATCAATCACCACAACATGCTAGGCTATTTATATCACCCACCTCCACCAACTGTAACTCTCTCTCTCTCCCCACACACAGTGACACCTGGGCCTGTGCAGGCAGCATCTCTGTGTCACTGACATGTCATGCACCAGTAGCTATCTATTCCAGTGAATACATTTCTCAGTTTGTGTGATACTTCTGTAAAAAACAGCCTGGTTATTACTAGAAGAAACTAGAGTTCATTGCCTTCAGATATCTATCCTGCTCGGAGAGAATTCACTCATGCTTAAGCCTATAGGCTAAGCTACAGTGCATGGATTATTTCTATGTCTGATATAATAGTGGGAACAAAGACAATACATTTTGGTTGATGGACATTTCAGAGTGATTATGAGGTCTAAGGGGGTTTCCCAAGTCAGAGACAGAAAGAGAGATCATTGATAGATTCTGGATAAGTCTAAAGGGTCTATCAGAGTACCAGATGTGTACGCGTACGCACAGCAATGTTCTAGAATATTGGACCATTGGCCTTCCTACTTTTTGAATTCTCAGCGCAGCTCAAGTAATTTCTCCAACTGTCAACACAAATGAATAGAGGATGTGTACCGGAGATGCATTGGCTGGGAATTGTGGGAAGATGCACATTTGGGCTGTGCGTAACCTGGGGATGGTGCTCTCAGAGCCGCTTAGCTCTGTCACAATGGGACACCAGACTATCGCGTCTCAGCGTCTGAGGACTATGATTTTACACAGGCAATGGCTGCATGAATAAAATGTACTTTTATGTCCATTTTCACAGTGTAAAATATGTGTTTGGATTACATTTTAAGACAGACACTGTGTGAGGCAAACATGTTTTTTTCTGTAGCTTGTAGTAGGTTCTTGAAAATTAGTATGATTAGTGGCATCAGGTGTTTTGTCATTATCTGGTAAAGTGGTGCCTGGAGAAGTGGGTATCTTCTAATTATGTCAAATTTCCCAAACAGCCCACCCGTGGAAGGCCATGTGTGAAAAGGTCTATGTTTTCCTATACTTTTTTCAGGTTTCAACTCTCAAAATCACACTTATTTATAGAAACACTACAAAACTGTAATGTTCTAAGTCCACAACAATGCCCAAACTACACGAGGAGACCATTTTTGAGGTCTGGGAAGGTCTTTAATTCAGTTGTGTAGATGTTTGGCTATTGGTGTTTCTGTTCTGTACAATGTAGGCCTACAGCAAAGTACAGCATTTTTGGTGGTATTTTTTTTCTCCCCAACATGTCCAATTAGTAGTTACAGTCTTGTCCCATCGCTGCAACTCCCGCTTCTTGACACAATGCACCCTTAACCAGGAAGCCAGCAGCACCAATGTGTCGGAGGAAACACCATACACCTGGCGACCGTGCCGCGATACATTTTTTAAATATTATTATATTTGAGTTACGATTTTTGGCCTAAAATTACTCATTCCATGATATACAAACCACCTCCAATAGATGGCGCTGTAGCCTGGCAGCATGCTCTGTATTTGGGTCACTACAGTCAGATTCAGAATGTGCTCAGTCATCATAGCCACTTTTCACGTGAAAAATGAGTGCTGCGAAAATGAGAAAAGTGGACTCTGAATGCCGTGTGTTTAAAGAATGGACAGCAAAATACTTTTGTACTAATATTGGACATAAGGCGGTATGTCTGATATGGCAAGAAAGTGTTGCCGTTTTTACGGAATATAATCTCAGTCATATTTTTTAAAGCAAGCATGCTAACTACGCTAGCAATAAATACACTAGCAAGGAAAAGGCAAGGAAGGCCACAAAATTTGCCACAAATTTAAAAGCCCAACAAAATAAGTTTACTAAACGGTGCTCTACTCAAGACTCCGTAACTAAGGCAAGCTACGTAGTGGCACATAAAATCGCAAAGCATAGCAAGCCTTTTGCTGAAGGGGAGTTTGTGAAAGAGTGTAAGGGCCTGACTGAGGCCAAGTCTCTGACTCCCACTAGAGGGAGTAGGATGGCTACAGTCAGGTCCTGGCATACACAGGGAGTTGGTGTTGGGTTTGGTTGATCCCCAATTAGAGGCAGCTGTCTTGAGTTGTCTCTAATTGGGGATTCTATTTATGTTCACATTTCGTCCACCTGCGTTGTGGGTCATTGTGTGCCTTGTCGGTGTCAGTTGTGGTGCTACCAGTCACCAGTTCACGGTACGTTTTGTGTTCGTTTTCTTTTGTTTTCGTTAAATAAATATGTCTACACGGATCTCTCTGCTCCTCGTTCCCTTCCCATGCACCGTGACAAAGAGTGCATGGTGGAGACTGCTGGTATACTTTGTCCTGAGAGTAAAAGCCAATTCGAGAAAATTCGCTTATCACTCAGAACCAGCACCAGGCGAGTGGAAGTGACAGGTGAGGAGCTAATCTCCGAGTTGAAGAAAAAAGCAGATGGCTTCAATCTTTTTTTCTATAGCACTGGATGAGAGTACTGACATCAGAGACACCGCTCAACTTTTAATTTTTGTCAGAGGAATAAATGAGAACTTTGAAATAACAGAGGAACTTCTTGCGATGGAATCAATGATGGGAACAACCTTGGAAAAAAATTAATCTACCGTGGAGCAAACTGACAAATGTCACAACACATGGATCGCCAAATCTAATCTGTAAAAACATTGGCCTACTAAAAAGACAAAGTAAAAGAAGAAAGCCCTAACTCTGAGGAATTTATATTTCTTCACTGTATTATTCATCAGGAATCCCTGTGTAAAAGTGTCTTAAAGCTGGAAAATGTTGTGGTTGTAAAACTTGACAACTTTATACGGGCAAGGGGGCTTAACCATCGTCAGTTCACTCAGCTACTCAATGACACAGAGGCAGAGCACCAGGACTTGTTGTACCATTCAAATGTGCGCTGACTAAGCCTGGAAAAAGTATTTTGTCGTGTGTAGGAACTGAGGGGAGATAGGTAGGTTCCTTGATACGGTTGGTAAAGCTTACGACTTCTCCGAGTTGAAAGACACAGACTGGCTTGTCGACTTTGCTTTCAGTGTGGACATATTGGGGCATCTGAACGATCTAAATGTCAAACTGCAGGGAAATTGTGTTTTTGTGTATGAACTGTATTACAACGTGAAAGCATTCAAGGCCAAATTTATGTTGTTCTCTAGACAAATGAGCAGCCAGTCTCTCGCACATTTTCCGACACTGGCCGCACTGAACGCGCCCACATCGCAGTGCCGAGCACTGGGACATACAGTAGTGCTTTGATCGACCTGCATGCTGAATTTCCCGCCGCTTCTCAGACTTCACCAAGATTGAGACTGAGCTGGAGCTTGTATCATGCCCCTGTCTTTCGACAGTGAGAAAGCACCAGCAGACACACAAATGGAGCTCATCGACATCCAATGTGACAGTGCTTTGAAGGAGAAGTACGAAACAGCAACAATAGACCAGTTCTATGGCTCACTGAAAGTTTCCTAACATTAAAAAGCATGCCCAAAGGATGTTTGTTTTATTCGGGTCCACATATGCGTGTGAACAAACGTTCTCAGTCATGAATTACAACAAATTTAACAAATGGCCACTTGTCAGCTGTTCTGAGAATCTCTACATCAAAGATTACACCAGACTTTGATGCCCTTGCCAAGAGAGGTGACCAGACCATTGTTCACATTAAGACTCGAATAACCGTGACTGGGGTAGGCAAGGATTATGCTTTTTCATGGTGATGCACTTGGATACAGGTAATGTGTCCCCATACATCTGACAATGAACACTTATTCAGTCAGATTTGAGCTGAGGTGATTGGATAACTGTAAATATGGCTCACAATGGAGATGAGAATTGTTCCTTAATATGCTTTCAAAAACAGACCATTCCAAATTAAATGGATGCTCTTACCATATGTTTCACTCAAATTTTTGAATAGTTTTTATTTTTTACACATCTGCTGTTACATTTTGCATATAATATATATCAATTTGTAAGTTTGCATATTGTGACTAAGTTTGATTGTACTTTACAAGTGTAGAGATGCATGATCTGTGTGTGTTTGACTGTGTCTATTATAAACTATGTCAATTTTGTGAATTTATTTTTTTCCCACAAAAACCAAGGGTAGAATTGTTCTGCAAGCATATGTACACCTACAGTACACTACTAGTTGCTTGTCAATGTGAAAATGAATAAAGGCTTCTTTACTCATTTATATCTGCATACCTTCTACCAGTCTGTGGTGGCCAGTGCCATCTTTTTTGCAGTGGTGTGCTGGGGAGCAAACATCAAAGCCGGTGATGCTTCTCGGGTAAATAAGCTGACCAGGAAGGCTAGCTCTGTCCTGGGGATGAGCCTTGACACTCTAGAGGAGGTGGCGGAGAG
Source organism: Thymallus thymallus (assembly GCA_023634145.1). Lineage (NCBI taxonomy): Eukaryota > Metazoa > Chordata > Actinopteri > Salmoniformes > Salmonidae > Thymallus > Thymallus thymallus. The sequence goes on from CM042420.1 coordinate 11,840,213, forward strand.
ACGGATCCTGGCCAAACTGCTGGCCATCATGGACAACGTCACTCACCCTCTGCACGCTATGGTTATGACGCAGAGGAGCACTTTCAGTCACAGACTGATCCCACCACGGTGTGCCAGAGAGCGCTACAGGAGGTCCTTCCTGCCGGCGGCTATTAGACTATATAATGCCTCACCGGGGTGCCGTGCCGTCTGCAACATAGATCTGGAACTGTTGGGGTGCTAGGACCTAGTTTAACAATTATGCATCCATCCGTGAGTAACTCTGGTCCGTCAGCACTCATTCACTCAGGACCTATTTATTCATGCAGGTCTGTATATACATACTCATGTACAGTTGTTATATCATATCACGTGCAATACTGCTAGTAATTCTTGGACCTAACTTACGTAGGCATTCACTCAGGAATGCATTCACTCATTGCTTTTAGTATATCGAATGTGCAATACGTGCAGTTGTCTGTAATTAAACCCTGCGCACTAAGGACTGTTTTTAAGGGAATTACTATTATTACCCCAAATTATATCATATACACATTTAGCTATTAAAGTATCTCTTCCTGTCATTTACCTGTACAGTTTGTGTAACCATGCAAGTATTCACTTATCTGTAAATATAACTGTATACTTACCTGTACAGCTAATTTAACCATGCAAAATGTTCACTTACCTGTTCATTTAGCCAGTCTGTCTAAGTAAACTATTATTACCCTCGCTCATATCATACGCATTTTTAGCTACTGAAGTATTTCTCTGCCATCGACCTGTATAGTATAGTTAACCATCCAACATCCACCAATGTATAGTGTACATATTCAGCCAACCACCCATACTATGCAATGTCTTTTTATAGCTTTTTTTTGCACTCCAGATATCTTGTATTTCTATACTTTTTCATACCGCCGCTCTATGTATCATGTACCGTGTATCTGTCTTTTGTGTACTTTCGTTGTGGCATTTTGCTTTGTTGTAGCTGCTTGACAAAGAAATGTCCCCCCCGGGGGATCAATAAAGTACCTATCTATCTATCTATCTATCTATCTATCTGGCCCTTCGTGCATGATGACTGAATTGCGCATGCAAAGATCAACCAAGACATCAGACCAAACTTTTTCAATACCTGGTTAGCATCAGAGGCTCACACGTACCTACTAGCTAGCTAACAGTGTGCAAATTGTTTTTACCCTCTGTATTTCTTTGCTAATGCGAAAAATGTATATCTAAATATGATCAAACATTCAAAATCGTTTGACTAAGCTGCAGAACCGGTTCCAAGAGGATACATATGGAATAATGAGAGCAGCAGCTGCCTGTGCCAGGTTCTAGGACTTTTGCACTGAAATAATCACTGTTGGCCCCATTTGATCACTATCATATCTCTGTTGAGGATGCTGAATTAACCGTGTTATTCAGTAACTGCGTCGGAATGTGGAGGAAGGTCAGGAATTACCATCCCATGTTATGGACAGCTGCAGCCCTGACATTTTCCCTAGCATCAATAAACTACTATAGTACTATATACATACAGTATATACTGTATGCAGTGGCATCAGAAAGTCTTCATACCCCTTGACTTATTCCACATGTAGTGTTACAGCCTGAATTCAAAATTGATTAAATAGATTTTTTTTCTCACCCATCTACACACAATACCCCCAAAATGACAACTTGAAAACATGTTTGCAAGTTTATTGAAACTGAAATACAGAAATATCTCATTTACATAAGTTTTCACACCCCTGAGTCAATAGTCAATTTTGTAGAACCTTTGGCAGCGATTACAGATTTTAGTCTTTCTGGGTAAGTCTCTAAGAGCTTTCCACACCTGGATTGTGCAACATTTGCCCATTTATTATTTCCAAATTATTCAAGTTCTGTCAAATTGGTTGATGATCATTGCTAGACAACCAGACAAGTAGATTTAGGAACATTCACTGTCTTCTTAGTAAGCAACTCCAATGTAGATTTGTTATTTGTTCTTTTTTACTTATCTAATTGTTTTATTTTGGACACTTATTTTTCTTAAAACTGCATTGTTGGTTAAGAGCTTGTAAGTAAGCATTACACTGTAAGGTCTACACCTGTTGTATTCGGCGCATGTGACAAATACGATTTGATTTGAGATTTGGCCTTGTGTTGTAGGTTATTGTTCTGCTGTAAGGTGAATTAATCTCCCAGTGTTTGGTGCAAAGCCTGAGCTTAGCTCTATTCTGTTTATTTTTTATCCTGAAAAACTCCACCGGCCTTAACGATTACAAGCATACTAATAACATGATGCAGCCACCACTATGCTTGAAAATATGGAGAGTGGTACTCAGTAATGTATTGTATTTGCCCCAAACATAACACTTTGTATTCAGGACAGAAAGTTAATTGCTTTGCCAATTTTACAAATGTTCCATCCCGAGAATAAATCACTTTTCTCCCGGGTAACCCGGTATTTCCAGCCAAAACCAGAGCTTTGATCAGCATGAACATTAAAATCTGATGCTACCTTAGCCTGATGAGCCCTATATTAAATACATTTTATGAGCCCTACATTAATGACATTTAATGAACACAAGCCTAAATGATTGTGCCATTATCCAATACATTTACTGTATGATATAGGCTACTGCACATTACGCAGGACAGAAAAACATAAAAGCCCATAGATGTAGCTAGCTATATGCTCACTTGGGTAAATAAATGAAACTAGCTCCAGTAGGCTAATCTTTTTTGAGTGTGAACTGTATTACTGTACTGTATTGTATTACTGTATTATATAGACTGGAATTACGCACATTGTTCAAACCATGATAAAGCAGGAAGAGGGCCTATTGTTGGGAAGGGCCCGTAAGTAAGCATTTAACTGTTAGTCTACACCTGTTGTTTACGAAGCATGTGACAAATAAAACTGTGTTTGATTTGATTAGTAGGGGCCATCATAGTGTTGAGAGAACCAGCTCCACTACAGGCCGTATCAAAACATCCATCAGATCTTGCATGCTGACTGCACGTCTCAACGAGAAGGTTCTAGCTAGTGCATCCCTCTGTCCTTTGGTTCTTGTTGAATGTAGTTGTCCGGTTTATCAGGTCCCAGGCTCCCATGACTGTTATGATTATTTATTTACAAGTTCATTCAAATTAGCTTTTTGCTTTAGCGCCATCAGTACCTAATAGAGCAGATCTAGTCTCACGTGTGGAACTGTCGCGAGAGACTCATTGGGAAGAGGAGACTACAGCAGTTCTGACTAAACAGACACACATTTGAGCACCCCCGGACGCTCCATTTACTTTCTGCCGTTATAATTTGCCGCAATCAACAACCTGATCAACTATATGCAAATCAGATGTGTGGCGCTGCATTAGGCAAATTAGGGTCACACCAGATACTGACTGGTTCTGATCCACGCCCCTACATGAAAAAAAAAAAGATGCATAACTGTATTCTCAGTCCATATATTAGGACCTAATGAATTAATTTAGAGTGACTGATCTCCTTATATGAACTGTAGCTCACAAAAATCTTTGAAATTGTTGCATGTTGCGTTTATAAAAAATCTGTATCACAAATTGGGCGCTTCCCCTTTATGGGCGATTGGCTTTCGAGGACTCGAATTGCTCGTCAAACAGGTAAACTGGTCAAATTGACCAACATAATTTCCATCTCCAGGACGATGGCACACTGTGATGTGAAATTATATTCTCTACAATATTTTGACCATAGTGTACTAGCATGAAACAAGCGTTTAAACAACTCTCTCATTACGTGACTGTTTACATTCATCTCTGGGATAAATCGGATGGCCAACTTCGAGCTTGTTTTGAAGTGTTTAATGTACGTTCTCCAGTGGAAGCAGACGTTAAACCACATACGGGTTCAATAACAAAAGAATGAGAAACTCCCTCCAGAAATTATCGAACGCCCCCCTCTCCTCCCTACCCGTACTGGAGCGCAAACCGACTGGCTTTACTCCTAATCCGGTGCTTTACTTGATGCTCTGGCGGTCTCTTGTCTCCAGCACTAGGCTACCCGTGGTCCAGAATAGCAACAGTAGCAGCAGTTTCGGCCGCCCTCTTTCAACGCTCCTACGTCACATCAGTTTCATAGTAAGCGAATTCAAATACAATACAGCCCCATCTCCCCGCAACACTGACAAGGTCAGCGACCAAGGACCACCTACCACATTTGGGGATAGACCGCGCCAATATTCTCAAAAGGTAATATGCGTTTACGGAAAGTTATGCGTGATGGAATAATGCTTACGAAACTCCGGCCAGCTTCCCATGCGTTCACGGGGATTTGTTTTGTCCTACAATGATACGCTGTGCTTCGGCATTTAGAGAGCTGCTTGGTCATCGGGGCAACAATGTACTACATCACGTAGGCTACATGCTTTAGAAAAAAAAGACTGTAGGCTGGATTTTGAATTACATTATGTTTCAGCTTGAAATTCACATATGTTGTGCGTAATCACGGAGTTAACCCAATATCGCACCGACCGACATGATCTTTGTTACTTTTAGCCTACTCCCAATATTGTGCGAATGATGCTTATAGACTACAGTAGCCTAGAGATTGATGAATACTTTTTTATGTAGGCCCCGTGTAGACTATGCTATGCATATTTGTCTGGTTCCATCCGGTTTGTATCAGCAGCGCACGCACACAGAATATCTGACTACACCGATGAGGATCTACACGCGCGTATTGCATCATAATTTGAGTCATCACTGATCAGTAGGCCTACTGTACATCTCTCCTCATCCCGTGTGTCTCGATGCCTAATGTGACGTAGCCATTTTCCCACTGAGGGATGACACAGTTACCATACCCTACTAGTCTATTATTATCTAAGGATCTGATCGGAATGTTTTTCCGTAAGCAGGTTTGGCCCAAGCAGAGGATGTTTCACTCTCCGGGTTAGCTGGTGGGCTTTAAATATAACACCGGTCAGTCACATTTGGTCTGTCTTGATCAGCGAAAACCAGCGAAGTCTGCCAGTTTCTTGGTTAATGCGAGATGTTATGGTGAATGGGACAATATATGGCTTGCATTGTAGAAAGAAATGAAGGCACAGAACAACGGGCCATATATTTGGCTGTGTGAACATATTGATTATGTATTAATAATGCACTTCAGGGTTTTTCCGGGTTCCTCCACAGGTCATTACTTTGCTCTATGGTAGGTCTATTTGAGAAGTTCTGGTACTGGAGTAGGCTGGTTCTGTCTGTGGTACAGGACTACTTTCTTTGGGTTACTAAAGACAGGGTAATATGTAGACATTGCAGACATGAAAACCCTTTGTAACATTGGTGTATTGTAACCTACATAGGGGCCTCTCCACTTTATTGAGCCATTACTTCATAGTTGACCTGACAGATAGCTAGGAAACATTAAAACCACAATAGAAATGGTTCATGCTAGTGCTCCAGTCTATGTAGGTATGTAATACATGTATGGTTAGCTTCAAGCTCTAGTTTATGTAGGTATGTAATACATGTATGGTTAGGTTCAAGCTCTAGTCTATGTAGGTAAATAATACATGGATGGTTAGCTTCAAGCTTAGCTGACATCCCTACAGCCCTTTGTCATCTGCCTCTTAGCCTCACTATCCATCTGACCTCCCAACCCCTCTGGAGATACATTTTGTAGACTGCCATCTCACAGGGGAAAGGGTTTGTAATCTGGACTAAAACAAGCAGTGACCTGCCAGCCATCGTCAGCAGCCCGTAGGCTGTCTTTCACTGGTGTGATTAGGGTAACATGACTTCTGACTCGGTCCTAAATACTGGAAGGTTGTCATAGCTGTCAAGCCACATTCGTTGTCCACTGGACTAAGGTGTTTCAATGTTTTCATGTAAACTAAAGCAGTGTTCGCCATGAGCATGTGGGTAGAAAATCAAACCTTAGGGCTTCAAAATTTCTGAGGTTTTAGCCTTTAGGTGTTACAATAATTCCCAAACAAGTTTGCGGTGTTGACATAGTATTTACAAAGATGTTGTAATGATTATTGTTGTGTACACAATAGTGATGGTGGGAAAAAGTCGATAGTTACATTTCGCAATATTATTTTGGACAAATATATCGATACTCAATATATTGATTTCTAAAAATAATAATGATTTGCTAAGCAGCGTTAGCTAGCTCTAATCGGCTGTACCTGCCCCATAACTCTGCTAATGTTCATCCTTAAACTTGTTCTCCATGTCCTTTTTAAATAGTGAGCCAACATGTTTCCAGCACTTTTATTTCCATGACTAATAAAAGCTAGTTTTCTCATGCTCTCTCTTGTCTCTGCAGCAGATTTAGTGAGCAATATGTTCCTACATGTTTGCAAATTTGGAACATCACGTCGCTATAAAATCAGAGTATCGAATCGCAATACTTATAGAATTGTGAGAATAGCAATACACATCGTATAAGCACCTTAAATATCGTGATAATATCATATATCGTGAGCTCCCTGGCAATTACCATGCCTAGTATACAATCTATTATTCTGTTCCCATTGTCCAGTGTTGGTGCTTTTGATGTTTAATAAGTGCTTGCAAGATTAAAAAAGAAACAATTTCCGGTGTCCTACACCACAGTATATTAGGCATACAAATGCCTTTTGATGTATACCGTGTAATATGTCTGCTGGAGTCAGGTATGTATTAGGTTGCATACCTTCAGTAAGTCCCTAGCCTGGCACAAGAGCCCTTGAGCAACAACGTGGCTTAGGTGCTGTGTCCAGTGCTCCAGTCCCATGGTGCTGTAGTAGTAAACAGGGAGGGAAGTGGAGCTCACACTCTAATCCTCTGTGAGTAGTTGAGCAGTCCTCTAGGGTCATAGCTTATTAAAAGAAGTTGTAAGAGACAGTTCATGTCAGAGCCCGGTTTGTTTATGCTTTTTCTCCAGTTATGGATGTCCCGTTTGGCGTTCACATAGCCTAACCCTTACTCAGTGGTCCCCTTTGACCCCCTCTCAAACAAATACTTGGATTAAATGTCCCTCAAATCAATGTAAGCAACCGTCGTCCAACTACTAAAACTTTACATGTCAAATTTGTGGTGTAATATGCTTTTCCGTGTCATATGTTTCCTCACACCATTACTTAGGCATTGATGCTGCAGAGAATATTGGCATGGATTAACAGGTTGATTCTTGGCACTTGAAAAGGAAAAGGAGAGCTGCACACTCTTAAGAGTTCAGAAGCAATAATTTAATAACCAACGTTTGGACAGACAAGCTGTCAATCAGGGTATGGTTCTTGGCACTGGCAGCACTGGATGTTGCTCCAGGGGCCATGACACTTAATTTAATTCACCCTGCACTAGACGTGCAGGGTTGGCACTTAAAGACCAATGGAATGTTTTCAAAAGTGAACACCACCTACCTGGGGCGCTGGGTGATCTAAATCAATCGCACCTGCTGACTACGCACAGGCACCGCTCAATGACTTCCATGGGAGTTAAAGGTATTTACTTAGCAGCTGAAGACATGACTAATAAGTATTCTAAGTGGGTGTGGTTAACTGGTAGATTTAGATATGTCACCACCCATGAATTAGAACAAAATCAGCTCGGTAATGGGTTAAGAGAACCTGTAGTAAAAGTTTTTCTTATACCTGTGTAGTAACTTGGTTTTTACTTTTGTAATGCCATTATATTAACATGTCTATTGTTACTCAAAATATTCTAGCGGTGGCTCCCAAGTGGCGCAGTGGTCTAAGACACTGCATCTCAGTGCTAGAGGCGTCACTACAGACAACCTCGTTCAAATCCAGACTGTATCACAACCGGCCATGATTGGGAGTCCCATAGGGCGGCGCACAATTGGCCCAGCGTCGTCTGAATTTGGCCGGTGTAGGCCATCATTGCAAATAAGAATTCTTTCTTAACTGACTTGCGTAGTTTTAAAAAGTGTTAGACTTAATATGTGCTTTGCCTTTACCAGTTGTTCTTGTAAAACTTATTTCTGGGGGTGTTGCCATAGAAGTTAGAAAGCAGAAACTACAATAATAGGTTATCAAACACCTATTGATTATTTTCATGGAAAGACCCCTGACTGCTGGTCTTTCTATGCAGGGTGTGTCTACTCTGGCTGTCAATGGCCCCATTGTCTCTCTGTAGTCTTTCTTCTATTGAGAAACCATGGAGGTTGTTGTTCCTGTTGCGTCTTTACTATACAGGTCTTCAAAGAGGCAGCTGTATACTGGATTACTGTTTCTGTTAGATTACTTGTAAGCTATAAAAATACAGTTGCACACTATATATATATATATATATATATATATATATATATATATATAACCTCGATACAGTTACATCGAATTGCAATACATATAGAATTGTGATTTTTTTTTATTTTTTTTTTAACACCAACGTTTCAGCATCACGGTGCCTATCGAGGGCAGTTTTTTTACCCAATAAATTACTGGGAGGTTATACATATGGAGTAGCTTACAGTTTATTCACCGTTAGTCAGCACCTCTACACTAAATATTGTTCTCTGGGTGTACGCCAGCTCATGCTTTTTATTAGTCTGTTAAATTACTTGCCATCTTGATGAATGTTTATGTCAACATTTAATAGTTTTGTGTGACGTGAGAGTTGGCGGTTGTGGTTAAGACTGAACAAGTTGTAAAGATACGCGTTAGCTACATATTATAGATGGTGGTAGTTCTGTTCTATGTGTGCTATTTCTATACTCATCATTAAAAGCGCTCAAAGGATCAAATAAATCATACTCTGCTGGGTGGAATTTTAAATCCTATGTCACCATTTTCCACCTAAGCATGTATTGGGTGTGGAACCAGTATAGGTTGGTTTTCTACTTGAGAAGAATAAATCAGGATTTCCAGAAATAGGAAAACATATACACATGGTGGCGTTATTAACGTTTTGGAGCCTCTTCTTGAAAAAGAAAGTCAGCAAGTTATACTATGAGGTCGCTAAGGGTTGGTAAAGTATGGAAAGCTTGTTGTATAGGAAAATGTTTTGATTGGGGCCAGGGCAGGGCACCTGGAGTATGGCTGGACATATGGCAATGGTCAATGAAAATCGCTTCTGTCAGACAACAGAGTTGTATAGAGCACTGTAATGGAGAATATTTCAGATTAATAAAGTTAATATTCAGTTAAGCGTAATGAACACAATACTTAGCATATTTATTGTGTTCTTAATACACATGATTTCCAGTGTTCTTAATACACTTGATTTCAAATGTTCTTAATACACATGATTTCCAGTGTTCTTAATACACATGATTCCAGTGTTCTTAATAGACATGATTTCCAGTGTTCTATTTGTGACACTCATTTTTGTCACAGGCTGATGGTCACGAGACTCCTTGCTTTAAGGGAGGCTACGGGTGGGTGTTGCTATGGTGACCAATGAGCTAAGATAAGGCGGGGATTTACCTAGCAAGGACTTAAAGATGACCTGGAACTAGTGTTTTTTTTTTCACCTTTATTTAACCAGGTATATGTTGGTGATGAATATGTAATGAGGGCCAGCCAACGAGAGCGTACAGGTCGCAGTGGTGGGTAGTATATGGGGCTTTGGTGACAAAACGGATGGCACAGTGATAGACTACATCCAATTTGCTGAGGAGAGTGTTGGAGCCTATTTTGTAAATGACATTGACGAAATCGGTAGAATAGTCATTTTTACGAGGGCATGTTTGGCAGCATGAGTGAAGGAGGCTTTGTTGTGAAATAGGAAGCCAATTCTAGATTTAATTTTGGATTGGAGATTTTAATGTGAGTATGGAAGGAGAGTTTACAATCTAACCAGACACCTAGGTATTTTTAGGTGTCCACATATTCTAAGTCAGACCCGTCCAGAGTAGTGATGCTAGTCAGGCAGACAGGTGCGGGCAGCGATCAGTTGAAAAGCATGCAGTTTAGTTTTACTAGCATTTAAGAGCAGTTGGAGGCCACAGAAGGAGTGGTGTATGGCGTTGAAGCTCGTTTGGAGGTTTGTTAACACGGTGTACAATGAAGGGCCAGATGTATACAGAATGGTGTCATCTGCGTAGAGGTGGATCAGAGAGTCACCAGCATCAAGAGCGACATCACTGATATATACAGAGAATAGAGTCGGCCTGAGAATTGAACCCTGTGGCACCCCATAGGTCCGGACAACAGGCCCTCCGATTTGACACACTGAACTCTATCTGAAAGTAGTTGGTGAACCAGGCAAGGCAGTCATTTGAGAAACCAAGAATGCAGTGATTGACAGAGTCGAAAACCTTGGCCCGGTCGATGAAAACAGCTGCACAGTACAGTATTTTATCGATGGCAGGTATGATATCGTTTAGGACCTTGAGCGTGGCTGAGATGCAGCCATGACCAGCTCGGAAACTAGATTGCATAGCGGAGAAGGTACGGTGGGATTCGAAATGGTCGGTGATCTGTTTGTTAACTTGGCTTTCAAAGACTTTAGAAAGACAGGGCAGGATGGATATAGGTCTGTAACAGTTTGGGCCTAGAGTGTCTCCCTCTTTGAAGAGTGGGATGACTGTGGCAGCTTTCCAATCTCTAGGGATCTCTGACGATACGAAAGACAGGTTGAACAGGCTAGTAGTAGGGGTTGCAACAATAGCTGCGGATAATTTTTGGGTGAAGGAGAAGCGGGGGGGGGGGTGCTTGGGCAAGTTGCTGTGGGGGGTGCAGAGCTGTTGGTCGATGTAGGGGTAGCCAGGTGGAAAGCATGGTCAGCCGTAGCAAAATGCTTATTGAAATTCTCAATTATCATAGATTAATCGGTGGTGACAGTGTTTCCTAGCCTCAGTGCAGTGGAGCTGGGAGGAGGTGCTCTTATTCTCCATGGACTTTAGTGTCCCAAAACCTTTTGGAATTAGTGCTACAGGATGCAAATTTCTGTTTGAAAAAGCTACCCTTTGCTTTCCTAAGTGACTGTGTATATTGGTTCCTGACTTCCCTGAAAAGTTGCAAATCGCGGGGGCTGTTCGATGCTAATGCAGTACGCCACAGTATGTTTTTGTGCTGGTCGAGAGCAGTCAAGTCTGGAGTGAACCAAGGGCTATATCTGATTTTAGTTCTACATTTTTTAAATGGGGCATGCTTATTTAAGATGGTGAGGATAGCACTTTTAAAGAACAACCAGGCATCCTCTACTGACGGTATGAGGTCAATATCCTTCCAGGATTCCTGGGCCAGATCGATTAGAAAAGCCTGCTCGCTGAAGTGTTTTAGGAAGCATTTAACAGTGATGAGGGGTGGTCGTTTGACCACGGACGCAGGCAATGAGGCAGAGGAAGTGAAGACAGAGGAAGTGTATTTAGAGGGCATGTTAGTCAGGATGATATCTATGAGGGTGCCCTTGTTAACAGATTTAGGGTTGTACCTGGTAGGTTCCTTGATAATTTGTGTGAGATTGAGGGCATCTAGCTTAGATTTTAAGACGGCAAGGGTGTTAAGCATATCCCATCTTAGGTCACTTAACAGTACAAACTCTGAGGATAGATGGGGGGCAATCAGTTCAAATAAGGTGTCCAGGGCACAGCTGGGGGCTGAGGGGGGTCTGTAACAAGCGGCAACAGTGAGAGACTTATTTCTGGAGAGATGAATTTTTTAAAGGAGAAGCTCAAGCTGTTTGGGCACAGACCTGGATAGTATGACAGAACTCTGTAGGCTATCTTTGCAGTAGATTGCAACTCCGCCCCCTTTAGCAGTTCTATCTTGACGGGAAATGTTGTAGTTGGGGATGGAAATGTCAGAATTTTTGGTGGCCTTCCTAAGCCAGGATTCAGACACGGCTAGGACATCAGGGTTGGCTGAATGTGCTAGAGCAGTGAATAAATCAAACTTAGGGAGGAGGCTTCTGATGTTAAACATGCATGAAACCAAGGTTTGTACGGTTACAGAAGTCAACAAATGAGAACGCCTGGGGAGTAGGTGTGGTACTGGGGGCTACCGGGCCTGGCTTTACCTCTATATCACCAGAGGAACAGAGGAGGAGTAGGATAATGGTACGGCTAATGGCTTTAAGAACTGGTCGTCTAGTGCGTTGGGCACAAAGATTTCTGGGCGCGGTAGAATAGATTCAGGGCATTATGTACAGACCAGGATATGCTAAGATGTGAGTTCAGTGGAGGTAAACCTAGGCGTTGAGTAACAATGAAAGAGGTTTCATCTCTGGAGGCACCAGATAAGCCAGGTGAGGTCTCCGAATGTGTTGGGGGGCTAGCAGATGGGTCTTCGGCATCATCGCATCGGAAAAGCATGTTGAAGGACCACATCGGACGATTACTTCAGCAGACCAGTCGTGATGGATCGGCGAGGCTCCGTATCGACAATAGAAGGTCCAGGCCAGTTGGCAAAGAGGTACTGTAGCCCAGGAATTAGCTAGTAAACTTTGTCGGCTAGCCGGTAGTTGGGCCTAGCTCGAGGCTAGCTCAAGGATAACTGGTGCAAGCTTTGGGGACAATGATGTTAGCCAAACAACAGCCACTTGGTTGCAGCTAGCTAGCTGCAATGATCCGGTGTAATAATCCAGTGATAGTGGCAGAAATCCGGTGATGTGCATCAGGGGTGGGCAGGAGGAGGAGTACAGGAGCACAATCAGTGACTTTGTGTTGTGGTGTGAGCAGAACCACCTTCAGCTCAACATCAGCAAAACAAAGGAGATGGTGGTGGACTTCAGGAGAACCAAGGCACAACTGACTGCAGTCCCTATACAGGGGATGGATGTGGAAATGGTTGGGTCATACAAGTTCCTGGGAGTCCATATGGACAACAGGCTGGAATGGGCCGGTAACACCAGGACCCTGTACAAAAAGGGCCAGAGCCGACTCTACTTTCTGAGGAGGCTCAGGTCCTTCAACGTGTGCAGTAAACTACTGCATACCTTCTACCAGTCTGTGGTGGCCAGTGCCATCTTTTTTGCAGTGGTGTGCTGGGGAGCAAACATCAAAGCCGGTGATTCTTCTCGGGTAAATAAGCTGATCAGGAAGGCTAGCTCTGTCCTGGGGATGAGCCTTGACACTCTAGAGGAGGTGGTGGAGAGACGGATCCTGGCCAAACTGCTGGCCATCATGGACAACGTCACCCACCCTCTGCACGCTATGGTTATGACGCAGAGGAGCACTTTCAGTCACAGACTGATCCCACCACGGTGTGCCAGAGAGCACTACAGGATGTCCTTCCTGCCGGCGGCTATTAGACTATATAATGCCTCACCGGGGTGCCGTGCCGTCGGCAACATAGATCTGGAACTGTCGGGGTGCTAGGACCTAGTTTAACAATTATGCATCCATCCGTGAGTAACTCTGGTCCGTAATCACTCATTCACTCAGGACTTATTTATTCATTCAGGTCTGTATATACAGTGGGGATAACAAGTATTTGATACACTGCCGATTTTGCAGGTTTTCCCACTTACAAAGCATGTAGAAGTCTGTAATTTTTATCATAAGTACACTTCAACTGTGAGTGACGGAATCTAAAACAAAAATCCAGAAAATCACATTGTATGATTTTTAAGTAATTAATTTGCATTTTATTGCATGACATAAGTATTTGATACATCAGAAAAGCAGAACTTAATATTTGGTACAGAAACCTTTGTTTGCAATTACAGAGATCATACGTTTCCTGTAGTTCTTGACCAGGTTTGCACACACTGCAGCAGGGATTTTGGCCCACTCCTCCATACAGACCTTCTCCAGATCCTTCAGGTTTCGGGGCTGTCGCTGGGCAATACAGACTTTCAGCTCCCTCCAAAGATTTTCTATTGGGTTCAGGTCTGGAGACTGGCTAGGCCACTCCAGGACCTTGAGATGCTTCTTACGGAGCCACTCCTTAGTTGCCCTGGCTGTGTGTTTCGGGTCGTTGTCATGCTGGAAGACCCAGCCACGACCCATCTTCAATGCTCTTACTGAGGGAAGGAGGTTGTTGGCCAAGATCTCGCGATACATGGCCCCATCCATCCTCCCCTGAATACGGTGCAGTCGTCCTGTCCCCTTTGCAGAAAAGCATCCCCAAAGAATGAAGTTTCCACCTCCATGCTTCTTGGTTGGGATGGTGTTCTTGGGGTTGTACTCATCCTTCTTCTTCTCCAAACACAGCGAGTGGAGTTTAGACCAAAAAGCTATATTTTTGTCTCATCAGATCATATGACCTTCTCCCATTCCTCCTCTGGATCATCCAGATGGTCATTGGCAAACTTCAGACGAGCCTGGACATGCGCTGGCTTGAGCAGGGGGACCTTGCGTGCGCTGCAGGATTTTAATCCATGACGGCGTAGTGTGTTACTAATGGTTTTCATTGAGACTGTGGTCCCAGCTCTCTTCAGGTCATTGACCAGGTCCTGCCGTGTAGTTCTGGGCTGATCCCATTTTCTAATAATTGCGCCAACAGTTGTTGCCTTCTCACCAAGCTGCTTGCCTATTGTCCTGTAGCCCATCCCAGCCTTTTGCAGGTCTACAATTTTATCCCTGATGTCCTTACACAGCTCTCTGGTCTTGGCCATTTTGGAGAGGTTGGAGTCTGTTTGAGTGTGTGGACAGGTGTCTTGTATACAGGTAACGAGTTCAAACAGGTGCAGTTAATACAGGTAATGAGTGGAGAACAGGAGGGCTTCTTAAAGAAAAACTAACAGGTCTGTGAGAGCCGGAATTCTTACTGGTTGGTAGGTGATCAAATACTTATGTCAAGCAATAAAATGCAAATTAATTATTTAAAAATCATACAATGTGGTTTTCTGGATTTTTGTTGTTACAGACCTCTACATGCTTTGTAAGTAGGAAAACCTGCAAAATCGGCAGTGTATCAAATACTTGTTCTCCCCACTGTACATACTCATGTACAGTTGTTATATCATATCACGTGCAATATTGCAAGTAATTCTTGGACTTAACATACGTAGTCATTCACTCAGGAATGCATATTAGTATCCTGTCAGTTGCATCTTTTCTCATTGCTTTTAGTATATCGAATGTGCAATATGTGCAGTTATCTGTAATTAAACCCTGCGCACTAAGGACTGTATTGTAAGGGAATTACTATTATTACCCCAAATTATATCATACACACATTTAGCTATTTAAGTATCTCTTCCTGTCATTTACCTGTACAGTTAATGTAACCATGCAAGTATTCACTTACCTGTAGATAGATAGAGAGAGAGATAGATAGATAGATAGATAGATAGATAGATAGATAGATAGATAGATAGATAGATAGATAGATAGATAGATAGATAGATAGATAGATAGATAGATAGATAGATAGATAGATAGATAGATAGATAGAT
Source organism: Thymallus thymallus (assembly GCA_023634145.1). Lineage (NCBI taxonomy): Eukaryota > Metazoa > Chordata > Actinopteri > Salmoniformes > Salmonidae > Thymallus > Thymallus thymallus. Next base: position 11,855,459 of record CM042420.1, read on the forward strand.
AGATAGGTACTTAGGTATAACTGTATATTTACCTGTACAGCTAATTTAACCATGCAAAATATTAACTTACCTGTTCATTTAACCTGTTTGTCTATTAAGTAAATTATTATTACCCTCGCTCATATCATATGCATTTTTAGCTATTGAAGTATTTCTCTGCCATCGACCTGTATAGTATAGTTAACCATCCAACATCCACCAATGTATAGTGTACATATTCAGCCAACCACCCATACTATGCAATGTCTTTTTTTATAGCTTTTTTGCACTCCAGATATCTTGTATTTCTATACTTTTTCATACTGCCGCTCTATGTATCATGTACCATGTATCTGTCTTTTGTGTATTTTCGTTCTGGCATTTTGCACCTGCCCTATGTTTTGTTGTAGCTGCTTGACAAAGAAATGTCCCCCTCGGGGATCAATAAAGTGTCTGTCTGTCTGTCTGTCTGTCTGTCTGTCTGTCTGTCTGTCTGTCTGTCTGTCTGTCTGTCTGTCTGTCTGTCATATGGCATGAAGAAATAGCAGATCCGATCCACATTGGGTGAGGCGGGTCGCAGGAAAGTATATTTAGTTCGCAGGGGAGATGTTTGATGGAAAGTAAGATTAAGAAATATATACGTAACAAGACGAAAAGCAAAAAAAACATAGACTATTTACATGACTATTATGTTATGTATTAAACTCATATCTGTTGATAGTCACGGATGTCAGACTGGAGGTACACTGAGCCGAGGGCACACTGATATTGTATTGATGACCTTTGAGCATTGTGTGAATCCCTCACCCAGTGTCTGGTGGAAAGCAGCCGGCAAAGTTACTGTCTTTTGTTGTGGCTTTGGACAAGACTCTCTGGCTGTTGTTTATAGAACATTGGTGCTGTGGATAAAACACAAAAGGGGGGTGGGGAATATGTTTATTTGTTACATACACCAGATAGGTGCAGTGAAATGTGTTGTTTTAACAGGGTCAGCCATTGTAGTACGGCGCCCCTGGAGCAAATGAGGGTTAAATGCCTGCTCAATGGCACATTGACAGGTTTTACACCTTTGTCAGCTCAGGTATTCGAACCAGCGACATTTAGAGAAGGCGGATTAGACATTTCTCTTGGCTTCTGCTCTGGATACGTTCAACCCTGAATCCTTAAATGATTTTGATTGATGTGATCAATAACTGCCCTCCATTTTGTTCACCTGTAAAGTCCCCTTTAAAAGCACACATTTTCTCCCTCTCTATCAATCTATTTGCTCTCCAACTCTTCCTCATGTCTTCCTCTCCCACAGGCTATCCAGGCCACATAATCAGGTATTGTATGATGCTAATGAAAACACTTGGCTCAAATCAGTTTCATCTAAGGTGACATAAGATTCCCTGATGACTAGACTGTCACAGGAGTGGCCTGTACCTGCCTGAAGGTCTGTAGATACACAAACCAGACCACAGCACGGTGACGTTAGTGACCTCGCAATGCCTGAATGCGGTTCATACCTCTGTACCAAGACCCAACAAGAAACTTCTACACTGCCTGTTTAACATTTATGCAGAAGTCAAATGAGGTTACTAGATATGAGAAAAATGGAAGTGTTTTTTATCAATGTTCTACTTCATCTACCCTTCTATGACCATGGCAATTGGAGTAGCTGCTATTTATAAAACAAATACATTTATTTGATTTATTTCACCTTTATTTAACCAGGTAGGTCAGTTGAGAACAAGTTCTCATTTACAACTGCGACCTGGCCAAGATAAAGCAAAGCAGTGCGACAAAAACAACAACACCGAGTTTCACATGGGATAAACAAACGTACAGTCAATAACACAATAGAAAATCTATGTACAGTGTGTGCAAATGTAGTACGATGTCAGGCTCTGGCCATAGAGAAGCTTTGCTTCTCTATATTTCTATGGTCAGAGTCTGGCAGATCTATTATTTCTACGTCTGTGTGGTGTTGTGTGTGTGGGATCCCTAATTAGAGGCAGCTGCTATGCATTACCTCTAATTAGGGATCTTACTTATATGTCTGTGTTCCACTCCGTTGGCGTGGTTCATTGTTATGTTGTCTCGTGTTCGTGCTACGTGTGTTCCTTTCAATATATATTGTATTTGTTATTTTGTATAGTTCGTCAGTTCAGTTCAATAAACATGTCGAACTATCGATACGCTGCGCCTTGGTCTCTCTACACACCCGAACGTGACAGAATGAACCACCACCCGACCAAGCAGCGAAAATCTGGAGAAACGGAGAGGAAGAAAGGAAGACAGCGGCGTAATCGTGGATACGGAGGTAAAGGAGGCCGTAGTCAACCCCAGGAAAATTTCGGGGGGGGGGCTATGGGGGTGGTCTGGTAATGAAGAGGACGCGCCAGTACCACTCTCCATCTGGGATACACTGTGCCCTAAATATAAATAGGGGGCACAAAGTGTAGAAGAGGAGGATTATTTGGAGAGCCATTTTGGAGATGTTCTGGAGGAAATGTGGGAGATAGCGGAGGAGGTTGAACGGGAAATGTCGGAGTGGAATAATCCGTGTCCAGTCGCCTACTCCACTCCCATGAAAGAGCAGTCCGCTTTACCGGTGCCCAGTCGGGGTCCGGCCGTCTGCTCTACTCCAGTGCCAGAGCAGTCCGCTCCACCGGTGCCCAGTCTGGGTCCGGCCGTCTGCTACACTCCAGTGCGCCTCTCCAGTCCGGTACGTAATGTGCCTGCTCCTCGCACTCGCCCTGAGGTGCGTGTCACCAGTCCGGTGCCATCAGTGCCGACTCCATGCACCAGGCCTCCAGTGCGCCTCTCCAGTACGGTACGTCATGTGCCTGCTCCTCGCACTAGCCCTGAGGTGCGTGTTATTAGTCCTGTGCCACATGTGCCGACTCCACGCACCAGGCTTCCAGTGCGCGTCTCCAGTCAGGTACGTCCTGTGCCTGTTCCCCGCACTAGCCCTGAGGTGCGTGTTATTAGTCCTGTGCCACATGAGCCGACTCCACGCACCAGGCTACCAGTGCGCGTCTCCAGTCAGGTACGTCCTGTGCCGACTCCCCGCACTCGACCTCCAGTGCGTGTGCCCAGCCAGGTTCCTCCAGTACCGGCTCCACGCAGCACGCAGCATGCCTCCAGTGCGCCTCTCCAGTCTGGTACGTCCCGTGCCGACTCCCCGCACTCGACCTCCAGTGTGTGTGCCCAGCCAGGTTCCTCCAGTGCCGGCTCCACGCACCAGGCCTCCAGTGCGCTTCTCCAGTCCGGTACGTCCCGTGCCGACTCCCCGCACTCGACCTCCAGTGCGTGTGCCCAGCCAGGTTCCTCCAGTACCGGCTCCACGCACCAAGCCTCCAGTGCGCCTCTCCAGTCTGGTACGTCCCGTGCCGACTCCCCGCACTCGACCTCCAGTGCGTGTGCCCAGCCAGGTACCTCCAGTGCCGGCTACACGCACCAGACCGTCGGTGCGCCTCATCAGCCCGGAGACTCCCGTGATAGTCGACAACCCGGAGCCTCCCGTGATGGTCGACAACCCGGAGCCTCCCGTGATGGTCGACAACCCGGAGCCTCCCGTGATGGTCGACAGCCCGGAGCCTCCCGTGACGGTCGACAGCCCGGAGCCTCCCGTGACGCTCGACAGCCCGGAGCCTCCCGTGACGCTCGACAGCCCGGAGCCTCCCGTGACGCTCGACAGCCCGGAGCCTCCCGTGACGCTCGACAGCCCGGAGCCTCCCGTGACGCTCGACAGCCCGGAGCCTCCCGTGACGCTCGACAGCCCGGAGCCTCCCGTGACGCTCGACAGCCCGGAGCCTCCCGTGATAATTATATGGCCGGAGTCGCCTGCCACACCGGTGCTCAGTCCTGGCCCGGTTATTTGCCCCGCTCCATGGCCTGAACTTTTTCCCCCACCATTGTTATTTAAAGGACCGGTGGGTTGCCCCTTTATATGGCCGGAGTCGCCTGCCACACCGGTGCTCAGTCCTGGCCCGGTTATTTGCCCCGCTCCATGGCCTGAGATTTTTTCCCCACCATTGTTGTTACCAGGACCGGTGGGTTGCCCCTTTATATGGCCGGAGTCGCCTGCCACACCGGTGCCCAGTTCTGGCCCGGTTATTTGCCCCGCTCCATGGCCTGAGCCTTTTGCCCCACCATGGTCATTTCCAGGACCGGTGGGTTGCCCCTTTAAATGGCCTGAATCGCCAGCCACACTGGGGCCCAGTCCGGGCCCAGTAGAAATAAGGAGGAGGACATCCACTTCGCCAGGGCCGGAACCGCCACCGGCGATGGTTTATGGTTGATGTTTTTCCCTCCCTGACCCTTCCCTCATGTTTATGTGTTTGTTTTTCTTGCGGTCGGGAGTCCGCGCCTTTGGGGGGGGTACTGTCAGGCTCTGGCCATAGAGAAGCTTTGCTTCTCTATATTTCTATGGTCAGAGTCTGGCAGATCTATTATTTCTACGTCTGTGTGGTGTTGTGTGTGTGGGATCCCTAATTAGAGGCAGCTGCTATGCATTACCTCTAATTAGGGATCTTACTTATATGTCTGTGTTCCACTCCGTTGGCGTGGTTCATTGTTATGTTGTCTCGTGTTCGTGCTACGTGTGTTCCTTTCAATATATATTGTATTTGTTATTTTGTATAGTTCGCTAGTTCATTGAATAAACATGTCGAACTATCGATACGCTGCGCCTTGGTCTCTCTACACACCCGAACGTGACATACGATTAGGAAGGTAGGGCAATAAATAGGCCATAGTGGCGAAATAATTACAAATTAGCATTAACATTGGAATGATAGCTGACATTATAATAATGTCAATGAAAAGTAATGTAAATGGAAAAAAAAGTTAGATTATCCCGTAATTTGCACAGCTCAAAACTGCAGCCAGCCTCAGTGGCTCTACAGTTAATAAAATCGTTCTGCCAACTTGGTGCCTAGATAACTCTGAGTGGGTTGCCTCCATTTTCATTTTCACTCTGCACACTCTATCCCACATAATCCTGTTGGGTGCACCAATAGACACAAAACCACCAGTTATGCTCATGTGGCTCATGGGCAGTCAGTCATGTTGCTGCAGGCGGTGCATTGTGTCCGTTAACTCAGTTACACGCTTTCTCTGTGTCAGGATCCATGGTTACTCAACGTAGCTCACCTGAAACAGAACACAAACACAGGCGAAGAAGTTGTACCCCTTAGTCAGCAAACGTCTAGGATCAGTTTACCTTGGCCATTGCTGTCTAAGGGCAGGCTTTAGGCAGCCTGTCAAGCTATCCTTTGTAAATCACAAGGAAGTAGCCTTGTGATTTACAAAGGAAAATGCAGACTTACCCGCTTGATAAACTGACAAACTACACACACACACACACACACACACTATTGTGTTATATGCTCTGATCAGCTTTTCATTGAGATAATTTGATTAGAGGAATGTGGTTGTAGTGGTTGGCTGCCTGCCTCTGCATTCTAATTCTAAGGCTCCATTGTTCATTTAACCTTCCCTGTAGTAGAAGGTAGCAGGAGAGTTTCGAGCAAAGGTAGACCTAAGGTAGGCACACTGTTTGCTCAGTTCTTCAACGGGCAAGGACAGGCATCTGAAGTGTCTTGTGATTGGCTTAGACGGGACATATCCCTCTGGTTGGGCGGGACTGTGGTTGGTTGTCTTTGGCTGCGAAAGCATCTGCCCATCCCTCTGTCAGCTGCTACTCTAAGACATCAAACAGAGGAAAGACAGATTACAGAGGACGCATGACGACATCATGGGGAGAGGGGAGAAACGTCTGTGGAGCACATAGACCGAATAAACTTCTCCTGAAAAAAAATGTAAGTCAAATTGCCTAAACAAACTTGTTTTGTTTACTCACAGAAAGTTTCTTTGTGCGTGACTGCACATTTTTACACTGTGTGTTTTCGTATTTTCAGTATACTATTCAGACTTAACCTAAGCAGCTTATGAGTCCTGAGACCCCGCTATGCATTGTCGTCACGTTCAATCAATCAACCCCACTATCAACCCCAGCCAATAATCAGATTAGACTGTATTACCATATGGATGTTTCAAAAATACATAATCTCTGAGTTTAATTAAAAGAGCAATACATGGGAATATGCACAGAGGATTATATATATTTTTGTGATTTGCATAAACTTTATCTTAAATTAGAAAAAAAATTGGAAGTCAAGCACCTGAACAGATTGACGTGAAGATGCCCGGAATGCCTGTAAGAATACATTTTCTGTAACACTTCACCCTCTGTTAAGCCTACATAATGCAGGTCGTGAATTCTCATAGTGTCTGTTAAATAAGAACTGTATTTACATAGTCATGATGACGCAAAGCCTTTGTTTAGAAAAGCTAAGCTGGAGGTATTCCTTACCTAAACAATGTTGTGTGTGTGTGTCAGGAGTCATGTAGTGTAGTGTAGTAGACATAAACCAGCTGATAAAATCTTGAATTTCAACTACTTTCAGTTTTAACATAAAATTAAAATGTGCTTTCTAAGGTCTTTATAGTGACGTTGAGTAACTGTCTTTATAGTGACGTTGAGTAACTGTCTTTATTCACGTTTTCCTCTTTCTTTCTGAGAGGTCAACCAATCACAGCACATAGTTTAGTTTAGCTAATTGCCTGCCGTTGACAGCTGAGACGAGGCTGAATAGGAATGAGGCTCCACAGCAGTGCAATCTTATCTGGCCACGACTTGATTAGAGACCGAGGCCGATTTATAATTTATTGATGCCACTGACCCCTGTTGTTGTCATGGAGCGCGTTTTACAGCCACTCTTGAGATTGTAATGTAAGGTTCTAGTTTTAGGGTTTTTATGCCCTTCTGGTTTGGTTGGAACTTCAACCACTTTCCTCAATACACTTTTCCCTGAATAGAGTTAATGTGCCATGGGTCACCTTGTAGCCCCATGTATCTACCTTCAGTCTTCAAACCCACCTAATCAAAGCCATACCATACCCCTGTTAAGCTGTATCGTCTGGAGTGTGGCTGAGCATGTTTTGCTACGATAATCCCATTGGAATAAGCTTTTACTTGTGATGCTGAAATGCCTTTATAAGCCAGTGGCTGGTTGTGTTATGTCAACGTATGTGAGATAAGAATTATATATATTTTTTTGTTTGTTGATTGAGCTCATTGGATCACCAAGGCACACATTAATATCACTCATCAGTGGTTGTAGATTGTGTGCTTCTGCCTCTTACCCATGATATGTCTTGAACAATTTAGAAAGTGTTTGTGTGTGGTGTATGTGTGTGTGTGTGTATATATGATCAGAGACATGTTTGCTTTGTCAATAAAGACACGCGATCTTGGTCACTGCTGCCCGTACACTTCTCTCCTGGCACTCCACTCTCATTACTCCATTATCTTCTGGAAGGTGGAGGGCAGAATGGGGGTGGAAGGGGCTACCCTCAAGGTGAAAAGTGGGTGGGGCAAGGGCTGGTCTGGTTTCAGGTGGAAACTCAACCTTGTGACAATGGTGATTAACTCTGTCAGTGTGTGTGCGCTCACGTGCATCCTGGAGCTGAGATCTGGTCTTATGACCCAGTAGTCAAGAGTTTAAATGACAAAAGGGATATGGCCTCCACCAGTGGGAAACTGATTTTCAGTAGGGCTGACACTTAAAACATGCCGTTGTCAATGTGGTATTGGTGTTAGCTACAATTGTCAGCAATTCAAGGTCTTCAAACAACCTTAGTAACCTTGAATATTGTACCTAATGGTCCACATTTTATTATTTATTTGTATACCTTATATTTTGTATTAGTTTTCCAGCATAAGTTTACAGTACAGCAATTCATCATTATTGTCCAGCTCCCCTACCCAGAGTTTTTCAACTGTCCCTCCCCCTCTTCCTCTTCATATTTACCCTGTACTGACCCTATCCTTCCTCTTCCTCTTATTTCCCCTGTACTGACCCTCTCCTTCCTCTTATTTCCCCTGTACTGACCCTTGTCACGATGTGGATATAAGGGACGGTAAACGGAGTGCTGATGGAGTGACATTTCTTTTTATTAGTGAATGAGATATTCTCACAAGGCATTCAAAAATAAAAGGAGAGCGAAAACAAAACGGACTGTAAACAAATACACAGTGACCTAACTGAGTTCTGCAGCATGCAGACAAACAGAAACAAACAATGATCCACACACAGGTGGATTTGGAGGGCTGCTAAATACTCCCCCCAATCAGAGACAACTCTAGACAGCTGTCTCTGATTGGGGATCATTAATCCTCCCTCACTGATGTGAGGACTGGGTTGTGGCTCAATCCACTCCCCCAGATGGGAGTAGCGGCTTCACCACTACCCAGCCCTCACAACCCTATCCTTCCTCATATTTCCCCTGTACTGACCCTCTCCGTCCTCTTCCTCTTTCCCCCTCCAGTAAACAGTGAGCGCTGAGAGCCAGCCGGGCCAGAGATGCCACCCCCTGCCGCAGGCCCCCCAGCAGTGACCCCTCCGGATGGGGGCTGGGGCTGGGCCGTGGTGCTGGGATCCTTCATCTCCATCGGCTTCTCCTACGCCTTCCCCAAAGCCATCACCGTCTACTTCAAGGACATCCAGAAGATCTTTGATTGCTCCTACAGCCAGATAGCATGGATCTCCTCCATCATGCTGGCCGTCATGTACGCAGGAGGTAAGACCAAGACAATAAGTTGGTGTCCAGGCAGTCTCTTGATGCATTCGTCTGTCTGTTTTGTCAAGAAGGGTTGGGTTAGGTTCTGTTTATGTAGTGCCCTGAGTTTATCTTCACCACGTGACCTGTCCAGGGAAAACTCAGGCCCTAAATATGAGGCAAGGTACCTGTACTGATCTGATTGTGTGTATCCTATGATAACCTTTGACTGTATTTAGATTTACATTCAAGCAGAACACATGGTTTCTGTGACTAGTCATCAGCATATTGTAGTAGTCATGCATCACATGTTCTCCTTCTCAGCATGACTTTACCCCTCATTATTAGGTTACCCAGTAGGCACCTTGCTTGGCAGTGCCACGCTGGCCATCTGTTAGCGGATGCCATCCTCTCCAGTCATTTCTAATCGTTGCTGTCAACAGGGTTTGTTGTATTCTAGACCGTTGTCGTGATAACGGTGACAGTGATGGCCGATTGGCCATAGAGAGCCAAGGACACCCAATACCATCCTCTATGTGACAAGCCGGTACAAGGCACTTGCCCCTCATTAAAATGTTTAATGTAATTCATTCATATTGATCTCTGAGCAAAGGGGAGAACAGAGCTTCATCAGCTATTCATTAAACACCTGCTCTCTTGTCCTGTGCGTTTGCATCAGCTGTAGGCTGATAAAGCAATTGTCCTTTCAGTGTTTAATGTATTCTTAATTTCTACAAGCAACGGACAGCTTAGTGTGGTATCTGCTGCTCTCAGGAATAACATGGCGGAAAAACAATCACACATCCACAAATATTTACCCCAATCAGAGAGCTAATTATTGAGTGTGTTTGTCCTCTTGGAAGAGAATGGAGATTTGTGGCTCTATTACAACGCATCTGTTGTTTTCACACCGTCTTCCGTCTGTGCTGTTGACGCAACTGCCACCTCCACCACGAGTTCAGAGGTCAGACACTTACTGACTTCTCCGGGGCAGTCGTCAAGTAGACTCCCTAGCTGATGAGACCGCAGTGCCACTTGTGATGCTGATTGGACGTCAATCACAGAGCAAACAAAACGGAAGTGCTTGCCATATCCTCTTAACATCTGGATATGCCAATGTGTGGCTCTTGCTGATTTCAAACAACAGCATCCGACCTATTTTGATGATGTACGGCCACATCCAAATTGACACGTGTTAGATACGACCACAAATGCGCCACAGCTGGCGGCGAAGGCAGCTATTTCATATCTCCCTGGATGTTGTGTGTCTCTATAACCCAGGCTGCAATGGTTAGTAATGATGATGATGATGATGGGTGTATAAAAGAGCCCAAATGGTAACATTTTGAAATGTTGCACACCATTATATCAGCTATATGGACGCCTACTGTACAATGCAGATGTCCTGCTCTCTCCTCTCTCCTCCCTCCTCCCTTCTAGCCTGGCTGAGTGTCGCTCTGCAGCTTTTATGGAGGCTGTGTGTGTGTCAGTGTTGGATCAATGTCACTAATCCACGCAGAGAGAGTGTTGACCTTGAGCTAGGCTAGGCAGCATGGCTACGCACAGTACCATCCTCTGTTGACAGTCAGCACAGCATAGCTCTCTCACAGCCAGGCACATTAGCCTCAATGCTAACTGAACTGTCCAGAAGAAATATGGCTGTGTTTATTAGTCGATCAACCACTTCTAGAATTCAGGTTTGTGTCCTTGTATAACTGCTCTGGAAAACAACTCCTAAAGCTTCATAGATCAGCGCTTTATTCCGTAATGAGAGTGACATTAATAGTATGATGGAATACAAACATCAGTTTACTGTGTAGTCAGCTATCTTGACGGTTTATCAACCTTTTCTTTTCCAACCTCACAAATCAGGGAGTGGTAGAAATGGTAAATGGCGGGTGTACCCATCCTCCTCTATGTATTTGATTCCATGATTGAGCCCATATTTTTCCTCAAGTCTAGACACATTCAAGCAACGTTATGGTATATGATCATTAACATGCTTCATTCAAATGTTTCATTAATTAGAGTGTAAATGTTCAAAATGGTGTTTTGAATGTCAACAGTAGCATAAGCATTTGTCCTTAAAGTTACTGTCAAAACAAACTCTTAATTTGCTTTTGGTAACCTGGAAAGTGTGTCCAGCAATTAAACTTCACTTATGATTTCCTTTTTTAAAAGGAACTAATATGAAACCTCAAGGGCTCCCTTCCACTTGGCCTATCCAGGTTTCGCCGCCAGACTCAGGAGAATACTGATAAGTGCTCTGTATGCAAACGAGGAGAGCTCCTCTCCTCAAGGTCGAAAAAAGATACACGCAGAGCAAATGAAGTCAGGCGACTTCTTCCCCAACCTGCTTCTTAAATAGCACCGCTCCCCGAGTCCGACACAGATACGGCACGTCTTCTGCTTGCTAATGGGGGCATTATTCAAAAAGGGAAAAAATCTTTCATTACTTTTATCGTTTCTTATTCAATTGACTCTTCCTTTTGTTTAAAAGTCTGTCATGAAAGGGGACGTTGTGACGTGCCATAGAAGCAGAGTCATTCCTCACCATATCAACTAATGGAGACCAGAGGTTCAAACATAACAGGACTTTAGAAATACAAAGTATAATGTTTCTCTCAACAATAACTTTTTGAAATTTGACAAGGACAAATTTAAAAAGGAATTGTTTGGACCTGTCGGATTGATGTGGTATCAATGACCGTAGAGAGGGTTCCATAACAGGGTTTGACCCACTAACCAAAATCTGTTAAGATTCACTAGCTGCCAGTGGTCTTGTGTTGTATGCCATTAAGAAGTCGGCCCCACTCAACTCAACTGTGTGTGTACTACCAATATCAAGTGCTGACTGTTACTTATGGAAAATTGGGAATTAAAAGGAAACAGAGCTGAGGGACAAATGAACCATGGGGCCAAGGTCTTCTTATCACTTCAAGGTGTGTGTGTGTGTTGTAGTTCTGCAAATACATGTGGTGATGCTTTAATGTCAGTGTAACCACACCAATTCAAAGGAGTCCATTTACGTTAACCAGCATTCTCTCACTGTCACATCTGAAACCTGTCTATGCCCACACAGTGTGTATTCATACAGTCAGTGTCTATTATCCATTTCGTAACATAACTGGTTGCCACATTGGGTCTCTGTTTTTTACATTAGCATGGCAGCTGTGCCTTGAAAGCTGATGAAACATAGGGGCCCCATTGCGTGTCCAACCAGAGCTCAGTTCAATGTCTTCACTCAGCGCGTCAATGATGCTTGACGGGCCTGATCGATTCTGACTCATTCCGTTTGACGGACACTCTATTAGTTGGGCTCTCAGTGCAGCCTGTCCAAGGCTGACAGGCACCCATTAGATAATTGTCTAGGTGCTGAGTTATGTCCAAGACCTCAACTGCACTCTGTATCATTGGCCTTGTTGGTCCAACAGTGCATTTCTTGCTTGTCGTGATGGGATCTTTGATACATATGTAGCAAAGCTGGAAAAGGAACAGATGTTTTGTCAACGTGCACTACTTTTTGGCAATAATGCATTTTTTTGGTTTGACTGATAAGATAATGCTGTGTTATATACCCATACCTGTTTGTTACTGATCTCTCAATACGGCCCTCATTCCCTTAAGAATGCAGCACACACAACACGATGTTCGACATTGTTTACCAGTATCAACAAGGTCTTGTTACAGTATTTCTATTTCCAGAGCCGGGAAGATTCACGCTGCCTTTCAACGCTAACAAGCTTAAATCGTTAAGTAATCACTACATGATTACCCTTGTCTATTACAGGCTGAATGAAAGACCCATGTTTTTAGTATCTAATTTCTTTCTCTTCTAGGTCCCATAAGCAGTGTACTGGTGAACACATATGGCTGCAGACCTGTCATGATCATGGGGGGAGTTCTGTCTTCTATCGGCTTGATATCTGCTTCCTTCTGCAACAGCGTGGTGGAGCTTTATGTTTGCATCGGCCTTATAGGAGGTGATTCAGACAAAATCCATTTAGACGCATTCCGAGTTAATTTGATTATAGTGTCAAACTCCTTAAGTGACTGGTTAAAAAGTAGGCCTACAACTGATTTGGAGTTATCCATTCAGTGTTTCACATATGTCATAGTAAAATACCATAGACACATTACAAGAGCACAGTTAAGCTTGATTTGTCAAATAATTTAATGACCACAGTCTGTCTACTTGAAGAAAATGTATATTATTCCGAATGTCATATATGCCTGAATTATCTTGTCAGAAATGTATGTTATTTTAACTCAAAATCATATTATCCTCTCTCCTCACAAAGGCCTGGGCCTGGCCTTTAACCTCCAGCCAGCCCTTACTATGATTGGCAAGTACTTCTATAAGAAGCGTCCCATCGCTAACGGAATAGCCATGGCCGGTAGCCCAGTGTTCCTGAGCAGCCTAGCCCCTTTCAACCAGTACCTGTTCAACTCCTTCGGCTGGAGGGGCAGCTTCCTCATCCTGGGGGGCATACTGCTCAACTGCTGCGTGGCTGGCTCCCTGATGAGACCCCTGGGGCCACCGCCGGGCAAGGTCAAGAAGGATGAAGAGTTGGTCATTGCGAAAACCGCCACCAAGAAGAATGAGACGACCACTTGTTTGGGGACTGTCAACAAGTTCATTGACCTGTCGCTTTTCAAGCACCGCGGTTTCCTCATCTACCTGTCGGGCAACGTCATCATGTTCTTGGGGTTTTTCTCCCCCATCGTCTTCCTGACGGCCTACGCCAAGGACATAGGCGTGGACGAGTACTCTGCTGCCTTCCTGCTCTCCATCCTGGCCTTCGTGGACATGTTTGCCCGGCCCTCCATGGGGCTCCTGGCCAACTCCAAGTGGATCCGGCCCAGGATCCAGTACTTCTTCAGCTTCGCCGTGCTCTACAACGGGGTGTGCCACATCCTCTGCCCCCTGGTGGAGAGCTACACAGGCCTGGTGGTGTACGCCGTGTTCTTTGGCTTTGCCTTCGGCATGGTCAGCTCGGTGCTGTTTGAGACCCTGATGGACCTGGTGGGGGCTCAAAGGTTTTCCAGCGCTGTGGGGCTCACCACAATTGTGGAGTGCTGCCCTGTCCTCATTGGTCCACCTCTGGCAGGTATGTCACTGATCCCTCAACTCATTACTACTTACTTCAGTTGTGAGACATTGTTTACTTTTTAAGCAGTTGATATGCCGAAGGAATAAATTAGTCACCCAATTATTGCTATTACTTAGGAGTGCTATTACTTAGTAATCATTCACGTGGTTTGATCTTGATTTGGGGGTGGCAGGTAGCCTAGCAGTTAGAGCGTTGGGCCAGTAACTGAAAGGTTGCTGGTTCGAATACCCGAGCCCACATAGTGAAAAACCTGTCGATGTGTCCTTGAGCAAGGTACTTAACTCTAATTTGCTCCAGGGGCTGACCCTGTAGGTAGGCTGTCATTATAAATAAGAATTTGTTCTTAACTTCTTATAATATGTGCTTATTTGTCTAATTACAATAACAGCAAAGGAAAGTTAATTCTGTGATTATTGGTCCTTGACAAAATTTGTGTTTATTCATTTATTTGACACAATGTCCTCATTAAAGATCAGTAGACATGAAGAAACTGATAAAGACATATTTGGAAATGCAGAAAATAGCAATATGACAGACCTTCATTACTCAATAATAACAAAAAATAAGTTTACAAAATGTAATAACATTAACCCTTTCTATGTTCTTATTTACAGGTAAACTGGTGGACATCACCAAAAACTACAAGTACATGTATTTCTGCTGTGGGGCTGTGGTGATCATGGCCAGTATTTGGCTGTTCATCGGCAACTTCATCAACTACAGACTCCTGGCCAAGGAGCGCAAGCAGGAGGAGATGTACAAACGGACTGAAACCGAGGACCCTGACCGGGACCGGGACCAGGACCAAAAGGAGGCAGACGGGGATGCCCAGGCCTTGGAGGACATGGTAGACCCCAAAGATGAGGACGCCATGCAGAGGGAGACCAACATCTAGAGTCCCTTCCTCCTGCCAACCACACCCCCCTCCACCACCACCCTCACGTCCCCCTCTGCCACTATCAAACTGAGCTCAAGGGGGGTGCCTCCTGGTCTTTCACTCTCCAGGGTTCGTCTTGGGGTCCCTCCGCAGGGGCCCCTCTGTTTCAGAGACACTCAAACTGCCAAATTATCAATGATAAACATGTCGTGGGATCCTGCAAGGCATATTGCTGGATGAAGGGGTGACTGCCCTGACTACTACTCAAACATCAGACTAGCCGGAGATAATGGTGTAAGATACAGAATGCATGTTATCATCAGAGAAATCAGAGAAATAAGCTTTTGTCGCGTATCTAGGAATCTGGGACCTGTAGACAGAAATCTGGTACTGCTCATGTATTTAGCCTGTGCCACTAAACCTATCACACCAGCAACCCAATCCAACTGTTCTGATTTGAAATCAATACAGGTTAGTATCCCAGCTTCCTATGCTGGGAGCTGACTTGCAAGGTCACATAAGGTCTGTTAGGACCGGGGTTATGGTAAGAGACAGATATCATTGCAACACAGGAACAAACAGGGATGTGTTCATGGTTTGGTGGCTCCAGTGACCAGGTATTATGCTGTCCTTATGTGCACTGTGTCCGTTGTGTTTGTTACCTAAACCTGCACAACTGCCATGCTTCAAATCTAACGATAACACACACACACACACAGACACTGTTTTATTCACTATTGCATATTGCACATGGAGTCCGTATACGCTGCACTACTTCTAAACAGGCCATGTTTAGGCCTCATCCAAAACAAGGTTGAATGTAAATTTGTTTTATTGGCTGTATTTCCAAGGGCCTTATTAAGAAAACTCATCAAAATCATCTAGAAATGTGCGTATTGCTGGTTTATACCAACTAAAGAATCCATGAGCAATGTAACCTACCTAGCCATTGTATTGACAGGGTTGTTTATTTGTGTAGTCAATGCTCATTTCTGGGAGTAGCTGTTTAACTTTCACCAATGATACATTGTCTTATGTAAAGAATGCAACTAATATGTGTCATATATATATATATATATATATATATATATATATATGCACACAGTTGAAGTCGGAAGTATACATACACTTAGGTTGAAGTCATTAAAACTCATTTTTCAACCACTCCACAGATTTCATGTTAACAAACTATAGTTTTGGCAAGTCTGTTAGGACATCTACTTTGTGCATGACACAATTCATTCTTCCAACAATTGTTTACAGACAGATTATTTCACTTATAATTCACTATTTCACAAGTCCAGTGGGTCAGAGGTTAACATACACTAAGTTGACTGTGCCTTTAAACAGCTTGGAAAATTCCAGAAAATGGCTTTAGAAACTTCTGATAGGCTAATTGACATCATTTGAGTCAATTGGAGGTGTACCCGTGGATGCATTTCAAGGCCTACCTTCAAACTCAGTGCCTCTTTGCTCGACGTCATGGGAAAATCAAAGGAAATCAGCCAAGACTTCAGAAAAAAATTGTAGACCTCCACAAGTCTGGTTCATTCTTGGGAGCAATTTCTAAACGCCTGAAGGTACCATGTTCATCTGTACAAACAATAGTACGCAAGTATAAACACCATGGGACCACGCAGCCGTCATACCGCTCAGGACGACAACAAAGGACTTTGAAGATGCTGGAGGAAACCGGTAAGAAAGTATCTATATCCACAGTAATACGAGTCCTATATCGACATAACCTGAAAGGCTGCTCAGCAAGGAAGAAGCCACTGCTCCAAAACCGCCATAAAAAAGCCAGACTATGGTTTGCAACTGCACATGGGGACAAAGATTGTACTTTTTGGAGAAATGTCCTCGGGTCTGATGAAACAAAAAATAGAACTGTTTGGCCATAATGACCATCGTTATGTTTGGAGGAAAAAGGGGGAGGCTTGCAAGCTGAAGAACACCATCCCAACCGTGATGCACGGGGGTGGCAGCATCATGTTGTGGGGTGCTTTGCTGCAGGAGGGACTGGTGCACTTCACAAAGATGGCATCATGAGGAAGGAAAATTATGTGGATATATTGAAGCAACATCTCAAGACATCAGTCAGGAAGTTAAAGCTTGGTCGCAAATGGGTCTTTCAAATGGACAATGACCCCAAGCATACTTCCAAAGTTGTGGCAAAATGGCTTAAGGACAACAAAGTCAAGTTATTGGAGTGGCCATCACAAAGCCCTGACCTCAATCCTATAGAACATGTGTGGGCAGAACTGAAAAAGTGTGTGAAAGCAAGGAGGCCTAGAAACCTGACTCATTTACAGCAGTTCTGTCAGAAGGAATGGGCCAAAATTCACCCAACTTATTGTGGGAAGCTTGTGAAAGGCTACCCGAAACGTTTGACCCAAGTTACGCAATTTTAAGGCAATGCTACCAAATACTAATTGAGTGTATGTAAACTTCTGACCCACTGGGAATGTGATGAAAGAAATAAACGCTGAAATAAATCGTTCTCTCTACCATTATTCTGACATTTCACATTCTTAAAATATAGTGGTGATCCTAACTGACCTAAGACAGGGAATTTTTACTAGGATTAAATGTCAGGATGTATTTGGCTAAGGTGTATGTAAACTTCCGACTTCAACTCTATTAACAGTTTCACAAATTAACATGCCTATTGTGAAACGGTTAAACAGCTTCTTTTGTGACCTTTTTTCAGTACAGTATTTCCTCCTTTCAAATCTAACTCTCTGAAATGACTTTGAGGGAAGTTGTAGAAAGCATAATGTTTGCTTGAAGAGTGTTGTCAGCCATTTCTATTACCACAATAATGAACAATATTTAACCAATTATGTACTTTACCGTATGTACACAATTCAAAGTAGAGCTTCACTTAATTAATAATATCTTTCATTGCACCACAAAAAGGTTATACATGTCAATATGATTTAATATACAGTACCAGTCAAAAGTTTGGACACACCTACTCATTCAAGGGTTTTTCTTTATTCTTTACTATTTTCTACATTGTAGAATAATAATGAAAATATCAAAACTATGAAATAACACATATGAAATCATGTAGTAACCAAAAAAGTGTTATATCAAAATATATTTTAGATTCTTCAAAGTAGCCACCCTTTGCCTTGATGACAGCTTTGCACACTCTCTCAACCAGCTTCAACTGGAATGCTTTTCCAACAGTCTTGAAGGAGTTCCCACATTCTGAGCACTTGTTGGCTGCTTTTCCTTCACTCTGCAGTACTCTTCCCAAACCTGATTCACACAGTCTCCTTTGAACAGTTGATGTTGAGATGTGTCTGTTACTTGAACTCTGTGAAGCGTTTATTTGGGCTGTGATTTCTGAGGCAGGTAACGCTAATGAACGCTAATGATCGCTATCCTCTGCATTAGAGGTAACTCTGGGTCTCCTTTCCTGTGGCAGTCCTCATGAGAGACAGTTTCATCATAGCGCTTGATGATGAATTCTCCGGATTGAGTAATGATGGACTGTCTTTTCTCTTTGCTTATTTGAGCTGTTCTTGCCATAAATGGACTTGGTCTTTTACCAAATAGTGCTTTCTTTAGTATACCACCCCTACCTTGTCACAACACAACTGATTGGCTCAAACGCATTAAGAAGGAAAGAAATTCCACAAATGTTCTTTTAACTAGGCACACCTGTTAATTGAAATGCATTCCAGGTGACTACCTCATGAAGCTGGTTGAGATAATGCCAAGAGTGAGCAAAGCTGTCGTCAAGGCAAAGGGTGGCTACTTTGAAGAATCTCAAATATAAAATATATTTTGATTTGTTTAACACTTTTTTGGTTTCTACATGATTCCATATATGTGTTATGTCATAGTTTTGATGTCTTCACTATTATTCTACAATGTAGAAAATAGTCCAAATAAAGAAAAACCCTGGAATGAGTAGGTGTGTCCAAACATTTTACTGGTACTGTTACATTTTTATTTGTACAAATAATATGCAAATAATTAATAAAATTAACAATAATTAACTAAATTATGTTATATGCAATATATTTTAATGTGCAATATACCATAACATTGTTTGACATTGATTCTAAATCCTCCATTGGTTGGATGCCATCCACAGAGACAATTATTCATATTTTTTAGAATTCTTAACGTGCATCACTTCCCGTGTTCTGGTTAACTAGCTCAACACATAGCTTGAAACAGACTTATGCACTTGTTAGATTGCGGTAGTTTGCTTACCGTCCCAATGTGTGTGTAGTCTACCAGCATTTCATAGTTAGAAATACTTTTTTTTTTATATCATTATGATTATGTGGTGTCTGGTGGTTTTTAACTTGACTGTGGGCTGGTTAACATCGGCAAGTGTCACTTGTTATCCGGCCTACTTTTTGCTTGCAGCTGCAGGGTCTCTATTCCCAGTCACTTACAACAGGGGTCAGTATGCAGTAGTTCTTAAAGGAAGAATGTACTGTACAATCACTTTTATATATCAAATAGCACTGCCCCCTACTGGTTTCAAAAGACCTAGACCAAATGTAACAATCTGAGCTGCCCTCAAATAGCAAAATGGCACATTGTTCTCAGTGGCTGCTCTTGTGTGATGTCAAAAGATAAGAATAAAAAAAGTTTAAAAAACAACAAAAAAAATGGAAATGTAATGATTTTTCTTTGCACTTTTATTTTCCTTCTATAGCTTGAAGGGGTATATATATATATATATATATGTATACTAGTATTTCACAGGGTGTACATTAATGGTAGATTGACTTAATAAACACACTGCATTCATGTGCTGCTGTGGCAAAGCCATTTTGTAGGCAATTACGTTCGTTCTGGAGCAAAATCATGTTCATTTTCAACCGTATGTAGTATGATTTGGCTTTGTGTTTTATATAATCATAGTGTTGCTTTTCCTTTTAGTTACCATATTGATTGCTTATTGTCTATCATTCCATAGATGGGCTAAACCGAAGGATGCGTTGTGCTATTTTTGGAATCCTTAACTCTTCAGTATTCAACAGTTTATTTCCTTTTCTTATAAGTTATATCCTGTTTTTTATTGTGAAGGAAACCTAATCAAATAAGGTTGTAATACTTTCCCTCCTATAGTCTATTCTTTATTCCAATGCAGACTGTAACTTTGATTTGTGCCACAATTAAGTATAATATGTATGACTTATATTGAAAAAAATATTACTTCACTATACTCATTATATACAATGAATTTACAGTATTCTGATTGTTCTGTACATAGTAAAGTGAAGGCAATGTGATGCGTTTTTATTTGTGCATTTTTAAATGTCATGCTGAAATTATTTGCATATTATTTAAGGACCAAAAGGAAATTATATTGATTCAGATAATTATTATTAATGTAAACATTTAAATTAGGGTAAATTAAATAACAATTATGCACCATTAGCCTTATCAAATACACTTGGCTCATATGTATGAAGGATTCTGTATTATAATGTTGTATTTTGGGCATGTTTGGTATGTCGGTGGGATTATCATAATACTACTTATTTGATTTATAAATATATTTTTTTCTGTACAGGTTAATCTGAGGAAAATGCTAAGGCTAAACAGCATCTAATACATCAGAAAGAATTTCATTTAATGTTTATACTTTTCTTTTTGTTGTTGCTTTTTCTGTTTTAATCTCTTATACGCACATGTTTATTATTCTACTGTAGCTAATTAAAAGGTTGCCTACTATGATAAGGTTCTAACTCTAGTAATTATGTATTTAAAGATGGAGTTCTTTTGATGTGCTGAATCTGTGTACATAATGTAATTGACTCGGGTTGTGTCATAGCGTAACGGAAATAGTTTTTGGAAGTAAAACAATCCTCTTCTGATTAGTTCACAGCTTACACTGTATCTCAATTATGACTCGTACAAGACTTGTGACAAAACACTTTAATTGTCATAATTTTTGTTATCAGAAGGGCTGAAAAACACTTAGCAACTTAACCGTGCAATGGACAGTGTTGGTGTTGCAAGGAAAACACTCTATAAGTATGAAAATACATATTTAGCCGCAATCAATTTTTATTTCACACATCTGTTTTCACAGCTGGATCTGAACATAGGTATTAAAAACTTAGAACTGCAGATCTTTCTATGTTCTCTGTGGGCTTTGCAAATGCCATACAAATGAAGCAGAATAATGCATGGTTCTCTTCACTGTATGACAGCCACTTCCTGTTGGTCCCATCTTTACAAAAGAAAACCTTCTGCACAACAGACTTTTCTAACTTTTATTGGGGGTGGAAACTAAAAAACATATCTAAGTCCACTGACTTGGGCCTCTTAACCCTTCTGTATACTCCCCTTGTCCAAAGGGTTTAAAATGACCCTCCTTCACTAAACCCCTAAAATAAAGCTGAAGATGATTAGAACTGCAGATGATTTGCAATTGCAGAAATGCCTTGCTGTACTAGGAGGCTAAATCAGTCATTAACTTCACACTATTGAAAAAGTATTATCAATAAATGTTTAAGTTTCAAGATAATGTGCCTTATTAGACCCTGAAGAATATTTCATTTAAATATCATCCATCCATAAGCAAGTAAGGGTTTGGCTATAAACAACATTGTATAAAAGGTGTTAATGCTGCATTTACGAGAGAGTCTTTATCTGTATTTTTTTTCTCACTTTTCTCCTTGAGTAAATCATTTCCCATCATCTGATCTCATCTGATTAATTAATTTGGACAGATGAATGTGACATTTATTTTTCTTACAGTCTTCCACATATTCAGCACATTTTGAGAACATACCCTTGGATTTATGTGGTAGGAAACCCAGCCACATTGACAAACAAAAATTATAATATTTCAGTACCTGTACGTTTGCCTTACATAAGGACACAAAGAAGTCAATGAGCATAACACCTTGGCGATAACGCCTCTTAAACATGAATATAAAAGGTCAAGTTTTCAACCACGTTGGTTGTATGTATAACAACACATACATTACCATAGTAGTCTAAGGATGCAAGCACGTAGGGAAGTTTTAAACTTCGAGTTATGTACTGTATATTATATGGATTTGTGTTCCCAGTGCAACGATTTCACTTAAGGAGGCATACATTAGCTCCTGTCAGTAGCTGAGTCCTAGTGTTGTAATAGCATAGCAAATCATACTATATGTCAGATTGTGTCAATAATTCCACTACCTCTGCAATTGTCATTTTAAAGCAAGGATAAGTGTCGCACAGATATAGAAGACCAATAGTCAAATAAAATATTATGAGATCACCTCCTCTTGTTTACTGCTCTGTGTTTTATTTATTCTCTTTGTATTATTGGTGTGAATCTCTGATTGGTTATTTGGGAATGAATTGCTAAATGAACATGCTAATATTGGCTACATTGGCTTCCGTTGTTTGTTGTTTGGAAATGCTTGTGTTAGCAACTTGTAAAGGTGGCTAGATGTACAAAAGGAAAACGTGGATTGCTGCCCCTCCTTGTCCATAGACTGCTGACATGTTGAACCCTTTAAAAGCCACAGTTTTGATAGACACCTTATGAGGATCCCAATATGAAAATGTGAAGTGGTCTTTTGAGAGGGGCAAATCAGTTTTCGCCCTTCATGGGCCTGAAACATTTCAAGCCATCAACTGCCTGATAACCCTATCGATGAACAGTATGTTTGTTAAGCAGCATTGATAACCCTATCAATGAACAGTATGTTTGTTAGGCAGTATTGATAACCCTATCAATGAACAGTGTGTTTGTTAGGCAGTATTGATAACCCTATCAATGAACAGTGTGTTTGTTAGGCAGTATTGATAACCCTATCAATGAACAGTGTGTTTGTTAGGCAGTATTGATAACCCTATCAATGAACAATGTGTTTGTTAAGCAGCATTGATAACCCTATCAATGAACAGTGTGTTTGTTAGGCAGTATTGATAACCCTATCAATGAACAGTGTGTTTGTTAAGCAGCATTGATAACCCTATCAATGAACAGTGAGTTTGTTAAGCAGCATTGATAACCCTATCAATGAACAATGTGTTTGTTAGGCAGTATTGATAACCCTATCAATGAACAGTGTGTTTGGACCACACAGGAAACATTACAGTTCTGTTCAATCAATAGTCTATGTGAAAGTGCAGAGAAGCATCAAGCACGCCAGTCCCCAGTTCTGATTCAGCATTTGCCTATAAGTATGAGAGATCATTTCTATTGTCGCATTTTAGGATGCAAGCCGCAGTCTCCGCCAACTCTGCGCATACCCTCTCGTTAGTATGCAACACTGTTTAGCAAGGCATACCTGCCGATGATGGCTGAAGACCCTCAGGCTGGGTTTCAGGCTAGATTTTAATGGGGCGGTAAGGGTCAACAGAGAGGGGAGAACAATGAGCCTCTCTAGTTTCCTGTGATAGGTGTTTTAGGAGGGCAGGGGACCCCAAGGGAATGATATGGGGTTTGAATGCAGGAGGAATTTACCTTCAAAACAGTGTCAAACTATTTCCTGGTAAGCTGCACAGCCTCAGTTCAACACCATTCCCCCACGGCTACATTAAGTCCTCATAGTTTGCAATTAATTGTCCCCATTGTGTTTCAACGTAGACACAGAACCTATTTTCTTGACATTGTTGTGATACATTTATGTACTAAAGGGGGCCCCCTGGCACATTACGGGCAAGTTACACATTTATTTAATGTAGAATTGACTTGGTAATAACATTAGGCTAGATGTATCAGCACAGAAACGATGACGTGAGCATATGTGTGACAGACAGCACAGGCTTTTTACAATGAATCGGCTCCATGTATCTCATGTATCAATTGTGTAACAGTCAATTGCTCAATATTCCCAAGCAAAACATTTAATTTGGATGCTCATTTTCAAATTCATTCTGGATGTTCCAAATATAGCGAGCGCATGAAAAGGACCCATCTGTCCATTAATTATCGGTAAGAAATACACAGATCATTGAAGTACGTCTACTTAATACATCTACACCACTACATCTACATAATACCCCTACACCACTACATCTACATAATACCCCTACACCATTACATCGACATAATCCCCCTACACCACTACATCTACCTAATACATCTACACCACTACATCTACATAATACCCCTACACCAGTACATCTACATAATACCCCTACACCACTACAGCTACATAATCCCCCGACACCATTACATCTACATAATCCCCCTACACCACTACATCTACCTAATACATCTACACCACTACATCTACCTAATACCTCTACACCACTACATCTACATAATCCCCCTACACCATTACATCTACATAATCCCCCTACACCACTACATCTACCTAATCTCCCTACACCACTACATCTACATAATCCCCCTACACCACTACATCTACTTAATACATCTACACCACTACATCGACCTAATACCACTACACCATTACATCTACCTAATACCACTACACCATTACATCTACCTAATACCACTACACCACTACATCTACATAATCCCCCTACACCACTACATCTACTTAATACATCTACACCACTACATCTACCCAATACCACTACACCACTACATCTACTTAATACATATACACCACTACATCTACCTAATACCACTACACCACTACATCTACCTAATACCTCTACCCCACTATATCTACATAAAACCCCTACAGCACTACATCTACCAAAAACCTCTACACAACTAAATCTACCTAATAACTCAACACCAATACATCTACCTAATAAACCTACAGCACCACATCTACCTAAAATCCCTACACCACTACATCTACCTGATAAACCTACACCACTACATCTACCTGATAAACCTACACCACTACATCTACCTAATGACTCTACACCACTACATACACCTAATACCTCTACATCTATACACCAATATATTTACCTAATACCCCTAAACTACATCTACCAAATAATCCTACACCACTACATCTACCTAATACCCCTACACCACTACATCTACCTAATGCCTCTACACCACTACATCTACCTAATACCCCTACACCACTACATCTACCTAATCCCACTACACCACTACATCTACATAATCCCCCTACACCACTACATCTACTTAATACATCTACACCACTACATCTACCCAATACCACTACACCACTACATCTACTTAATACATATACACCACTACATCTACCTAATACCACTACACCACTACATCTACCTAATACCTCTACCCCACTATATCTACATAAAACCCCTACAGCACTACATCTACCAAAAACCTCTACACAACTAAATCTACCTAATAACTCAACACCAATACATCTACCTAATAAACCTACAGCACCACATCTACCTAAAATCCCTACACCACTACATCTACCTGATAAACCTACACCACTACATCTACCTGATAAACCTACACCACTACATCTACCTAATGTCTCTACACCACTACATACACCTAATACCTCTACATCTATACACCAATATATTTACCTAATACCCCTAAACTACATCTACCAAATAATCCTACACCACTACATCTACCTAATACCCCTACACCACTACATCTACCTAATGCCTCTACACCACTACATCTACCTAATACCCCTACACCACTACATCTACCTAATCCCCCTACACCACTACATCTACCTAATACTTCTACACCACTACATCTACCTAATACCCCTAAACTACATCTACCAAATAATCCTACACCACTACATCTACCTAATACCCCTACACCACTACATCTACCTAATGCCTCTACACCACTACATCTACCTAATACCTCTACACCACTACAGCTACATAATCCCCCTACACCATTACATCTACATAATCCCCCTACACCACTACATCTACCTAATACATCTACACCACTACATCTACCTAATACCTCTACACCACTACATCTACCTAATACCACTACACCACTACATCTACCTAATGCCTCTACACCACTACATCTACCTAATGCCTCTACACCACTACATCTACCTTATACCCCTACACCATTACATCTACCTAATACCACTACACCATTACATCTACCTAATACCTCTACACCTGTCACGTTCGGGTGTGTAGAGAGACCAAGGCGCAGCGTAGCGATAGTTCGACATGTTTATTGAACTAAATGACGAACTATACAAAATAACAAATGCGATAGAACAAAAGTAAAACACACGTAGCACGAACACGGGACAACATACAACAACAACAATGAACCATGCCAAGGGAGTGGAACACAGACATATAAGTAGGATCCCTAATTAGAGGTAATGCCTAGCAGCTGCCTCTAATTAGGGATCCCACACACAACACCACACAGACGTAGAAATAATAGATCTGCCAGACTCTGACCATAGAAATATAGAGAAGCAAAGCTTCTCTATGGCCAGAGCCTGACAACACCACTACATCTACCTAATAAATCTACACCACTACATCTACCTAATGCCTCTACACCACTACATCTACCTAATACCTCTACACTACTACATCTACGTAATACCCCTACACCACTACATCTACCTAATACCCCTAAACTACATCTACCAAATAATCCTACACCACTACATCTACCTAATACCCCTACACCACTACATCTACCTAATGCCTCTACACCACTACATCTACCTAATACCACTACACCACTACATCTACATAATCCCCCTACACCACTACATCTACCTAATGCCTCTACACCACTACATCTACCTAATGCCTCTACACCACTACATCTACCTAATGCCTCTACACCACTACATCTACCTAATGCCTCTACACCACTACATCTACCTAATACCTCTACACCACTACATCTACCTAATACCTCTACACCACCATCATCCCCACCTGATAGTGACAGGTCAGTATCGCCAGGCTATGTGACCATCCCTTTGAACAGGCTATGTGACCATCCCTTTGAACAGGCTATGTGACCATCCCTTTGAACAGGCTATGTGACCATCCCTTTGAACAGGCTATGTGACCATCCCTTTGAACAGGCTATGTGACCATCCCTCAGTGAACAGGCTATGTGACCATCCCTTTGAACAGGCTACGTGACCATCCCTCAGTGAACAGGCTATGTGACCATCCCTCAGTGAACAGGCTATGTGACCATCCCTCAGTGAACAGGCTATGTGACCATCCCTCAGTGAACAGGCTATGTGACCATCCCTCAGTGAACAGGCTATGTGACCATCCCTCAGTGAACAGGCTATGTGACCATCCCTCAGTGAACAGGCTATGTGACCATCCCTCAGTGAACAGGCTATGTGACCATCCCTCAGTGCTGCTGAGTTATCATCCCAGGTGTTGAGGCATTGAAGTAGTTGCATTATCAACCAAGAGGGGATTGGGTGAAAACTGCTCTCTCAAGCCATTTATATAAAACCCTATTTGTGTGCTAGTCATCGTTTTTCTGGCTAAATGAAACCTGTACTGCCAGGCCCTGAGGCTCTCGGCACAAACTGGACCTCAGACTTGCCATACCCAAAAGCTACAAGCTGCTCTGCTGTCTCGACAAGACACACATGAACCTTTTTTTTGTTATTTTTCTGTGGAGGATCTCCCACTTTGAAGTGCTTCCATTTAACCTTTATTTAACTTTTGTGTTGTGCGCTCCCTGGTGCTTCGTTTCTGTCAGTGGAAGCCTTTAGAACGGTTGTAAATGCCTGGGGGCTATCGATGGCATATTCCCCTGCACATCTGTCTCCTCTGCTGCACCAGGTTCCAACTGGGAACTGGAAGCACCACATTATTCTGCTGTTGGTCGACTCTCCTGATCCTTTTATGAGTCGAACTGTTGAAGTCCTTTCTCTTTCCATAGGGTTTCAAATGCTTACGATCTTCTTTGTGCATCATGCGCTCCCTACTAGTATCGACTACCCAGTGTGCATTTTAATTTGGCTCAACTTCTTCTATGTGCAAAAGGGAATGTTAAAAGGTGAAGTGTATTTGGAGCCGTTTGATAGCCCTCTAGAGAGCAAATGTCAAAAGCACATCGTGGTGTGCACATTACACTGTGCATAACACAACACAGACCATACGTTCTAAGCAAAGCATTATTTCCTTGTCATGATCATTATGCTTTTCAAGAAGATCCCTGGTGATAATGTATAACCTGATTTGGGAATCCACTTAGTGCCTTATTGGATACACCTGACTGGTTTCTTTGATGCGTTTTTATCAGCCATTTGTGAATTATTGTTCATTCTACTGTATTATATAATCATATATAAAACAGCCTGCGTGTGATGGGACTATGTATATCTGGGTTACTCAGGCATGATATAAAATGCAGTAATATTATATAAGGGCACCTATTGTGGACTCCCTGAATGGTTAACAAGTACATTTCTAATCTATATTAGGAATATGTGATTAGTCTTACGAGGCACGTCGTGGGTGAGGTCTTGACAGGTTCTCTCTTGGTTTAGTGGATAAGACAGTGAAGATCTGCTGGCGGAGCTCTTTGATCTGACCTGTCTCATCATTTAACTCCATTTGACACTGCACTTAGAAAGGGCATTTTGAATGGGAAAGTTTCTGATGTATCTTTCACCTTAGATACACCATTATATCTGAGGGAAAGACACAAATATGTTTAGTTTAAAACGGAGTATCTGGGCTGTTAGTTATTGGCTGTTGGTTTAAGCAAGAAATGTCAGGAAATGCATCAAATGAAAACCCTGTTGTTATCTGATAATTTAGAATACATTTTAATAGGATGTATGAAACTAGTTTGATTATTGCAGAACTAAATGCCACTCGGAAATCATTCAGAATATGCCTATAAAACCGAGGAGGGAATCATAGCATGCATACAGGGGGGACTCTTCTCTTGTTTATACAGTCTATGTAAACTCAGCCTGCAGAGTAAAAAAAAAAATATATATATATATATATATATTTGGGGAGGTGATTTTTCTTCATGTCAGCAGAGCTACAAAGCATTTCTGTCTCTCCTCTTATAGTTCCCCTGAGTACGATCTTACGTTATAAACTTCATCAGCAGAGATTACTATAAATAGCCCCTATGATGAGAAACTAATGGTGCTCATACTGATCTATGGCAAGACAGAGTATTTAAAGTGCTTGAAGTACTGTAAAAGGATTTCAAAGGCTGTCTTTGGGAGAGATGTTCTGAAAGTGCAAACACCCTTTCTCTTGTTGAACTGTTACATGGGGTATCATTGAAATTTGCGATAACAAACGGTCAGTCAAAGTATGTATTTGGAAAAATAATCAATGGGTACAGGAATGATAGAGTTATATTTGTATAATTATTCGGAGAATGAATTGTGCTTTGTCAGACTAGTTGGTACAGTACGTCTGAGAAATAAATCATTTAAACAATAGTCTCATAACAATACACTATTCTCATGAATTTTTATTTCCGTTTCCATATCATTAATTATGTCCTTCAACTCAACTGTGCACTGATTATTCACTGGCTGCCAAAGTGGGATAAAACTGGGACACCTCCATTCATTTCTGCTATTTAATTACAATCAAACTGCTGACTTCAAACTAACATGCTGCATGTCCCAGCACATTCTGTGATATTACTGCACCATCCAAAAGAGACAGAAAAAAACACCATACCGTTGTTTGCACTGGGTCATTTGTAATTCTACCCTAGTTTACCCAAATAGGAATTATCCATATACATATATTATGCAAGCTACCTGCCTAGAGAACAGAATCGTTGTCTTGTCACAAAAGCTATCAGATAACCTTGACTTGTCTTATCACACATTGTATTTCCTGTAGATATGCTTGTTAGAGAGGTCTGCTATTCTAATCATGAAGACACATGCTGAACTTAAAAAGCTACAGTATTAGTTGTGAATAGTTATAACCTGGCAGATTTTAATAGAAATCTAACCAAAATCTTGGCAATGTGAGGCTTGTTGGAAGCTCTGAGCTTAATTTTGATCTTCATTCAAACACTCCCTGGTAATTATCCATGGCTGCACTGTAGGGGGCGTTACCTTGGGCGTGCAGAATCCACAGGATGGGGTCACTCCAGACTCAAGTGCCAGCGTGTCTCCACCCCCTCCCATGATGCAAGGTAAAAAGGCTATCTCCGGTGCTAAGCCTCTCGAAACACAGTCTCAACTAAGTTAATGATGGTTTGTTCACTCCTTCCAAGCTATAATAGATATTCCTCCTAAAATATGTCAGCCTCATTCAATACCTGCATTATGCAACTTAACATTCCAAGATAGTAGCTCCGAATTAAATTGGGGAGAGTCTTTAGAAGTTCCATTTATTTTCCAAGTGAAAACACAGTAAGTGATTGGGTTTACAAAAGAGTCAGAGGACATCTAAATCAAAGAAGGTAGGAAACCCTGGTCTGTTTGTGTGAGGAGGTAACCCAGACAGGCTACCCGCCAACCTGCTTTCACTCTGCAGGTGGCTACACTTAAGCATGTCCTCTCCGCAGGGCGAGGTTGCTCTGGATTCATCTAGCAGCAGGTTCTGGCTCTCTCCCCATGTCATTAGGTAGGAAGGTTATACCTCTATATGCAGTCACCTCTCTGGGAGGTGTTACAGCTCTGTTGACTATTGGAGGAATCTGGAATTAATCTGGCATCCTAAATTGAGCCCTATTCACTATATAGTGCATTGCTTTTGACCAGTGCCTATGTAGGGAAAAGGGTGCCCTTTTGGACACAACCCCAGAGCTACAAATGTAAATGTGGTGGGTAATATTGAGTAGGAGACAC
This sequence comes from Thymallus thymallus, assembly GCA_023634145.1. Lineage (NCBI taxonomy): Eukaryota > Metazoa > Chordata > Actinopteri > Salmoniformes > Salmonidae > Thymallus > Thymallus thymallus. The sequence goes on from CM042420.1 coordinate 11,885,752, forward strand.
TGTAGGCTTACATGGGAATCATTAAACACTCACTAAATGCTAATTAACCAGTAGGTAATTATGGATAACAGCAGCATAGCAACTACAACCTTGTATGCAAACTCGGTTCAGCAGAACTTACCCTCTGGTGACTACTTGATAGCACACTAGCCTATAACCTTTTGTCATCATCCCTAGGGTGGGAGACACAACGGCACATCGTTAGCTCAATGTCATCATGCCTTATCAGAATTCTGCGATATGTACAGTGTCTGTCTGTACAGTAGATATCTACATCTAGTGATATTTTACCCTGGTTTATATGGTATATCTTATGAGCGAACAGAGAGAGAAGCTAGTCCTCTCCACCTCTAGTGCCTGCCATGCTACCTCATCATTAAAGCTGAAGGATCTCAACCATTTCAGCTATCAGCCATCAGTTAGTTTTAAGTGTCTGCAAAAGCCCTTTGCCAACGAAGGCATGAGAGTTGCACTGTTCCTCATCCGTCCACATGTACGTCCACTGTCCATGACTAAAATACACCAGGTTCCACAAACCTTACACCCATTCATTTTAGCTTCATGTCGTCACACAGGATGTATAGTGCTGCAGTACCAATGATCTCGATGACATAGTGATCGTGCACAAGCTACTCTAGAGAGGGTTGAGGTGAGGTCAGTATTTATGTTATTCCCTGACTCTGACCAGAGCCCAGGGGACTGTAGCTAGCAGCTCGTCCTTGGTTCTGCTGGTGGTTTTCATGGATTCACCGTGCTCCTCTTCTGGAAGGAGCTCACCCATTGTTAATATGGCCTCCCAGAAGAATGTCCGGCCATTCTGCTCAGCAAGTAACACTCCTCTTCGATGCCTCACTAAGCATTATCTGGCTACGATGCACACCATGCATTCAAATGGATTTATCTTCAAACGGAGCTGAACTGCTGCCTGTCCTCAGCAATGTAAGAACAATGTGTGAGTAGGGATTAAGGGATGTCTGGAGGCATATACAGGTATACAGTACATTCTTGAAAAGTCAACTTTTCGTTTTCTGGAAATGCAAGTTTTGCAGCTAGTACTCAATTCTTGTCCATATGGAATGTCTATAGCTAAATCTTCTTAAAAATATATTTTACCTCCATTTAGCATTCGTTTCCACTAGACACAGGTTCTCGGTTTAAAGTTTTCTATCTGAACACTTGGCCTTTGCTTACACTGTGACCAATGTGTTGATAGCCTCTCCTTGAAGGGTAGCTGAACTGACAGTGAGGTAAATCTGGTGTGACCAGAAACCACAGAATGGAGTCTTGTTAGTGTCATTGCCCTAGGACGTGAGACAGACCCAAAGGAGAGGCAAACACGGAAGCTGAAGACAGTACAGAGAAGACATTTAATGTATGCTGTTTGAAAAGCCTCTCTCTCTCCTCCGCGGCTCTCTTTCTCTTCTTGTTGAGGCAGAACTTGATGTGTCCACAGGCCAAAATAAAGTTACACTCCAAACAGGTTCCCTGGAGCGAGCAGAGCAGAGGCACTCCACTCTATTCCACAAGAAAAATCTGACTTCCAATCAAAGACTGTGATTTAGGAGAACGACATGAAAATAACTTTCTTCGTTGCACTTTCCGTATTCCTTCTTTTTTCTTCAGTGTTCAGAGTGGTTTGTTGATTTTGGGGGAACATATGCTGTTACGTACGATGGTCCACTAGGGATTCAATGTTTTCTGTTTGTCTGGGCTTGTCACTCCAAATCTGCTGCCATCTAAGTGAAACAGTCAGAGGCTCATGTATATTATGCCATTACTGTGTTGCATTGGTCAGCTAAAAGGGTCATATTCATATTCACATATGACCCTCATTGAACTTTGAACTATGGTTCACAGTTCAATGACTGCCTAGTTCAGTGCTAAATGTCAGGATACATGTTATCCTTTCCTGTCCCTATTTCTGCTATAAGTAGCTTTTATACGTTGTATTTCCTTATCGTATTTCATCTGTAATTGAGAGGCATGCTCAGTGTTACCTAGGCCTAATCAAGATTGTTTTCGTGCGGCTGTGTAAGACAAACGGCTCACCATATTTCAAAGCTAATTCATGCTAATGTTGTTCTTATGTGCTATTCATGCTAGATTAGCCTTTGTTTGTTATCGCAGGGGCATGCTTATATCCTAAATGTACAATCATTTGAGGTCAAAATAAATGTATGCTATTATCCACATGTGAGTGATGTCATATAGGCCTACGCTCAGCTCATGTGTCATAAATTATGAATTAGCTAATGAATGATAATTTATTAGCTAATAACATATGATTATTACAGGGAGCATGATGTATATGATATTATGTGCGTAGAATAGCAAGTGAACACTGTTTGTGTTTTGATGTCACATAAAGCCATTCCACTAGTCTGAGACTTCCAGTTCCTCAATGTTGGTCCATGTGTTCAGCTATTCATCTCCCGAATAGAGCCAGACAGAGTCCGTGAAAATGTACTGCATTTATAAAAGCTTATGTGAGTGTAACCGACTGGCATTGAACCCTGGTTTTCAGTGTTCCGCTTGTCAGACCTGACTGTACATAACAATAGACTGTAAAGCTAGCTTTGCGTTGGAGGATGCTTCTTGGCATCCTAGTAGCCTACAGTACCACCTGGGGTCGGCTAAATCACTTAAAGCCCGATAACATGAGGAGAGAGAGAGAGGGGAAAGTTCTCCCGGAAAGTTCTCTAATCAATTCAGAGTGCGTATGAAATCACAGCACTGGACATTAATCAAATATGACCCTCTCCTATTACAGTGATATATAATGAAGTTCTGGACTGTGTCAGATAAATGGGGTCAATAACTTTCTCCACATGAAGACTGTCTGTCATTTCAACTCTTTCAGGCTCCTTTTCCAATTTGAATTTCTAAGTGAATGACATCTCTATGTTTAGATAGCGGTGTGTGGTCCTGATCCCAAATGAACATAAGACAGCCTCTGCAGTAGGTCTCTCTGGATCATTGTGGTGGGTGTACAGAGGTTGAGCAATGATCTACACACCAGTCCATCGTTCAATACAAACCAATTGTTCACAACTAAATCAGTATTTAAATAATTTCAAATAATTGTGTTTTCTGGAAAATAGTGCTTTAAGGAAAACTGGCTGCAATTAATGATATATGTAGGCTTGCATTCACTTAGGTGAATTCGCCAAAGGCAAACATTGGCCAATGGAAACCCTTGCCTTAATGACTTGCCTCACAAATAGGAATATATTAGCCTGATTGCTTCACCAATTTGTTTTCCAAACAGAGATAGTCTGAAAATAGCGGCCATGCTTGAAAATATTTACATAAATGAAACGCACTGTAGGCTGTGGATAATTATTACTCAAGCCAAATGAATCTACATGCATTCATAATCTGTACAAACTGTGACAATGCTGATGAATTCTGAAACACAGATTTGTAAGACCTCTCTGGTTATTATTGTCCATTTGTGTGTGTGTCTATAACAGTTAATTAGCAAAACACTGTCATAGTCATAAAGACGTAATATTCCAGAGAGACGTCCGTGTGTACAGCATATCAAACTGGATGTTGTGTTGTCTGTGTGTCTCCAAATAGAGATCTATAACTCCTCTTTACTCAAGGATGGCAAGGAAATAACCTGTCAAGGTCATGTAGAGTATGAACAGGTAAGGCAGAGGGATACTCTGTCACACACATACACACCGAGACCTCACACACTCACACAGACCACACACACCGAGACCTCACACACACACCCACTAGTGGCGGGGCAACTTAATTTCATCTCTCACTTTGTCCTGTCTGCTGCAGTATCCATTTTTCATATTTGCTGCTTTGGCGCTGCCAAAGGGCTTCTGTTACATGGAGAGGTCCTCTCTTAATTAAGGGATACATTTGAAACCGTGAAAATTGATTTTATCAAAGGGCCCGTGAAGCAATCAGATAAACAAGGTGACTTATTCTTGTAATCGTTGTAATTATTTTTGTTCAGAGCCCCTAATAATACATATTAACCTGATCAGAGAGTAAGGATTCTCCTCTACACCTCCTGTCTCTAAAAAGGCAATTGTCCAGAATATTGTCATGCACTTGTTTATCTCGGACCTATTTGTTCACTGCAATCCCAGGACAACTTGGTATTATCAACCAAAATGGCAGTGTTGAGTTCATTCTTAGTTACTGTGAGACAGTTTTGTGACTGCCTTGGAATGTACAATGTTTACTGGTTGAATCCTTCAGCATTTACTGTGGTCCTGAAATGTAATCTGTGCCCATGTTGTTTAAATGTACTCACTCCTGTTGCTCTAGGACTAGCCCTAAGTGAAGTGTTTATGAATGTCTATGTTTACCTAGCGTGACAGAAATACTTGCTAAGACCAACTGCAAGAGTATGGAGGCCACAGTCACCCAACACCAACTGCTCTGGCTTGGGTATGTCATCAGGAGGTCTCAGGAGCGCATGCCGCAGAAGATCCTGTATGGCCAGTTACACCGTGACCGGTGGTCTGCAAAGGGGCAGAAGAAGTGCTACAAGGACCAGTTGAAAATGTGGCTGAAGAAGTGCAACATCAAACAATCAGACCTGGAGGACACCTGGAGGCAGCTCTGTCAGAGCGGTTACAGAAGTGGGAGAAGGACAGAGCAGAAACAACCATGCCTGCCCCCACCAACACAGAATACACACATCCCACCTGCAACAAAGCTTGTGGATCTCGGATTGGACTCTACAGCCACCAAAGACTTCATGGTTACCTCAGAAGTGGAAGTCATCATGGACTGCCATAAGCAAGTAAGTGTCTGTGTGTGTGTGTGTGTGTGTGTGTGTGTGTGTGTGTGTGTGTGTGTGTGTGTGTGTGTGTGTGTGTGTGTGTGTGTGTGTGTGTGTGTGTGTGTGTGTGTGTGTGTGTGTGTGTGTGTGTGTGTGTGTGTGTGTGTGTGTGCGAACATGCCCTTGACTAGCTTTGGGAACAGATTTGCTCACAACTGGAAAGGGGCATAAGAGGCATCCCAATCAGGGGAATGCCAGCGTGCCTAGTGTAAGGGACAGCTGGCACAGACACCAATCAACATCATATATGAGCCAGGTGGGTCCTCTCAATTCACCCATAAACACTAATATGAGCGATAGATGAGCAATAGAAAACAGAGAGAAGAAACTGAAGACTCCCGCACCATTCAGTTAATTAGCGTTTAGCGTTACCATTTGACAACCCCTGAAGAAGAAGACAATGCCTTTTGAATAATGTACTTTGTTGTGACACTGGACAGACGCAAGGTCAGAAGCTTCAAAGCTGTGGTAACTAAATCTGAAAAAGCACTTCTTGTGATGTCAGCTTGGCAAAGGGTCGCAACGTTCAACATGTCCGTTAATGGGTTGGAGTGTTCTGCATGTTGTAACATGATCAAGTCCACTCGTCAAAGACAGATTGACACTTCACTTATTGGTTGATGCCTGTAATGCACAGATAGCCTTTTCCATGGAAACTGAGAAACTACGAACATGATCCGACGAGTGCTATGGATTTCCTTCATTACCCTGTTTATTGCTCCCATTCTTTGTTCAATCGAAATTTCAGCTTGGCATCGACCAGCCTTTAAACAAAACCTATTTCAATATCAAACACAAATGTGTATATTTTCTAGATAAATACATTCCTCTACTCAAATGTTTCCCTACAGATACATCCATTTGACACTGAATTCTGAAAGTGACAGTAAGCCTTATTAACTAACCATGCTGAGGTCAGGAGGCAAGGCCAGTCTAGTTGATAGTATCACCAGTTGTTCGCTGAAATACCAGCTGCACTATTAAAGTGGAACAAATACTTGTTGTTCTTGCAGTGCAACACTCTCTCTCATCTCATGTGTGGATGCTGTTGCCAGGAGCTCCTCCATCTTCCTTTGGGATTTGCTGTCCACTTCCAACGTTGTCCTTTGACCTCTCTCTCTCTCTCTCTCTCTCTCTCTCTCTCTCTCTCTCTCTCTTTCCCCATATCTCTCCCCCTCTCTCTCCCAGGTTCTTACCCCATATCTCTGCCCCTCTCTCTCTCTTTCCCTCTCTCTCCCATCCTCTTTCCCCATATCTCTCCCCCTCTTTCCCTCTCTCTCCCAGTCTCTCTCCCCCTCTTTCCCCATATCTTTCCCTCTCTCTCCCAGTCTCTTTCCCCATATCTTTCCCTCTCTCTCCCAGTCTCTTTCCCCATATCTTTCCCTCTCTCTCCCAGTCTCTTTCCCCATATCTTTCCCTCTCTCTCCCAGTCTCTTTCCCCATATCTTTCCCTCTCTCTCCCAGTCTCTTTCCACATATCTCTCTCTCTCTCTCCCCATATCTCTCTCTCTCTCTCTCTCTCTCCCAGACTCTTTCCCCATATCTCTCTCTCTCTCCCAGTCTCTTTCCCCATATCTCTCTTTCCCCATATCACTCTCTCTCTTTCCCCCTCTCTCTCTCTCCCCCCCTCTATCTCTCTCTTTCCCCATATCTCTCTAGCTCTCTCCTTCATCTCTTTCTCCCTCTCTTTCCCCCCTCGCTCTCCCCCTCTTTCTCCCTCTCTTTCACCCTCCCTCTTTCCCCCTCTGTTTCCCTCTCTCTCCCCCTCTTTCTCCCTCTCTTTCCCCCTCTCTTTCCCTCTCCCTCTCTTTCTCTTTCCCTCTCTCTATCTCTTTCTCTTTCCCTCCTCTTCCCTCCTCTCCCTCTCTCCCTCTTTCACTCCTCTTTCCCTCCTCTCTCTCTTTCCCTCTCTCCCCCTCTCTTTCCCTTTCTCTCTCTCTTTCTCTCTTTCCCTTTCCCTCTCTCTCTTTCCCTCTTCCTTTCACCCTCTCTCTCTCCCCCTTTCTCTCTCTCTTACCCTTTCCCTCTCTCTCTCCCTCTTTCCCTTCCCTTTCCCTCTCCCTTTCCCCCTCCCTCTCCCTTTCCCCCTCTCTTTCCCCCTCTGTTTCCCTCTCCCTTTCCCCCCCTCTTTCCCCCTCTCTTTCCCCCTCCCTCTCCCTCTCCCTTTCCCCCTCTCTTTCCCCCTCCCTCTCCCTTTCCCTCTCTCTTTCCCCCTCCCTCTCCCTCTCTCCCTCTTTCCCCCTCCCTCTCTCTTTCCCCCTCCCTCCCTCTTTCCCCCTCCTTCCCTCTCTCTTTCCCCCTCCCTCTCTCATTACCCTCCCCCCTCTCTCTCTCTCTCCGTCTCTCCCCCTCACTCACTCTCGCTCTTTTTCTCTCTCTCTCTGGGATGGAAAGATCCTCATTATCTCTCCGTCACATTAAAGCTGATATGCGGCAGCCAGCAGAACCCCCTCAAGGTGATGAGGGGCGAAGGGCCAAGTAAAGGGTTTCATCTCTCTCAGTCTACCATGTGACTCTCAGCACGCCCACACTCAGACACACACACACACACACACACACACACACACACACACACACACACACACACACACACACACACACACACACACACACACACACACACACACACACACACACACACACACACACACACACACATATCCTATTGGTATTACCTGCCACATCAACTTTAAGGTACTACACCTACACCCATGCATATACAGGAATATTCAGGATCCCATGCATGAGTTTTTTGTCTCTCTCAAGCTCACATCGAAGTAAACATACTCTTACCATCTCTTTAATATCCTCATACCACAATACTCTATTTGTGTCCTAAATCAATCTCTCTCACTGTCTTTTCTCTCTCTCTCTGACACTTACACACACACAGGCACACACAAGCACACCTTGCCTTTCCCAGGCGCAGTGGCGCTGACAAGATACATGATGAACGCAACCACAGTGATTTATAATAAGTCACTTCAGAGCGATGCCATTGCAGAAGAGGAAATTGAACAAACAGGCCGTGCTATCTGTCACCAGATGACCCAGTTCAAGTTCAAGAAGCTGCCTGTCAAGTACAATTGACTGCACAAGTGATATATTAGACCTTAATGGCAGCAAAAAAAGACTGTCTTAACGATTGCCTTTGCTGGATATGTGAAGGTCCCACTGTAGGGTGGATTGCAAAGAGGAAACCGGTGCAGCATCTTCCGTCCAAAAACGCATTTGATACACACCCAGAAACGGCATCGGCAAGGGAGTTACGAGACCACATATCAACCCGCTTCTTGATTGAAACAAACCCCTTTGAGAAGGAGTTTAGGTGGACATATTACTGTACTGTATTTGCAATTTGCTCTTTGACATTGTAGAAGAGGGCGTGCTATGAGAAGATGACAAGGAGAAAACTCAAGAGCTGTTCAGGTGTTACAAGTGTTACAGTGCCTTCAGAAAGTATTCACAACCAATGACCTTTTTCACATTTTGTTGCGTTTCAAAGTGGGATTAAACTGGATTTAACAGTCATTTTTATCAACGATTTACACAAAATACTCTGTAATGTCAAAGTGGAATTCTAACATTAGTAAAAAAATAAATAAATAAAAAACAGTAATACAGTATATCTTGATTAGATACAGTGGGGAGAACAAGTATTTGATACACTGCCGATTTTGCAGGTTTTCCTACTTACAAAGCATGTAGAGGTCTGTAATTTTTATCATAGGTACACTTCAACTGTGAGAGACGGAATCTAAAACAAAAATCCAGAAAATCACATTGTATGATTTTTAAATAATACATTTGCATTTTATTGCATGACATAAGTATTTGATCACCTACCAACCAGTAAGAATTCCGGCTCTCACAGACCTGTTAGTTTGTCTTTAAGAAGCCCTTCTGTTCTCCACTCAATACCTGTATTTACTGCACCTGTTTGAACTCGTTACCTGTATAAAAGACACCTGTCCACACACTCAATCAAACAGACTCCAACCTCTCCACAATGGCCAAGACCAGAGAGCTGTGTAAGGACATCAGGGATAAAATTGTAGACCTGCACAAGGCTGGGATGGGCTACAGGACAATAGGCAAGCAGCTTGGTGAGAAGGCAACTACTGTTGGCGCAATTATTAGAAAATGGAAGAAGTTCAAGATGACGGTCAATCTCCCTCGGTCTGGGGCACCATGCAAGATCTCACCTCGTGGGGCATCAATGATCATGAGGAAGGTGAGGGATCAGCCCAGAACTACACGGCAGGACCTGGTCAATGACCTGAAGAGAGCTGGGACCACAGTCTCAAAGAAAACCATTAGTAACCCACTACGCCGTCATGGATTAAAATCCTGCAGCGCACGTAAGGTCCCCCTGCTCAAGCCAGCGCATGTCCAGGCCCGTCTGAAGTTTGCCAATGACCATCTGGATGATCCAGAGGAGGAATGGGAGAAGGTCATGTGGTCTGATGAGACAAAAATAGAGCTTTTTGGTCTAAACTCCACTCGCTGTGTTTGGAGGAAGAAGAAGGATGAGTACAACCCCAAGAACACCATCCCAACCGTGAAGCATGGAGGTGGAAACATCAATCTTTGGTGATGCTTTTCTGCAAAGGGGACAGGACGACTGCACCATATTGAGGGGAGGATGGATGGGGCCATGTATCGCGAGATCTTGGCCAACAACCTCCTTCCCTCAGTAAGTGCATTGAAGGTGGGTCGTGGCTGGGTCTTCCAGCTTGACAACGACCCAAAACACACAGCCAGGGCAACTAAGGAGTGGCTCCATAAGAAGCATCTCAAGGTCCTGGAGTGGCCTAGCCAGTCTCCAGACCTGAACCCAATAGAAAATCTTTGGAGGGAGCTGAAAGTCCGTATTGCCCAGCGACAGCCACGAAACCTGAAGGATCTGGATGGAGGAGTGGGCCAAAATCCCTGCTGCAGTGTGTGCAAACCTGGTCAAGAACTAAAGGAAACGTATGATCTCTGTAATTGCAAACAAAGGTTTCTGTACCAAATATTAAGTTCTGCTTTTCTGATGTATCAAATACTTATGTCATGCAATAAAATGAAAATTAATTACTTAAAAATCATACAATGTGATTTTCTGGATTTTTGTTTAAGATTCCGTCACTCACAGTTGAAGAATACCTATGATAAAAATTACAGACTTCTACATGCTTTGTAAGTGGGAAAACCTGCAAAATCGGCAGTGTATCAAATACTTGTTCTCCCCACTGTAGGTATTCAACCACCTGAGTCAATATATGTTAGAATCACCTTTGGCAGCAACTACAGCTGTGAGTCTTTCTGGGTAAGTCTAAGAGCTTTCCACACCTGGATTGTGCAACGTTTGCCCATTATTCTTTTAAAAATTCTTCAAGCTCTGTCAAATTGGTTGTTGATCATTGCTAGACAACCAGGTCTTGCCATAGGTTTTTATTTTATGTATTTATTTTATTTATTTAAACTTTATTTACCTAGGCAAGTCAGTTAAGAACATTTATTATTTACAATGACGGCCTACACCAGCCAAACTCGGACGACGCTGGGCCAATTGTGTGCCGCCCTATGATTTAAGCAGATTTAAGTCTAAACCGTAACTCGGCCACTCAGGAACATTCACTGTCTTCTTGGTAAGCTATTACAGTGCCGATTTGGCATTGTGTTTAGGTTATTGCACTGCTGAAAGGTGAATTCATCTCCCAGTGTCTGGTGGAGAGCAGACTGAACCAGATTTTCCTCTAGGATTTTGCCTGTGCTTAGCTCCATTCCGTTTCTTTTTTATGCTGAAAAACTCCCCAGTTCTTAATGATTACAAGCATACCCATAACATGATGCAGCCAACACTATGCTTGACAATATGGAGATTGGTACTCAGTAATGTGTTGGATTGGATTTGTACCAAACATAACTCTTTTCATTCAGGACAAAAAGTGAATTACTTTGCCAAATTTTTGCAATATTACTTTAGTTTCTTGTTGCAAACAGGATGTATGTTTTGGAATATTTTTATTCTGTACAGGCTTCCTTCTTTTCACTCTGTCAATTAGGTTAGTATTGTGGAGTAACTACAATGTTGTTGATCCAGTCTCCTATCACAGCCGTTAAACTCTGTAACTGTTTTAAAGTCGTGGTGAAATTCCTGAGCAGTTTCCTTCCTCACCGGCAACTGAGTTAGGAAGAACGTTTTTTGTATATTTGGGTGTATCGATACACCACCCAAAGTGTAAATAACAACTTCACCCTGCTCAAAAATTGATATTCTATGTATTTGTTTTTAGTAGGTGCCATTTTACATTCAGCCTGTAACACAACAACATTTGGAAAAAGTCAAGGGGAGTGAATACTTTCTGAAGGCACTGCATGTAAAGGGAGCACATCCAGGGGCATGAAAATGTGTTGACCAAAGATAAAATACCATTTACTTTAATGTCCCCAAAGGGGAGCTGTACTTGGACACAGTGCTGTTGTGTCCAAACAACACAAATTATATAAGATGATCTCATACAAACATTTAAAGCAAACGGAAACTGTGGAGCCATAGTCTTTCGATCAGCAGCTGTGCCACATACGACACAGTGCTATCTAATCATCATTAGAGAACAGGCCTAGCGAAAAAGACTCATCATTTGTTCCTCTTAACCAGATAACAATGATGAAAAAGTGTTTTGTCGCTGGTGACATTCTCTAGCATCTGACATTTTCCGCTGGGGAGGTGTAAGAGTTAAGGAGTTCTTTACGAGGTGACAATAACAAAGAAAAATACAATTTACTGGCATTATCAGAAAGCATGGGGGAGCATATGTCGCGACAGATGGTCCAAAAAGTGGAACTATGGATTTTCCAATCAGAAGTGAGGATAGGGGTGTTTAACTTGGTTTAGAAAGTTCCCAAAACCCAGCACATGGTTGATTGTGAAATACACATTAACCTTTTCACTGAGTGGTGTGGAATGGAAGGCACAGATGTGTTGGGGAAATAGGAGAGCTGTGGAGGTGCATTCTGATTTGCATGCTAGTGGCCCCGGATGTGTAGTTGAAGCGCCTTTTTATTGATTTTTGTCATTACACTACACCAGACCTAATCATATCCCCATGCCACGGTGAGGGCAATCTAGTGGCGCAATTGCAGTCATGTCAAATTGCAATCAATAGACACGGAGGCCCACCCCAGGGGTCAGTTTACTGTTTCATTAGCCAACGGGAATAAAAGCCTTTAGGAGGGCCTTGTGGATTACATTTGAATGAAAGCCCACAAAATGATCACTTTTCCCGTTGACACAGCAACCCCCTGTACGTCCGCCACTTCCTCTTTGGTCCTTGCAGAGGATTTCCTTTCCGATGTGAATTTAGCATGTGATGATGCCTATCTAATCGATAGTACTTCAGTAATTAAATCTGTTATTCTGAAACGTAACGGTCATGTCTTTTATTTGAAGTCCTATTGATATCTGAGCTATCTGAGTGTGATTGGTTCATGCATCTAAAATGTTTTCCTTGATATTTTCTACCTTGAAATACTGCTGAGTCAGACAATGAGTCAGACATTTTATGATAGACTTTGCTACAGTAACGTCTCCATAAATATGAATTATTTTAAACAATGGCTTTCCCGGTTAGCCTTGTTCCACCCTGAAAATTGAACTTAATGGTGGATTAGAAATACTTTATATGAATCAGCATCCAAGGCCCAAACGTTCAAGCGTTTACCTTGAATAGACTTACTTAGAAACGTTGAACTCCATTGTATAGTGCGAACAGAGCTGCAATGGCGTTATGCAGTCCCACACACAGAAATCAGCCTCCCTCTCTATGTGATTTTAGAATGCCTCTCTGTGTTATCCACACCATAGCAGGGGGTAAGACAGCTCTCAGACAAACACTAGTAAATAGTCACTCATGGCGTAAAAGCAAATGTCTTTGGAGGTGGCGGGTGAGTTATAACTCTGTTGGTGGAAGATACAGGATAAGAGGCTTGAGGGTTGCTCATCTTTAAATAATCCCTTCCTTATGTTCTCTTGTTTCATACAGCAGCGCATTTATTTATTTTATTTTCTGTATGCAAATTAGTTTGAGTTCAATCAATAATTAATATATGTGAATGTTTTATGAATCATAGTGTTGGCAGGTGAATTAGAGTTGTCAGGGCTATTGTGTAGAATGTCCTTAATAACTCAGTATTTCAAGGTAATAAATACACATGAGGGGGTTGTGACTGAAGTCGATATTCAACTTCCCAGACATTGGGAAGATAGACACACGAGACAGCCCTGAGTCTCTGTGCTTGCAGGCAGAGAAAGCGTGAAGTCCCCTTTTTTTTCCAGGTAAGACAGGATCAATATGACACTCTCCAAATGGGAACAAGTGCATTCTCCGCTCAGAACTAATCTATTTGTCACAAATTATTCCGGGAGACATGGGGGTGTGGTGGGGGGCTGTGGACGACAGGATGGATGCAGATGTCTACCCAGAATATTGGGAACATATATGCGTCTGTAAATGAAGTTCTATTGTCGTTATTTTACAGTAACACTGTCATTATTACTGTCATAAATCGAAGTTATGGACTCATAAAAATCAATTTCTGTCTGGGAATAGCTGGGTTTAATTTATATGTAAATGTGCTCTGTGTACATTATTTGTCAGCAAATTATTTGTTGAATTGTGACATGAGGGGAAAATAGCTGGATTGGAAGCCTGCTCTCCAAATAAAAGAGGGAGAAAGAACATTCCGACATAAACATTTAAACCCAAACCCCAAAGGAATTCCTCACAGCTTTGAAGTATAAAAACCAATCTATTCAACCTACATTAAACAACCAAATTCTGCTGCTTTTCAATGAATGGAGAGGAAAAAAAACAATACAGATTACTCAAACTCTTTGCCTGGTGTATTTTTAAGAGAAGACAATGAGATCATTATGGAAACGAATGTAGGGGCAGAGGATTGGAAACAAATTTAGTGACGAGGAAGGAAACAATACTGCAGTGGAGCTCACTGCAGCATTGAGTCAATTCTCCATTCTGGCTCAGGGAATAGGGAAAAGCTCCATGTCAAGTATTACAATATGGCCCTGTATTAGTCTGTAATGATCGTCGCCTCTAGTCACAAACCCACTCATAGTAAAGAGCTGTGGAAATATTACAGTTAGAGGATCATGGGGCCTTTGGCTTGTGAATCTATAGCTCACTCTGTGAAATCACAAACGGAATAGTTTTATGTTTTGGATTGTGTTATCTTAACGTCTATCTAGTGCTCTGGGACAATAGTGTCAGGCTTGGCCTGTAACAGTCAAACTGAGTGTGTTCTGGGTTTAGGATCATTTTCGACACTGAGGTGTAGGATCTTAATCATATGAAGTGCAGTGGGAAAGCATGGGAATTTGTTTAGTGAGATGATCTAGCTGATTGACTATCGGGCACAAAGGAAATGTAACTCCGCTTGAACTAATGTTCTTTCAAGACTCTTAACAAGTCTCTGATGTTGCGTCCTGCCTAGCAGACTGCAGTCTAAGCAGGATATTCTTTGAGGATCCGACTATCTGTTCAACCAGAGAAATGAGTCTAAATTCCCTTTCTTCTCTTAACATTTGAATCAGATCAAACTTGTAAACTGAATAAGGACACGCAGGCTTAGAGTTCAAAGACCTTTTAGTGGCGGTGTCAATGTGGTCAACCAAACACTCAGATGAATTACCGAATAAAACTTTTTACACTTATCAAGACATGACCTCCTGATTATGTTCATGTTAATATGCATTTCACAAAGGATATGTGTCTGTATTCAATCAAATCTATTGAGAGCCTGGAGGATGGTTGGGATAAAATACGCAAGGTAAACATGGAATTATGAGGAGTTGATTTCTATTTTCAGTCTTGGGGGTCGCCGGTGATGCTATCTCATATCTGGACTCAGTGATCTGCACAGCGCTCTGATTCCAGGGTTAATCTGATTAGTTTAGCGCCGAGGCCCAGATTATTTGATTGAGATTAGTTTAAAATGTCAGCTTCCATAAATGGTCTCAAATGTCAGCACTCTCTGAGGTGAGATTCCATTTAGTTGAAATAAAATAAAAAATCACACAGACCTAAAACAATATTTCTGCTTTAATTAAGTTATGATCCTTTCATTGATGTGTGTGTCCACATCTGTGTGTGTGTGTGTGTGTGTGTGTGTGTGTGTGTGTGTGTGTGTGTGTGTGTGTGTGTGTGTGTGTGTGTGTGTGTGTGTGTGTGTGTGTGTGTGTGTGTGAGAGGCGAGAGCGAGAGAGAGAGAGAGAGAGAGAGAGAGGCAGTTTTTGAAAGAAAAGCAAATGTTTTGTTGATTAGAAATACAGTGTAGACATTGTTAATGTTGTAAATGACTATTGTAGCTGGAAACGGCTGATTTGTAATGGAATATCTACATAGGCGTACAGAGGCATATCAGCAACCATCACACCTGTGTTCCAATGGCACGTTGTGTTAGCTAATCCAAGTTTATCATTTTAAATGGCTAATTGATCATTAGAAAACCCTTTTGCAATTATATTATCACAGCTGAAAACTGTTGTGCTGATTAAAGAGGCAATAAAACTGGCCTTCTTTAGACTAGTTGAGTATCTGGAGCATCAGCATTTGTGGGTTCGATTACAGGCTCAAAATGGCCAGAAACAAAAAACGTTCTTCTGAAACTCGTCAGTCTATTCTTCTGAGAAATGAAGGCTATTCCATGCGAGATATTGCCAAGAAACTGAAGATCTCGTACAACGCTGTGTACTACTACCTTCACAGAACAGCGCAAACTGGCTCTAACCAGAATAGAAAGAGGAGTGGGAGGCCCCGGTGCACAACTGAGCAAGAGGACAAGTACATTAGAGTGTCTAGTTTGAGAAACAGATGCCTCACATGTCCTCAACTGGCAGCTTCATTAAATAGTACCCGCAAAACACCAGTCTCAACGTCAACAGTGAAGAGGCGACTCCGGGATGCTGGCCTTCTAGGCAGAGTTGCAAAGAAAAATCCATATCTCAGACTGGCCAATAAAAAGAAAAGATTAAGATTGGCAAAAGAACACAGACACTGTTGACGTTGAGACTGGTGTTTTGCAGGTACTATTTAATGAAGCTGCCAGTTGAGGACATGTGATGCGTTTGTTTCTCAAACTAGACACTCTAATGTACTTGTCCTCTTGCTCAGTTGGGTTCAAGGGTGAAGATAATCTCGGCGCCCATAACCAATACGAGGGCCAAGATAACTTGGAACAACCACAAAGCAATGTGTAGGGCTGTGAAGTAATGGCCAATATAAGAAATATTCTTACTGTTTCCATTGAGCATTAGTGCAATTATGCATTATACTAAAGCTCTGTAGTAAGTATAATTTGCATGATTTACAGTAAGTTCTGCATTGTTTGAGTCTGCAAGCCTTCCCCAAAAATATATATTGGAACTGAAATCAAATGAGGTCATGTGGGCATGGTATTCAGACACACACAATCAGTCCACAATGAATTTACATGCTTTTTCTTTCCATTGTTCTCACAGTATGTTTTCTGTTCCATGAAGGACTTACAACCCTCTACCCCCCGAGTAGCTTTTTGCCTCTAAAGGACCACTTAAAGCTTGCCAGCAGTCCACGAGTACTGATGTGGAAGTAGCTACAGCGAGGTATACACAGGAAGAATAATTAAGGGGCAAAATGGAGGTAAAGGGCGGTTTGACTGAAGACTGATGGGAATGATTAGAAATATGGACTGGCTGTGATTTACCATATAGGAAAGCACGCTAAACTGTAGTCTGAAGGAGCTCACTGTCACTGCAGCGTTACCACTATATGCACTCAAGTACTCTGCTGGCCAAGTCCCAAGCTTGGCAAGCCAGGGTAATCTCCAATATCTCTCGTATAGCACCTCAAATCCACATTGATCTTAGTCACGTCTAGCCCTCTGAAAAGTTCCTAATGCAAATGTTTGGCTGGGTGGCTGGAATCAGTTCCAGTAGCTAACTTCAAGGCAGTTGCACACCTACACTGACATGGGGGCTGCTTTGCGTGATGCATTGTCATCTCTTCCTTCTTGCCCTTTGTGCTGTTGTCTGTGCCCAATAATGTTTTGTGTTTTGTACCATGTTTTGCTTTGTACCAGCACAAAACAATGTACCTTGTTTTGTGCTGCCACCATGTTGTGTTGCTACCATGTTGTTGCCATGTTATGTTGCTACCATGCTGTGTTGTCATGTGTTGCTGCCTTGCTATGTTGTTGTCTTAGGTCTCTCTTTAGGTAGTGTTGTTTTGTCTCTCTTGTCGTGATGTGCGTTTGGTCCTATATTTATATTTTATTTATTTGTATTTATTTATTTATATATTTATATTTTGTTATTATTATTATTATTTAAAAACATGTATTTTTAATCCCAGCCCCCGTCCCCGCAGGAGGTCTTTTGCCTTTTGGTAGGCCGTCATTGTAAATAAGAATTTGTTCTTAACTGACTTGCCTAGATAAATAAAGATTAAATCAAAAGAAATACATAAATATAAGTCTAAATGTGTTACTAAGGTGTGGTGAAGTCTGTTTAATGTTATGTTGTTGGCATGCAGCGTTAACTCAACACTGTCTAATCACTGCCCTATGAGGTCCAGTATGACGCGTTGAAGTGTAACCTCTTTAGCCGTCAATAAGTACTGATGGTGTAGAGTGGTCAGGTGAAGACAAAAACAGGAGTTGATCTGTTCTACGTCAGCAGTTTGCAATATTATGACCTGTCAGCACTCTGGTTGCGTCAGCTCCATCTGACAGACTGGGAACTGATCTGTTGCAATTTCTGTTAACCTTTTACTGTAGTGGGCTAAATCAGGGTCAAACCAAGTGATTCTTGGTAAAATCAAATCTACATTGAAACAAAAGTATACACCTCACACATGGTTATGGGCTTAAAAAAAGAAGACACCTGTACCATGTCAGATATAGAGTTGAAATGTATTATATTTTGAGTTTGCATCCCATTATTACACTTTATATACATCACAGTAGACTGAAATATAACAAAACTGTTTGACATAGAAACACCGGATTTTCATCAGCGCTTTTGGTCATTTACTGCTGGAAAGGGCTAAACAAATGTACAGTACCGTGTTTGACGCCATCGTTCTGTTGCATTATCACCATATCAAACAGCGATTATTACTGTTTTTTTTATATGACGGTTAGCTATATCAAACAACATTTGGTACTTTATTATACTGTACCTATACCCTGAAATCAAATATATTCAGTGTCTTCAGAAAGTATTCATACCCCTTGACTTATTCCACTTTTTGTTGTGTTACAGCCTTATACTAAAATGGATTAAATACAAATAAATCCTCAGCAATACCACACAATACCCCATAATGAAAAAGTGAAAACATGTTTTTAGACATTTTAGCAAATGTATTGACAATGAAATACAGAAATATCTAATTTACATAAGTATTCACATCCCTTTCCTATATCACTCTAAATTGAGCTCAGGTGCATCCCATTTCCTTTGATCATCCTTAAAATGTCACTACAACTTGATTGGAGTCCAACTGTCACCAATTCAATTGTTGGGACATCATTTAGAAAGAAACACACCTGTCTATATAAAGTCCCACATGTCAGAGCAGAAACTATACCATGAAGTCCAAAGAACTGTCCGTAGATCTCTGAGGTAGAATTATGACGAGGCATATATGTATCTGGAGAAGGGTATAAAACTATTTCTAGAGTGTTGAATGTTTCCAAGAGCACAGTGGTCTCCAGAGTTGGGAAATTTAAAAAACATGGAACTACCAGACTTTGCCTAGAGCTGGCCGGCCTACCAAACTGAGCAACCAGGTAAGAAGGACCTTGGTCAGAGAGGTGACCAAGAACACAATGACCACTCTGACAGAACTACAGATTTCCTTGGTTGAGATGGGAGGACCTGCCAGAAGGACAGCAGTCTCTACAGCACTTCACCAATCTGGGCTTTATGGGAGAGTGTTCAGACGGAAGCTACTCCTGAGAAAAAGGCACATGACAGCACGCCTGGAGTTTGCAAAAAGGCACTTGAAAAACCTTAAAGCAAAGGCAAAATATTCTGTGGTCTGATGAGACAAACATTTTACTCTTTGGCCTGAATGCAAAGAACTATGTCTTGAGAAAACCAGGCACAGCTCATCACCCGTCTAACACCATCCCTACTGTGAAGCATGGTGGTGGCAGCATCATGCTATGGGGATGCTTTTCAGCGGCAGGGACTGGGAGATTGGTAAGGATAGAAGGAACAATGAATGGAGCCAAATACAGGAAAATCCTTGATGAGAACCTGCTTTAGAGTGCAAATAACCTTAGACTGGGGGGGAGAAGATTTACTACGTTTTACATTCTTACAGGGCAATGACCCCAAGCATACAGCCAAAGAAATCCTGAAATGTGAAAGTACTTTAGTGGCCCAGCCATAGCCCAGACTTGAATCCCATAAGAAATCTGTGGAAAGACTTGAAGATTGCTGTTCACCACCAGTTCCTATGTAATTTAACAGAACTTGAGAAAATCTGCAAGGAAGAATGGGAGACAATCCCTAAATCCAGGGATACAGACATACCCAAGACGACTCAAAGCTGTCATCACCGCCAAAGGTGCTTCTACAAAAGTATTCACTCAAGGGTGTGAATACTTACTTAATTTGATATTTCTGTATTTAATTTTCAATAAATTAGCAACAATTTCTAAAAACATGTTTTCAATTTGTCTTTATGGGGTATTGTGCGTAGATGGGTGAGAAAACAAATTAATTTAACCAATTTTGATTGCAGGATGTAAGACAGCAAAATGTAGAATAAGTCAAGGGGTATTAATACTTTCTGAAGGAACTGTACATGGCATGATATGAAGAGTATGGTAATGTCAGTGCATGACACACAGAATCACATTGATTATTATTTAGTGATTAAAGGAGCTCTAAAATACATATTGACCCAAAGGCTGACATCTATCCATTTTAACACCCATATTTCATAACCCTTGTTACTAGGTACTTTTCAAAATCAGATTTGAGATTAGACGATGTTCAGTATATAGTAAAATACTGTGATCCTGCAAGCATCTATTCATATTTGACTCAAGCTCTCGCAGTTGCCATGACATAATAAACGCTCACTGATCTTTGAGTCTATTTAAACTATAAAATGAGACGTATGCAGGCACGGAATGCTATTTCGTTTTTAGTCCCTGGGGTTGAAATCCTCACTAACTTGTTCAGAACATGGTTGTTCACAGCACATCACTTCCTCAGCCATATGTGACTGGGGCCAGACTGGCTGCCTGGACAGCTAGTCCCTGACTGTCCCTGACCTGCATAAGGCAGTTGTCACATCTCTCTTTCTGTGGAGAGAAATTGAGTTTGACTCTGCCTGTTTGTGCCTTAAATCCTCCGGGGGCTGTATTAAAAACGCATCGCAGCAATGTTGACAGGAATACATTTATCGGAATTGTGTCGCCTTTCAAGTGCCGGCTGGGGGTAGTGGGTAGCACATGCTGCCGCGGGTCGCCTTGGCTGGCTGGCATAGTGTTTGATCTCCATATCGTCTGGATTGGACAGCCCTGTTGTTGCTGGTGTGGTGCCGAAGGTGGAATTTCAGGCAATGAAGAATTTTGAGAAATATAAGGCTACTTTTGTGTAATGTATGGAGACAAAACTTACTAAAAACATTGCGTTCATTGTTCATGTACTACATGTTCCCTGTATTAAATGTTTTTTCATGTCCTGGTTCAACCTAGTCTGGTAATCAACAGTTACTGTACAATTCGTCCTCATAAATTTCTATCAATAACAAGAATGAGCTGTTCGATTGAGGAACAGTAGCTGTTGATGAACGCCCACAATTCCTATTGATTTTAAACGCTAACACAGGGTTGTCTTTGGTCTGAAGGAATTCATGTACACAAACACAGAACTGCATACACACTCAACACAGGACATGTACAGGTCATGGTAGGCCGTGGTATGAATCATAAACGCAAAAACTTTCCTTTTTTTAAGGTCATATTTTTCATTTACTCACACTAAACAGGGCATGCACAATAGGCTCTAGTGTAGTTCAATGTAAAATGACAAGTATGGGAGGGCAGAGGGCTCGAATAGTTTTCCGTGTAATGTATCCATTGACCTTATCCAATGTGTCTGTATGATGTCATGCATTTCTTTAAAGAAATGAATATGCACCACACTACATACTGTATATAGGATGTTAATCTGAGCCAGTTTGCTACAGAAGGAAAACAATCCTTACAAACCTCAGAAGCCTTTTTAAACGTCAAATAGTAAAACATTGCAGGAAAGTTCTCCTGCAACAGGATGATCAAATTAAGATCCTACATCTGTACACATTTATTTGAGGCATGGCGCCATGGAGAGGCTTGGGTTGCTTATTGCAGTCTCCTTGACGCCTCCTGTCAGGTAGCTGCACCGCAGCTGAAAAACTCATAAGCAGTGAAATCTGACAACATTGTGTGGGCTGACGATTTGGAACTTGTCACACAGTTAATGACTGTCACAGGAGGAGGCCCTTGGAGCTACAGTGAAATATGAGGAAAGTGTTTGTGTGTGTGTGTGTCTGTGTGCCTGTGTGTTAGAGAGAGGACGAGAAAGAGAAATAACATATGCTTGCTTGTGCATCATGTATGTCATATCTGTCTGTGTTTGCCAAAGTCTACATGCTTGGAAGAGTCTCCCTATGTGTTTAGGCTAATATGCCTGCAATATGAGGACATTGGGAAATGAACCTGAAAGTCATTCCTTAAACGGTGTGATTTCATCTTAAAATTGGTCATTAGAATCCTAATGTGTTTTATAGGTGATTGTCATTTTATTTCACATGTAAGACATCGTGTGGTACCTAGGAACACCCCTCCAGGCTTTGATAGGGTAACATCTGAACAAGGTACGGATGAAATCTGACTCTGACGCAATTCCTTTTTGACGGGAAAGTCATTAGCAGGCGATTATGAATCAAACACTCCGTCCAAAATCAGGTTTATGAGACGAATTGCTCGGGAACCCAGGCCTCTTTTGCATTTAAATCGCCTCTCGTGGCCCACTCAAACACTCTGTTTTATTAATGTTCACCGAGACTAATGATGTCGAACGGCCTATTAATTGCTGCAGATGCAGGCTCGGGATTGTCGAGTCACTCTTTCTACCCTTTCTAGTGTGAGTGAGAGATATATCTGTTGACACCATGACCCAAGCCTGGAGACGATAGCATGACTCCGCTACGAGCCAATGAGGAAGGTTCGGCTCACAAGGATAAAGAGCCTTATCAAGAAGTAAGCCGTCGGAATTAGACCTCTACAATACGTGCTTTAGCGCTCCCTCTTGTCTTTGGATTCTAACCAGTGCTCTCCATCAAATAAAATTATGTTTTTGGCCGGGTTTTGCCTTGAAAACTACAGTACTGACAATCACTGGTGTACTACCGGAGGCCCCTGCAGCCCCAATGAGGTGAGGGGGTCCCCAAGTAATTAAGGGCCTTGACCCAAACATTCACCTATAGCCTTCGCTGGAGTATTGCACGTTTGGATATGTCTGTTGAGCATGTATCTCAGTCGTTGATTACAGTGCACTTGTTAACCCATTCATAGATGCTAATTACCTTTAGCGCCTATTGACGATGCAGTAGTATCTTCTGGCCGGGGGAGTTTTGTTCTGAATGTTTTAAACGCAATGCTTGCGGTAGGGTTTTGGAAACATAAGGAACATATCTTTCATATCAGCAAGAAATAATTTTCAAAAAACAAAAGGTTAAAATACTACACAACTTTAAAGGGTAGGCTTCCCACACAGCCATATTTCCATGTTACAGCGCTAGTTTACCGAAAACAGACAGACAGAAGCGTACCTGTGCTAATTAGCTATCTGTGACTCCGAACACCTGTGTCTAAATGGAAGACGGACGCCAAAAACGTGTTGTCACTGAAAAATACTGTCGGCTGCAACTGTGTTAAAACCGGTTAAAATAGTTTGAGTAAGTGTATATTTAGCATTTGTGAAATTATTTAGATTTGATATGAAAGTAGAGTGATTTATGTTTCTAGAACCGTACCACAATTGAGAAACTATTCGCATTTAGATGGAGTATTTGGCTGCCAGAGCCAATTCACCTCTAAACAGAACATGTAAGGAGTAATATGTTACGTTCCCGTACCAGGAGTCCCTCATTTAGTAGATACGCTAACTGCTGCGTTTTAACTTGTTCAGGGGCTACTACAGCTGAGAAACATTTCGTAAGACTTTGGTCCTCAGCTTTTATCAAGTTCTCATACTGTCAGTTGTATTTGCAGACTTATTTTGATTGACTGTTTTCTCCGCGGCAGAGGGAAACGGTTTATCTGCACTGAATACTGGGGCAAATATAGTATCATCTAGATCAATTGAATCTCCCAGTCGCTGCGACTGTGCACGCGTCACCACACATGCTGGAGTGGCAAAAGGGAACTCCTTCTCATTCACATTAATGATGGCTAGACTGGCAGGGGTGTCGACTACCTCTACCACTGGGCTGACCAGACCTCCAGCAATGTCAATGCCCATGACTAAAGTGATCCCTTTCACTGGCAGAGACTGTTTCAAAGCTACTTTAAAACACCTCGGAACGTAAATACACACAGTGCATGGGCACAGGAACATACCCCATCTCAATACCTTGCAACAGCACGTTATACCCACAAGAGGAAACATTAGACCAGGGCAACACATCTGAGAGGATCACGGACTGCGATGCTCCGGGATCTCTCAGAATCTTTATGGGAATTGCAGTCTTGAAGTCGTCGGTTAGAGATATAGATCCTGTAAATATAAAAGGGTCAAAACAAGGATCATGAGCCTGACACGAGACAATCGTATATTTCGTCTGATCAGTAAGCACAGTGTTAACTAACCCCACAGGTTTAGAGGAAGGTGGGGGCTGGGACATATCCTGCCTACGCTGTAGTCTCACGCAATCCGCCATCATATGTCCTCTCCGGTGACAATAAAAACACTTGCGCTCCTCACTGGAGTGATGCGGCGAGACAGTGAGGGGTTTTTGATCTGCGCTGTTTTGGCTGGTACCACACTCCGAAACTCAGTACGGGGCATATTAAACACAGTTTTATGTGTCAACGTGAACTCATAAGCCAGCACCGCAGCTTCAGACAACTTCGACACCTTCTGTTAATTTAGATGAACAACCATCCTGTCAGACAGACTATTTTTTAATTCTTCCAGTATAACAAACTCACTCAGAGAAGCAGCACACTTATTGACAGCACACCACCTGTCAAACAGTGTTTGTTTTTTGCGAACAAACTCAACATAGGTCCTGTTTGGGTTTTTCTTATGGTTCATGCACTTCTCACTATAGGCTTCAGAAACCAACTCATAGGCACGGAGAACAGCGTTTTTCACGCAATCATACTGCAAACTATCCTCTAGGGCCAGCGTAGGCACCACCTCCTGAGTTTTGCCGACTAGTTTACACTGCTAAAGTAGCGGCCACACCTCTTTGGGCCACTTCAGCGAGGCTGCAATGCGTTCAAACACGCTAAAATAGGAATCAACCTCTGTCTCTTGGAATGGAGGAACTAAAGCATTGTTCTTTCTGACATCAAAACAGTCAGCAGTCTGATCAGCGGAAGAAAATGGCGCTACGGAACCGGTCTGGGAGGTCTGCCCAGCCCGAGCCAAGGCTACCTTGTCCTCTACCTCCAGCTGCCGCATTCGGATGTCAGCCTCAAGCTCAAGCTTCCAAACCGCCAATTTAAAAGTGTACTCGGCTTGCCTAGCCTGCTCCTGCATACGGAGGCGTGCGATACGCACCTTTGCACGAGCATCCAGACTCGATTTCCGAGAAGACATAGGGTCGAAGCGGGGCAGACTATATGGAGTCTTACCTTCAGCCTCGGCCTCTGCAGTCTTAACCACTCCTTCCTGGCTGACAGGACTCGGTGACACAGCCACCGCAGCCACCCATAACTCGACCTTGCGACATTGCCCCAACAATTCTACTTATGGAGACTCAATAAACACTTGACACACCGAAGCAGCCATAATGTCAGCTGTAACAACAATAACCAGTCATTACGCAACCAGGCTACCAAACGCTACTGGACTACCCCTACACCACCCAGTCCAAACAGCCAATGTGAAAACACGGCTGTTCAGATCCCGGACGAGCCCCCATATGTTACGTTCGGCTCCTTTAGTCCATTATTGAGCTATGTCTTTATAGAATGGAGATGTTGGCATAGTAACATGGTCCTTTGTAGCTCAGTTGGTAGAGCATGGTGCTTGTAATGCCAGGTTAGTAGGTTTGATTCCTGGGACCTGTAAGGGTTTATGTTCAGAGGGGTCTCTGGAAACCTTTATGGTTTTCAGGTTTAGTGTCCAGAGACCTCTCTGGAATTCTCTATGTTTGTTTTGGAATTGGTCCCCAATTAGAGGCAGCTCCGCCACATTGCCTCTAACTTTAGTATTCCTACCTGTGTTTGTGGGTTTTTGTGCACATCCTTTTTGTGCACGCCTGTTCGTTCGCGCTTTTTGTTGGTTTTGGGATTATTTTTACTAAATAAAAGGAATGTTTTTGCACCACAGCTCTGCGCCTCGGGTCCTGTCTAACCGCGATCTTGACAGAAAAACCCACCACACGAGGAATGCACAGAGCTGAACAATGGAGCTCATGAGAGGTAAGGAGCTTGTCTCCAAAGTGGAGTACCTCCATTGTTCAGTCCTGGAACATTCATCTAATCCAGGGCAGCGGCGACACTGGCAGGCGCCACATCGACGTGCCAGAGGGCAGGCCCAGCATCCAGCCCAGAGGAACCCCCATGCAGTTTTTTTGGAGGGGGCTATGGGGACCATCGGAGGGGAGCTAAGAGGAACCCCTGCCGCAACACTTGTGGGGGTTCGTCGAAGAGACCCTACAGCTATGGGAGCGGGAGGACGGTGAGGAGGAGGAGGAAGGGGATACGTTTGAAAGCCGCATGGTAATGTGGAGGGCGCGTTTGGTGGCTCTCTTCCCGCACAAAGAGACGGGGTCTCCAGTGTCGATCCCAAGCCCGGAGCCTCCACGGAGCCAGCACCAGGAGGAGGAGGAAGGGGATACGTTTGAGAGCCGCATGGTCATGTGGAGGGAGCGTTTGGCGGCTCCATTCCCGGACGAAGAGACAGGTCCTTCAGTGATGGTTCTCAACCCGGTACCTCCAGCGCCGGTTCTCAGCCCTGTAAGCCCCATTCCGGCTCCCCACACCCGACTTCCAGTGCGTGCGCCCAGCCCGGTGCATCCAGTGCCGGTCCCACGCACCAGACCTCCGGTGTGCCTCCCCAGCCCGGTAAGCCCTCTGCCAGCTCCCCACACCCGACCTCCAGTGCATGCGCCCAGCACGGTTCCTCCATGGCCAGCCCCACGCACCAGACCTCCAGTATGCCTCCCCGGTCTGGTAAGCCCTGTGCCGGCTCCCCACACCCGACCTCCAGTGCGTGCGCCCAGCCCGGTGCCTCCAGTGCCGGCCCCATGCACCAGACCTCTGGTGTGCCTCCCCAGCTTGGAAGCTTCAGTGCCGGTACCTAGCCCGGTAGCGCCAGTGCGTGTCCCCAACTCGGTAGCGCCAGTACCAGTTCCTAGCCCGGTGGCGCCAGTGCGTGTCCTCAGCTTGGTAGCGCCAGTACCAGTTCCTAGACCGGTGGCGAAAGTGCCAGTTCCTAGCCCGGTAACTCCAGTGCCGGTACCTAGCCCGATAGCTCCAGTGTGTGTCCCCAGCTCGGTAGCGCCAGTACCGGTTCCTAGCCCGGTGGCGTCAGTGCCGGTTCCTAAACCGGTAGCTCCAGTGCCGGTTCCTAGCCCGGTAGCTCCAGTGCATGTCCCCAGCTTGGTAGCGCCAGTACCGGTTCCTAGCCCAGTGGCACCAGTGTGTGTACCCAGCGCGGTATCGCTAGTGACGGTTCCTAGCCCGATAGCTCCAGTGCCGGTTCCTAGCCCGATGGACCAGTCGTCAGCTCCGCTCCAGTGCCGGAGCAGTCTGCTCCAACGGTGCCCAGTCCGGGACCGGTCGTCAGCCCCGCTCCAGTGCCGGAGCAGTCCGCTCCACCGGTGCCCAATCCAGGAAAGGGCTACAGCCCTGCTCCTGAGCCGGAGTCCCCGCCTGACCTGCTGCCACGTCCGGCACCGGGTCCAGAGCCCCCACCAATGCCTGTTCCCCTGCCAGAGTCCCCCCTCCCCCGCGGGTGTTAATAGTCTTGCGGCCGCGCCTTGGGGGTGGGGGGGAACTGTAAGGGTTTATGTTTAGAGAGGTCTCTGGAAACCTTTATGGTTTTCAGGTTTAGTGTCCAGAGACCTCTCTGGAATTCTATATGTTCGTTTTGGAATTGGTCCCCAATTAGAGGCAGCTCTGCCGCATTGCCTCTAACTTTAGTATTCCTACCTGTGTTTGTGGGTTTTTGTGCACATTATTTTTGTGCACACCTGTTCATGGTCGCGTTCTCGCCTTTTGTTGGTTTTGGGATTCTTTTTACTAAATAAAAGGAATGTTTTTGCACCACAGCTCTGCGCCTCGGGTCCTGTCTAACCGCGATCTTGACAGGACCACCCAAATGTATACATGAATGTAAGTTACTTTGAACAAAGATGTCCGCTAAATGACATTTATTATATTAGTAGGGCTAGCTATCCCAATATACAGTACATTTTTTTATAAATGTTTTTATCGTCTCAGTGAACGTTTTATTGTAAGCATGTGGTAAACACATGCAGGATAGATTGCATTGCCAGTGTTTGTTATACCTGTTCTGTTCTGCCTTTGACAACCAATTCGACTGTAAAAGAACATGCTAGTGAGGTACTGCATGATCTCAGTCAGCCTGCATCTCAATCAATATTACATCCTCGTTAGAGACAAATTACCCCTTTTCTCAGTATACAGAATCCCCCCCGTCCTCATCACTGTAACCCTGGCTCTCCCATCTCCCCGTGTTGAGATCATTTCTAATTACACCTAAAAGGTGCATTTTGATAGAGATTAATTGCATCCCTTGACACCCCCTCTCCCATACCAGTTGATCCTTTACCCCCCTGTTTCTCCATGGGGTATCAATTTAACCCTGGTAAAACAGCCCATACTAAGACGGGGTACAGTATCTGCAAGGAAGCAATCTCATCCCTGGGATCTAACTGAGTCACCAGGGAGGGTTGAGGCCGTTATGAAGAGGTGGATGCGGATGTTTGACAGTGTGTGTGTGTGTGTCTGTGTGTAGCAGTAGTTTTTACAGTGTGTGCGCTGGTCTTTTTCTCCCCCGGTTCATACCCCACGCCTGAGTGGCTGCCAGATCTGACAGCCGAGCTTCCCAGAATTCCCGGGTGACCGACCTCTAGAGGTTAGAGGGTCCCGTTGCTATGTGAACCGCACAAAGCAAAATGCACCGCACTGAGGGCTATTTTTCCTCTCCCAGCGGTGTCTCAGGGCAGCGAATGGAATATGTAAACCACTGGAGCCTTAGACAGCGGGCAACGTCGGACTAAGCAAAACATGGGGACTTGCTGATGCTCGATAAACACATGCATAGTCCCTCAGGCAGAGAGAAGGAATGCATCAGGAACATTGCCTTCTGTTTGCTCATCTTTCTGTCTGTTTATCTCTATTGGAATCATCTGTCTTTGTGTCGGCCAATATCTCTGAATATCCAAAGTTCTACTTCTCCTCACGGCTCACAGTAACACCAGCAGCAGCCACTGTGTCTGTTTCCCAGACGCAGAAGATATCTGACTATCTTTCCAACTGCAGATCAGTCAGACAGGGAGATGGTCAGATGTGAGAGAACAGGTGTGAGACGAATGTTGTCACCACAGAGAATACCTCCTCAAGTCTTCATCATCTGCCTCATTTCATTAGAGGAAATGAAATGTATCTCTCAGAGACAGCGGAAAAGGAAAATTGAGCTCGGGGTATCAACAAATTGTACACTTCTGACTTTATTACAAGTCAACCATTTATTGTTGGATAGAATATGATTTTTACACCTTTCTCTTAATTTATCTTTGTAAATAGTGGTTTTATAGCAAGTTGAGGACTGCTGAAAGACCTGTAGTCATTTTGGTAAACTGTATAGCTAGACTATCTTTTAAAGATGATCATACCACTGGACTAGGTCTTGCTCATGAAATATGTAGTGTTTGGGAGGAAATGGGTTCAACAGCAATTCAAGAGAAGGTGAAATGCAAAAGGCCAGATTCAAAAGAAACCACAGTACAGCAACATGACTAAAGTACAGTCTGCTGCATTGGATACAGCAACATGACTACAGTACAGTCTGCTGCATTGGATATAGCAACATGACTACAGTACAGTCTGCTGCATTGGATACAACAACATGACTACAGTACAGTCTGCTACATTGGATACAGCAACATGAAATTTGACAAAGAAATGTCCCCCTCGGGGGATCAATAAAGTATCTATCTATCTATCTATCTATCTATCTATCTATCTATCTATCTATCTATCTATCTATCTATCTATCTATCTATCTATCTATCTATCTATCTATCTATCTATCTATCTATCTATCTATCTATCTATCTATCTATCTATCTATCTATCTATCTATCTATCTATCTATCTATGACTACAGTACAGTCTGCTGAATTGGATACAACAACATGACTACAGTACAGTCTGCTGCATTGGATAATAAATTATTCCTTCCAGTATGTTCCTTTTTTAAGAGATTTATTTGGCTACTCTGTTGGTTGTTCCTTTGTCCAGTAAATGATTTAGATTACCAAAGTTAACCAGATAGTCTTAGTGATATCCTCAGTATATCGTACTGACTTACAAACCCTGCATTTTATCGGAAAACCCTGCATTTACCTCGAGAATGTAATTTGCACATATTTTACGACTGTTTATGCTTCTATACCCTTCAGGTGTGCAATCAAACCAACCAATGGGATTGTGGTGGCACTTAAAAATCTGGAATCGCAAACCCAGAGGTATCACAGACGGAGATGAATGAAATTAGTGGCAAATTGAAATTCATGATTAATGCTTGGTCCACATTTCTGGCTGATCTCCAGCGAGTGTCTATAAAAAGAGCACAGTGTGACTCACTGGCCCCTCTCCCAGTTGTGGCCAGGTGCTTGGGCTTATACAGGGCAGGGGAGAAGGGATGGAGGGGGTTGAGGGCAGGGAGGCTTAGGTGGAGACTTTGGGTGTTGTAAGAGGGACATCCTGTCCCTGACATGGTCACTCTCGCTTTCAAGCCATCTCCCTGGAAATAGGTGGGCTTGAGGTCCCCACTATCATCGGTTACCCACGCCTAGTCTCTGAAGATATTTAATCCTGCCTCTCTGCTCCCTTAGTGAGCTGGGGCGACCGTGGTGTCAGTGTGCGTGGGCAGGGCGGAGAGATAGCTCTGTGAGGGAGGGAGATGGGAAACTGGCAGACTCTATAAAAAGTATATTTTTAGATTTCACAGGCTAGGTAAGGTCCAAGTCATCTGGTGGCTGTTATAGAGACGGAGATAAGGAATAGATGTGGTGGAGTGGTTATGAAATCACCTTTGCATTCAGCCTGTGTCTTTATTGTGCCATTAGATCACCATTTAAAAACAAGGTGTATTTGTACTGCTTATTGGATTTGAAATGAGAAACAGAATGGAACCAGTCCAGGTCTTTGGCAATCTGACTTGCTAATGTCTACTCGACTCTACATCTCATTACTGAAAAGCATACAGTTAAATGTAACTCTGCCCTGTAATTACTGCCATAGATGCCTCACACAGCTAAACAACACGTCAGCAAAAAAATACATTTATCAATACGGCTGCTTTGCCAGGAAATCATTCATCTATATAATTACAAATCGACAAAAGGCAATTTTCTCAGTATCTAATTGCAGGTGAGAAACGCATGTGTGCAGGGTAAATATTGTTTACCTCCACCAGATCAATATCCACATCAGTCCCTCTTGATGAATTCTGTTCTCATGAGGATGTCTGCGTTCGGGTCCTAACACATAGGCCTAATTGTTTGTCTCACCTCAGAGAATCAGCTCTCTTTCACCCGGACTCAGCTGTTGCTCTCACTATCTTCTTCCACTCCGCTTTTCATCTTTCCTTTTCCTTCGCGTTCTCTCTCCCTCTTTAAATCTACCTACCATTCTTTCTCCCCTTCCTCCTCCCTCCCTCTCTCGCGCCGTCTTTCGTTACCCCAATCTCCCCAGCTCTACCATCTCTCCCTTCTTCTCTTCTCTCCTCCTTTCTCTGCTCGATTCTACGGAACCCCCCCCCCTCCCTCCCTCCCTCCCTCCCCCCACACCCCTCCTACTCCTCTACCTCTAACCCTCTCTTCCTTTGTCTCCCTCTCTTTCTCTCTGTCTGTCTGTCTGTCTTCAACCCTCCGTACCTGGGATGGAATGTGTGTCTCAGAATAATAACGTGTCTATCTGGCTCGCCGCTGCTCTTGATGATAAGAGTTATTTTGCTACCTGAGCCGGGCTGCGTCCTGCCTCCTGCCTGACAAGGCCACTGGGCGATACAGGCGTGGATGAAGGTGACTGGGTATGACAGCCAGCCAAATGCCTTTTTACCTGCGGCTGATTGCTAAACGCACACGTCCTGATTTAGACAAATGGGAGCGGGGGCCAGCCATTACGGCGTGGCCGACCTTCAGCCTGTGCCGGCTCGTCTGTGTTTGTCCCTCTTTGATGAAGCTGTCAGATGCTTCGTGCCTGACCCTTTGCCTTACTCTCTCCACAGACAAACGTACGGCCACACACGCACACAAACACACACACACACACACACACATACACACAAAAGGAGATGCACACGGTATCACACACATTCTCGGACGCACACACTTCTCACCTTTTCACCTGGAAATACATTTACTTCCCTGATTTCTTAGGTATTAGATGAGGTGCTTGTATGTTTAGAAATGCCAGCTGTTCAGACATTTTCAAATTTCATGGATTCAACATTTTCACAATAAGAACTTTGTTTTATGACTCATTTCCTTGATGAATCTTCTATTGTGTTAATTTATTATGGAACGGCAGGTTCTTCATCACTTTCCAAAGTTTCTCAGGAAATTATAGAGACAAGGGGAAAAATGCTTCATGTAATGATTACATTTAAATACGGAGGTCAAGAGCCCTCATTATCTGCACTGAAATATTTAAATACTGTTAATATTTCATGGGCCCAAATATGCAGCCAGGGGTGTAATGCACTCATTATTATAGATGGGGCACGAAGTACGTGAAGATGGAGGGGGAGTCAGAGAATTTAGCATTTTTCAAATACCTGAAACAGCTTTTTCCTGCAATCTAGAGCCATAATCATTCTATCTGATTCTATGTAAAAAACAAAATATGTCAATTTTTCTGCGTAGGTTATATAAGCATACCTCTTTACCTGTTCAGTTGTTAATGAGGGTGTCATTCTGACTGTTGGAAATCACACATCTCAATGTACTGCACTTACATGCCTAGGATATTACATCATAGTACAAATAACAACATAGTACAAGAGGGTACATGGGATCATGACACAAATCATCCATAAAGGCACATCATGGAATCATCCTTAATACACATATATCATGGTATTCTCATAAGGTGCCAGATTACATTCAAACCAAGTATTTGTACTGCATATCTAAGCATACCTCTTGAGCTGTCTGTATCCTCCTGACTGGTGGGTGTTTTTTTTAAATCAACTAAAATGTTTCTCTGCATCTCTGCTAAAATATGGGTAAAAGGAATTTGAGTCTCATTCAGTACATTAAGTAATTGCTTAATTTTGTAAAGTCTAGCAACCTTGCCAGCAGGCATGCCAGCTAAGATAGATAGACAAGCTACTTGATTTATAGTGTTTCGTATGGCATGTATTAATTTGTTGATGTCCATCATCCATTTTCGTATGATATGTTACGAATTACAATCATATTATATGTTATGAATTTGCAAACGTACAATATGTTACGAATTTGCAAAACGTATGATATGTTATGGATTCTAGCTAGGTGTCAAGGTGGCTAACATTATCTAGCTGGCTAATGTTAGCTAGGCTAGGAGTTAGGGTTAAGGTTAGGGTTAAATTTAGGAGTTAGGTTAAAGGGTTAAGGTTAGGGTTAGGGGAAGGGTTAGCTAAAAGGGTTAGGTTTATGGGAAGTTTTAGCAAAAGGGGTTAAGGTTAGGGTTAGGGGAAGGGTTAGCTAACATGCTAAGTAAAGTAGCCAAAAAGTAGTAAGTAGTTACTAATTAGCTAATTAGCTAAAACGCAAACATTGTCCGTGATGAGATTTGAATTCGCAACCTTTGGGTTGCTAGACGTTCGCATTATACTCTGACCCATCTACCCCGACCAACCGCCCTACTTTCATTTTGCCTTAAGTAACCATCTGTCTTATGCCAAACGTTACATATAATATTAATTTGAGTGTCCCAGATCTACTTTTACTATCTTACGTCTAGTCTATGAGACCAGGCTGAGGTTAGGGTAAGGTTTAAAATCAGATTTTATGACTTTTTGGCTGTGCTAGCTAGTGACCACTCTGCAGAGCTGCCTCAGTTCAAGATTCATGACAATGAATGCCAACCTGACGAAAATGTAGCAGAGGAAGTTTTGCCCAAGAGTACAATATTGGGATTCTCAAATGTTCAGAACCACAGTGCATTGCAGGTGTCTCCAATTGCGTCAGCTGAAACCAGCATGACTCGACGAATCATGGGTAAAAACATCTGGTGCACCTGCAGATATGTTTACCCTCAGCTTGATCACATTCTCTTGTCTCCGTGTTTAGACAGAATGGAATTATCCAGGGGTAGAAACACACCCAGGGAGTCATGAATTTTCCAATGCTAGACGTTCAATAAGGAGACTACAAGTTTAGCATTATCGCAACTTCCTGTTACCAAATGATGCTTGGTGGTGCTTAGAAAAGAAACAAAATTGCCATATTAAATGTAATTACATACTAGTTTATAAGCAATAATGTAAAATAAAGTGTAACCACTAAGACAAGCAAGTAAATGATTCAATCACAACATCCAGTAGTAACCCAGATACTCCAAAACAGAAACAACAACAACACAGTTCCAGAAGTTTCTGAATAGAACAAGCTAGCATGATAGACAGGTTTAGAAAATTGTCACATTCCAGCAAAAGCCTTTTTATATCCTCGCATACATTTGGTGAGACACGTCGTGCATGGATAGTGAGGGAGGGAACTCTGTTTTTCAGCTTTAATTAGTTCTGCTCCAGAAACAGGGAAAGTGGCAAGCTAATCGTCCTAACTGTGGCGGGAAAAACGCTTCTCTGGGACACTGGTTCTCTGGTGGGGCAGAGGGTTATGCTGTGGCACAGTGGCATTAGCTGTGTTGTACAGAAAGAGTGACAACACAAAGCATATGTTACATAAAGAATACAGTAAGGCCAATTTTACTGTACTGACTACAGAACAGATACCCCACTGTAATTATGTTGTGTTGAGTGTGTCATATCAAAAGTATGTGTTTTGTCTTTGAACCGCCAAATTAAATGACCTCTGTCATTCACAATTTGTTATATTTACACCATACAGCTGGTGTTTCATGTAAGTGTTACTGTATGAATTACTTGCCGTTGTACTATCACACTGTATGATTTGAATTTGTGGGAGAATCTCCACATTAGTTTAGTGAGATTAAACTAACAACACACTTGGACATGTCATCATCGTCTCATATCGGTATTGTTCCCCTAAAACCAGGCTTTTTTCCTAGGTTTGAGGTTTGTCTATTCTGCACACGTGGTAATGTTTCAGGTGCCATGCAAGCTAGTAATGTGGAAAAATGGATCCCTCTCATTTTGACACACAGGTGTTAGGCAGACAGCACAGGGGACAGATTGCTATTATTTTCCTGTATTATATCTCCCACCCAGCACATTGTTTCACACACAGTCAGACACCCCCTGTGTACAGTAATAGGCTAGTGCTGTACGGTTGTGTTGAACGGCAGTTTAGCAGGAAGACATATTTCCAATCAGCTTGGTTTGTTAGCGTTCTGGGTTCTTTATTACCATTATGGAAATAATTGCTTATCACTCCATACTGTGTACATTTTTAACTTCAAATGTATGTTTTAATAGGCTACATACAGCAGCACTGCTATTTTTTGTTTCCAGCCCACACAGAACAGTTTGTAAACCCATTCATGTCACTAAAACCACACAGCTTCTCAAAATCTGTTTAACCCAGAATGCATTGGCACTGCATTGTGTGGCACCAGGAGAGCATCCTTTACCCAGAGGACATGGCAAAACAACCAGTACCTCTGCCCAACTGTGTCCATCCCTTGTGTTGAGCTGCATCCTTAGTCCCTCCAGTAACAGATCATAGCGCATTCACAATTGTCTTCTTTTCACTTTTACTGAGGTTATGATCTAATCACTCCAAACTATTCACCCTATGTAGTCCTGCCCACTTGAACCAGTTCCGGATCGAACACAAATGTTTTTCTACTTCCAGCTGGCTCATTGACAAACACACAAAACCATTGTTAAATATGAATTACATTTGTCAAAACTATTAAATAAAGTGCACAGAATTAGAAAGATATGTTTATTCTCTGTTGACGAAAACATTTTGTTTCCACGTAGTAGAAGCACTCGGAAGCCAACATTAACATAATTAGCAGTTCCATAGATAACATGGCAGGTTAGCTAGTTAGCTTATTTTAATGTATTCAATTGTCGTTAGCCATAAAGGCTGTATTCCTTTTCAATCAAAGATCAATGCTTGAAAGGAAATGTTGTTAGACACAGAATATCAATGACAAAATACAGAAACTGTGCCAAAATGTTTTATGTCGATAACATTTGGATATGTGCAATCTAATGTGAGACAAATCTTATCTCTGTGAGAATACGCTAACGTCGGCTTCTGAGTGCTTATGCTAGGTGAAAACGATCATTTTCCTCACCAGAGAATTACAATATCTTTCAAATTCTGTGCACGTTATATAATAGGTTTGACAAATGTAATTTGGATTTAATCACCAACTGTGTGTCAACATGCCAGAAGTTGGAAAACAACCACAACTAATTGGCTGTGCCCTTGTTGCCCGTCTGCATAAGGTGGATAGGACTATTGATTCAACTCATCCATTTTTCTTTCAAATATTTATTTGGAAGTCAGAGTACGCTGACTTCCAAATGCACTTTGTTCTTTGAGAGAATATAGGCTAGTCAATCTCTAGCCTGGTTGTCATGGCAGTCTTGTATAAGACAACCCATCAGCTTCTTAACCTCCCACAGTACAATAGGCTCAGAATGTAATCACTTCCACACTTGTCACCATGAAAATCATGACTTATAAGAATTGTCTTTTGTCATATCCCATCCAATCTTGTGGGTTAGAGGGGTTATTTCAATATAACACTGATAGCAGTTTGAAAACAGTAAACATTCTCACCTGTCATGCCATTTGAACTTTCTCATCCAACAACCTCTACTCTCAAACTCACAACTATCGACTTTTACTTTTCCTATCTCTTCTCCGGCGCTTTCCCTACCTGTCTCTGTATTACCTGTCCGCACCCTGCATCCCCCTCGTTCAATCTCCTCCCTCGTTCCCTCTTTCCGCTGACTGACTCCTTGAGATGGACATAATGAGACAGGCCCATGCAGAGAGGGAGATGGAGCGAGGGATGGAGGGAGCGCCGCGGAGGTGTGCAACCGTAAACAAGGTGAAAAATAATCAGGAGATTGGGTCTCTCTGAGGGCCATGCCCAGCCCAGGGCTTCGGCTGAACAGGAAGCGATGGGACAATACATCACATTCTCTTTTAAAAATGACTCTTTATCTTGAGTCAGGTATGGTTAGGTATCCCTCCAGTATCTTCTATTTGTTGAGTTCCCCATCTTGTTTTCCTGTTTTAGAAGATCTATGTTGAAAGATTCAAACTGATCTATGATTTCAAATTAGTCATGATAATGTACCATTTTTGGCATATAGGAGAGTTTGTGCCTGCTGCACATACAGGATAGCTGTTTTAGCATTACCCACACTTGATAATGTTGTACTCTTATTCCGTATAGCCAAATTGTAATGCTTTGTACTTGTTTAGAATATATATATATATATACAGTATATATATATTTTTTTTTTTACAAATGATTCATTGTTTAATCTTCCCTAAACTCAACTCTCATGATTGTCTGCACAAACAAAACACAATTGGATTATTGTAGTCCTACATGTATTTGCTAGTTTATAGCACTGTTGAAGTATAATGTTAAGTACACTTAAAGAAATGTATTTTTCTTGGACAAAGGAAATGTAATAAAGTACGATTTTCTTTAAGGAAATGCAAAACATATGACCCGTCCAAGAACATGCAAAAAAAGATTAAATAAATGGAAGAAGACTAAGCTCACAATCACAATGGGCACAATCATGTCCTATTCAAAAACCCAGACCTCCACAGTCCACATTCACTCCCTCCGTATTTGCCCAGGTCAAAGCAGTAATTAAAATCAAACCACTTCCAATAGACTCTATTCTCAATCTCTCCACCACAGTCTTGGCTGAGAACACAGTACTCATCGGCATTACAATATGTAACCGAGGGCCTCAAGTACTGTTCTATAAGAATACGAACAACCCAACACTTTTATAGGCCACCACCTCACTTTCCCAGCCTAGATGATTCGCTTGAGTTCAAGCACCCATAAATGTTGCTGATGCGAGGGTAGGTTTAATCAGATCCTCCTGTGGATGCTCCCTCCCTCGGCCGCCAATCCAGATTGGATGAGTTGAGCGGGGCCAGCGTCGTCTGCATGGTCCCCAGGCCTAGCGCGGACTTGGAACAAGGTGTGCAGACACAGCACTAAGCCACTGTGACGAATGACCCAAGCTAACGGCCCCTGGAGGCAATTAAAAGTAGCTGGTGGACAGCCTTTCGACCGGTTAACCCTGGAAAATGTTACACTTCAAAACCCTCTGCCAGAGGTACTGTCGGCTAGGCTGCACACCGGCTTGTCTGGGATACTTTGTTTTGATTATTCTGCTGATAAGAAGCTTGGCTTCTAAAGGGAACGAGTTGGAGTTATCATCTGAGTTTTGGCTCTTATACTTTTGTGAGAAGTGTTGTTGAGTTACTGTGTGCATTTCAAATAATAGGCTACCTCATCAATGGTCGTAAAATAGGTGTTTGATTTGTAGCTGTTAGCTCTTTGTTCAGCACAGTGCCATAGTGAATGAATAGTGGCCTTGGAAGAGCTATTAAAGACCCACTCATAATTCACTATTTTACGACTGTATACGGTACCTCTTTTGTCTTTTGTCCAGTGTGTTGATTCTTAATATTGGCAGTGTAGCTACTAGCCTTGTATTGAAGAATCAGTGTGTTCTGCAAATTATCTTTCAGGGTTGAGAATAGAGTGAATGCTTTGATTTCCTTCGACAGTGTACATGCACTTTACTCTTCCAAGGCAAAAGTGATCCAACCAATCCAAGCGTAGACATGTGAACCTATATTTTAGTCTGACCGTATATACCAGGGGTATTCTAATCTTGCCCTACGAGGTCCTGACTAATGCTGGTTTTCTGTTCTACTTGATAATTAATTGTACCCACCTGGAGTTCCAGGTCTAATTCAGTCCTTGTTTAGAGAGGAAGAATATGAGGGCAGATGGTATCCAGATTTGAATTTGAGGGCTATAGACTGTGACCAAGGTCCTAGTGATAGAAAATGAATCGGTCCAGTCTTGCTGTAAAACCACGTATTAGCACATGAAATACCCTACTGATTTGGATTTCTGGACAAATTATTACTGCTGAGAATCAATTTAGCGGTTGGGTAATTGATTGGTAATTGATTGGACAAAAGGCCATTTCCACAACCAGCGGACCCAGTGGCTCCCGGTGTGCAATGGCAGGGGCCACTGAGAATCTGCAGGCTACTGTTTGTGTAATAAACAGTAAACATGGCATTTGTCTTTTGGAAAATACTTTTGTCTTGTACAATATAATGAGGAGTGGATTATTCTGGTGGGGTGGTTCACTTCAGTGAGATATAAACGTTTGAAACTGCAATAGACGTATATTTTGGGCCATTTATTTACATTGAAAGTAATTCAATAATAACACTGGTTACATGTTATAATAGTTCAAACAAAAAGCCTCAAATAGGTTGTTTCTAAAGTAGTCTATGTGGGGAAAAAAATATGTTTTTACTCAGTGGACTGTCGTAATGCCCTTCATGCGGTAAAATATATTCTGTTTTACGAGGCCTCTCATAATTCGTTTAGTGGGCTTTATCGCACCAACACTGAGGAGGCTATGGTCAATGGCTGATGTTTAGACCCACCAGTCAACAACAAGTCCCTTGTAATCCTCCACTGTTTGAATTGAAAAATAAAACGCTAACCGGCCTTGATTGCCTCCCCGTGTAGACGATTAGAGGATGCAGACGGCCCTATTACGATGCGTGATTCCCCGCGACATGAAGATGTAAAGGTCAGTGCAATTAAAGACAATTCATCCTCATTGCTGTACATTTCATTAGTGTAGGTAGCAATCTGGGCTCTAGTCGAATTTGCGAACCCGCGCTCGACATTAGCGGCCAATACCCTCAGAGGCCTCCACCATTACAAGGGGAGAAGCCGTTTTTTCAGGAAAGCAATTATTCATTAAACAAGTGTGGAAACGAGGTAAGGGTGGTTGCGTACTGATGAATTACAGCGGCAAGTAATTTGCACGGTAATTAAAGATTGGGGGCCCATGCTGTGGCGGTGAGCATAAATCACATTTGCAAAGGTGTCGGCGGAAATCTGTGATGCACTTTACCTCACCGGCCGCCGCCAACCTGTGTTTTCTCTATTTTACTTCATTGTTTAGCAGCATAGTAGAATTATCTATAGATCAGGAACAAGGGAAGTACATAGCCCAGTCTTCATTCCATTAGATTAGCCCATTGACTGTCTTCAACAGTTTGAAAAGCAATATTATATCACTGACAGGCTTGTAGCCTGTGATGATTCATTTAGTGGGCAGCAGCACTGAATGAGATGTGTAGAAACAAATGTTGGGTTCAAGTCCCTCTGAAAATGATAGCATATACTGTACTACACATTTCTAAGAGATGCAAATGTACAGCAGGCAAACTCATTATGGTATACAGGATTTGGCAGTTGTTGAAGATGGTAACCTTCTCATAAGTCATCATCATCCATTTATTTCTAAATTGCTTTGTACAAAGCCATTTCACGAAGAACTTGTAGTGTATCATCTACTCCATAATGGGAAAGCCTAAGGCAGTAGTATCTTTTTTTCATTGCATTTAGTATATCGAATGTGCAATATGTGCATTTATCTGTAATTAAACCCTGTACTAAGGACTGTATTTTAAGGAAATTATTATTATTACCCTAAATTATATCATATGCACATTTAGCTATTTAAGTATCTCTTCCTGTCATTTACCTGTACAGTTAATGTAACCATGCAAATACTCACTACTTGTACATTTAACCAGACTGTATATTAAGTAAACTATTATTACCCTCACTTATATCATACGCACATTTAGCTATTTAAGTATATTTCTCTGCCATAGACCTGTATAGTATAGTTAACCATGCAAATATGTATTTATTTATATCAACTTGCAATATTTGTATCATTTTTTCACCTAACACTGTAAAAATGTATAGTGTACATATTCAGCCATTCACCCATACTATGCAATACCTTTTTGCACTCCAGACTTCTTGTATTTTTATACTTTTTCATACTGCCACACTATGTATCATGTATCGTGTATGTGTCTTTTGTGTATTTCGTTCTGGCATTTTGCACCTGCCCTGTGTTTTTCTTAGATGCTTGACATCTATCTATCTATCTATCTATCTATCTATCTATCTATCTATCTATCTATCTATCTATCTATCTATCTATCTATCTATCTATCTATCTATCTATCTATCTATCTATCTATCTATCTATCTATCTATCTATCTATGCAATGTAATGTCTCCACAAAATAATGTTTAGTGGAGGACATCCCACAAACTCTCAATTAAATTCTCTCCCATTCTCACATACTGTATACAGTTGGCGATCAGCATCACTGGAACCTCAGTATGTTCCAGATCAGGCCCACGTACCATATCTGCCAGAGATATAATTCTCCGTCTCTCTTCTTCCTAAAATATATATTTTTCTCTCTAGCTTTACGTTGCTAATGAACTGGGGTCCCGCTGATATGACATTCTTCCTCTGCCAGACTACTGATCATTTCCTCTCTCTCTCTGTCACAGCAGATACTTGGTATTGTTTAATTAAGAGGAGCAGCTTTGCCACAAAATAACATACATATTCTGGGAAGATGAAGGAACTCCTCTGCTGGGATTTCGTTCTTCTGTAAAAGAAAAGAGTCTGTGGGTGGATGAGCAGAGATATGCACGCTGTTAAAACCGACTCCCTCCCCCATCCCACCAGTCAGTCCCCCTCCACACTGACAGAGCCCTGGGGGAGTTTGTGCAGAGCCGAGTATTCCTCGCTCTCCCTGGATTCCCTTTTGCATTGAAAATGACTTGGGTGTTGCTAATTCATCAGGACCATTTAAGCTCCATCTTCTTTAGCAGTGAAGGCTTTTGAATGAGAGGGAGCCGTTTTCCAGAACCCTGTCCCTGGAACTGAAGGTGTTAATGATTTAAGGGACTGTTGGAACCCTGATGGCGTGCAGCTCTTCAGGACCATAGAGAATAAAATAATCATGATATAGCATTCCTATCCATCATAGCATATTTCATGCCATCATATTCATCTTTTTTTATAGAGAAAAAAATAACTAAATACAATGGAACCTGCACCTTCAGGCCATGCAGCAACTGTTTTACCATGCAGTGCCTCCATCATTATTTTGTAAAAAGTTACTAGGCTATATGATAGGCCTACGTCATGTGTGTAATGTTGTCTGGAATGACATGATTTGTTCAACATTCGACATCTATCAACTTTACTCCACACTAGAGGTAAACTCTTCCAGGAGAATATTCCTTGAAGGCTTCCTGGAAGTGCACAAACCGAAATGGCTCAATATTGTCATGTCAAGCTGCCAGTGTCTACTCCCAGTTTTAATTACAACACAAGCACCGTTATCACTGAAAACTAATGGAGGCTCTGAGACTATAAACTGCCAAAGGCACAGAACACCATCTGTGACTTCGGTCAGACAGTTCCCTCTTCGTCCAGATAGTTCCCTTGCCTAGCGCGATCAGCCGAGATCACACGCAAGCTCCGCTGCATCAACACTTCCTGTTGAGATCTGACACCTCTCTCAGCGGAGAGAAGGGCTTCTCTTTGCCCGGAGCCAAGATCTGACTGCAGCACTTCCTCTCTCCAGCTCCCTCTTAAGCGTTGGGGGGGGGGGGCGGAGACCGGGCATGCCTCATGTTTTCGCAGACTGAGCGATGGAGGATGCAGAGATGAGAGAGGCTGTCAAATTTGCTATGGCACCTGATCCTCAAGATAGGATCATTCAGCTGCTGCATGCCTGCAAACCAGCACACAGAGCTCCAGTCTTTTCATCCTCTCGTCTTGGAGATGCCCAGAAAACATTGAATAGACTTAAGGCAATTGTTGTAGTGTCATGTTTTCAAGTGAGTGGATTTGAAATAGTGGTTTCCTCTTACCACATCTGAACAAGACTTGTAGTGTAGTTGTAAGGCTGAATGATTGGCAGGGAGTACATTCTGGAGGGAAAAAACTATCCCCCCCCCCAGTTTACAGTAAGAAGAAAAATATATTTGTGAATCAAATTTTATTTTTGTGGACGGTCCAAACTAAAACAGGCATATACAGTGCCTTCGGAAAGTATTCAGACCCCTTGACCTTATTCTAAAATAAATTAAATACAAATAAATCCTCAGCAATACCACACAATACCCCATAACGACAAAGCAGAAACAGGTTTTCAGAAATGTTTTTTTTTATTTTTTACTTACTTACATAAGTATGAGACTCGAAATTGAGCTCAGGTGCATCCTTTTTCCATTGATCATGCTTGAGGTGTCTCTACAACTTGATCGGAGTCCACCTGTGGTAAATTCAATTGATCGGACGTGATCTGGAAAGGCACACATCTGTCTATATAAGGTCCCACAGTTGACAGGGCATGTAGGTGACCAAGTCAGGGAGGTGGCCAAGAACCCAATGATCACTCTGAGAGAGCTTTAGAGTTCATCTGTGCAGATGGGAAAACCTTCCAGAAGGACAACCATCTCTGCAACACTCCACCAATCAGGCCATTATGGTAGAGTGGCCAGATGGAAGCCACTCCTCAGTAAAAGGCACATATGTCAGGCTCTGACCATAGGGAGGCCTCTGGCATTCTCTATGTTGGTATGGTTGGTTGAGCCTGACAGGAGTTTTCTATGTGTGTCTATGTTGGTTTTGTGTTGGTCCCCAATTAGAGGCAGCTGCTTTGCATTGTCTCTAATTGGGGGCCATATTTAAGCTCATGTTTTGCACCTGTGTCTTGTGGATCATTGTTTTGTATTTGTGCCTGTGAGCCAACCGTAAGTTACGTTCACGTCTGTCTCTTTGTTGTTTTTCATGTTTGAGTTCGCATTAAATAAATGACATGTCGAACTACCACTGCGCTGCGTCTTGGTCTGCCACTCACCACGGTCGTGACAACATGACAGCCCGCTTGGAGTTTGCTAAAAGGCACCCATGAAAAACAAGACTCTCTGGTCTGATGAAACCAATATGGAACTCTTTGGCCTGAATGCCAAGCGTCACATTTGGAGGAAACCTGGCACCATCACTACAGTGAAGCATGTTGGTGGCAGCATCATGCTGTGGGGATGTTTTTCAGCGGCAGGGACTGGGAGACTAGACAACACAGGAGTGGCTTCGGGACAAGTCTCTAAATGTCCTTGAGTGGCCCAGCCAGAGCCCGGACTTGAACCCGATCAAAAATAGCTGTGCAGCAATGCTCCCCATCCAACCTGACAGAGCTTGAGAGAATCTGCAGGGAAGAATGGGAGAAACTCCCCAAATACAGGTGTGCCAAGCTTGTAGTGTCATACCCAAGAAGACTCGATGCTGTAATCGCTGTCAAAGGTGCTTCAACAAAGTACTGAGTAAAGGGTCTGAACACTTACGTAAATGTGATATTTCAGTTTTATTTTATTTGTATAAATTAGCAAAAATTTCTAAAAAACAGTTTTTGCTTTGTCATTATGGGGTATTGTGTGTAGATTGATGAGAGAAAAAAACAATTGAATCAATTTTAGAATAAAGCTGTAACGTAACAAAATGTGGAAAAGGTCAACGGGTATGAATACTTTTTGAAGG
The DNA here is from genome assembly GCA_023634145.1 of Thymallus thymallus. Lineage (NCBI taxonomy): Eukaryota > Metazoa > Chordata > Actinopteri > Salmoniformes > Salmonidae > Thymallus > Thymallus thymallus. The sequence goes on from CM042420.1 coordinate 11,929,935, forward strand.
CACTGTACATTCTATATAGGCTAAACAATGTAAAGTATTTGTTCTGAGCGAAGCTGGTTTATACTCTTCCCCGAGACCTACAGTATCTTAATCCTTCATCCTATATGGAAATAAGATGCGTTTGTTTTGACCATGTAGGCTTACTGTAATTTGTGTACAAGGATTGATTTGCAACGCATGCGATGTCTATTCATAGGCAACGCCTTAAAGTAGAATAAAAAGAAGATTAGTAAAACACTGAACAACTAATTAGTGTTACAAATAGAAATGTTGGATTCCCCATAAACATGCCTTCACATCAAAATGATTAAATAGAAGATGAGGGAAACAGTTGTGCCTTGAACACAAATAGTGTTTGCTTTACAGCCTCTGTGTGCGTCACAGGGTACATAAGGGAGGGGAAAGCTTGCTAGCCTGCCGTGTGGCTGATTACTTTTAGGCGCTCACAGCGCCAGGCTCTTGGAAAAAAGGGCCTGTGTTGCGCCCGGTACTGCGTGGGGGGCACCAGGTGGGAGTCATGGCAATGAGAGGGTCTAATGTATTCATACAGGTGTCCCAGTACCCACTTCAGCTCAACCTCTCACTAAGACTCCTGTCTGCAAAACAAACAGGGGCCTATACTGTAATGAGGGCATCTGTAATCGAGTAGCAGAGCTCACAATAAATCAGTAGGCTGCATCCACTCATCATGGAAAGTAGAGAAAGAGAGAATATTAGGAGGAGGAGGTCGAGATTCATTGTGTGTGTGTGTGGATCCCCCATTTGGTGATGAATGTTGCACGGGTAACATAGGATCTGTAACTTCCCAAAGAATGTTAATGACTCTTATTAGACACCACTGGAAGGAGAAAAAAGGAGGTTACTTCTAGGAGGTAGTCCAGTACATCTAGATTTTACGTTTTGTGTTCCTTTCCTTTGTAACCACCACTGATCGGATCTAGATAGTTGAACATAGATTAGACTAGGTCATATTGCTGCCATGTTGCTTTCGCCTATCCACACATTACAGATTTGGAGTGTAGCAAAGGAGACAAGGAAAAGAACCCATTAAACTTAATGGGACATAAAAGTGATATGCCTGGTCGCAGTCCGCTGTAGATCAATAGAAAACAGCTGATCAAAGTCTTCTCCTCGGAATTCTCTAAAGCCTCTGTGATAGGGTCACCTCAGCCAGCCAAGTCCAATTTTTCGCCTCATTCAGACAGAATACATCTTACCAGCTCATCCCTCTAGAGGACGCTGAACCGAGTGCTCCAGTCATGACGCCGATTGCTGTTCCGCTTCCATGGTTCAGTCCGTGTTCTCCCCCAGCCCCAGCCCCACCCACCCATCGCCCTTCCTCGAACCAAGACCTGAGCCCAAATAGAGTTGTAGAAATGAGCGAAGGCCAGGCTTAAAGAACAAAAGGAGAGGTAGAGTTCAAGGGAGCCGGAGAGATTAGAGACGTCAATCCCAGTGTCTTTCGCACCATCCAAGGCCCCCTTGTGGGATCAACCAGAAAGTTGTAATGAAAGCGCAGGAACTTTTCTCTCCCTCCCTCCCCACAACCTCCTTTCACCCCCTGTCCAATCTCACTGCATCGATGTGGATGTGGGGAGAGGTTTAGGTGGGGGTGAGTGGGTGGGGCGGTTCAGATGCGGACCCACAGAGAACTTTATCTGAACTTGTGTCGACTTTATGTCTCCTGCTTTCATCTCGGGTCACTGTCAGTGGAGGGTTTATCTCAATAAAGATGAGACAGCCCTAAAAATGAGGTTGTCAGAGGCCAGGCTTCCATCGCAATCTAAAGGATCATGCTTTTCTTCTTTCAAATTCCTTAGTGTAAAGTCCGGGTCATGACCTGGGATGTTGTCAAGAGACTGATGTACACAGATAAGGGCAGGTAGTTCAGTATTGTCAAATAATTAAAGATCAGTACGGTAGTTATACTGTATGACAAATTCAAATTCCCTCAAAAACCCACCCATAAAAGTTTGTATTACAGTATTAGAGGTTATATTAAAGAACTGAACAGGTTAAAAAAAAAGCGACAGACTCATCTAACAATACCACAAAACAAACAGGCCTTGATCATAAATTGAACAGCATGCCTTCATACCATGCTTTCATCATGCAGATAAAGAAACAGGCCAGAAAACAAAGAACCTGACAAACCCAACAAAGACACTTCCCACTTTTTATGATGTTCCACCAGAAATGTGACAGTTATTGAAATGGCCTGCTTTCATTGAAAACCCTGCTATTTTACTCGTTTATAAATTGGTTATTGTCAATCTCCTTTCACCATTGTTGTTCCGAGCCTGGTATTCAGCGAATGATAAATTCATAACACAACAATTGGCGTTACAATAGCAGTGTAAATCACTGTGGCAGCCGTTGTCATGTCTGCTTCTCCATTGGCTGCGTTGTTAGACAGGTATATATTATGCTTGATGACAGTGATAGGAAGGGTCACCGGCTCATCCAAAACATAATTTGTTTGCTTTATTTATTTACAATTTGTTGAACTGCGAGCCAACACCTAATTTACCAGCCCTTTCACAGGGAATGAATCCATTTTCAACACATGAATAAAGCGGGGAATGTCCGGGCATGACAGACAATGCAGAGATGGCTTTGTTAAATGTATTTTCTCCCCAAAACATTATCCTATGCCAGATGGACAGATTTCTATTGCATACGTTTTTTTATTGTGCAGAATAATGTGATGCTTCTTAATACATTTATTTTGGATTAAGAAGTTACCGCCTACTCAGGTTTCCATTGATAATCAATTTTGGTGTTTTTCCCTAAAATAATTGACTGACTGCCCCTCTAACTACAAGAAAAAAGATCATAAAATGAACTGCTACGATTAATAATTAGGGTGGATGTGATGCAACTGTGAAAGCAAAAATTGTTGATGGCTGCCGTCTACTTAGCAATTCCATTGACCTGATTTGAACATCCCACTGGTTGAATCAACGTTGTGTCCACGTCATTTCAACCCCAAAAATAGGTGATGATGTTGAATAAATGTGGAACCTAACCTAAATCCAATGACAGGGTGACATTTTTTGTTGATTTCACGTTGAATTCACGTTAGTTGACAACTCAACCAAATGTAAACCAAAACTAGACGTTGAGCTGACGTCTGTGCCCAGTGGGATCAAAATTCCAACATAGGCCTACAAATATGGCAAGGGCAACACGTCTTGCCATGACAACTGAAGAAAGAGCCTCCGATTTGACCAAAACACATGTTCACCCTATCCACTTACAGTTATGGAAGTACAGTGGTATCAGCCGAGTGGATGATATCTTTGCAGACCTCCCTAGGCGTTTGATTAGAGAGTGCACTGATGAAATGGGGAGCACAGCCAAGCCTGTACTTTGACACCGAGGCAAGGCATATGAGAAAGAGGGGGAAAAGTATTTAATCTATCACTGGGATGAATCTCCTCAGCTTCCGGTGTTTTACCAGTGTGTTCCCTCACTGTGCTATATGAAGGATGTTCCGATGAGCTCGGGGGAATGCGCCGGCCCAGCATGATCCGTCATGGTCTTAATTAGTGTCTCTCGCTCTGTTGAAAATGGGCTGAGATGGACAGGACACATTAGTTGTAACATTATCCAAACTTTCTGCTCAGTCAATTCCTGATCCTCCCCCATTCCAATTCAGAATGAGGCTTTTCACATTGACTTTTTGGAGGCCATAAGTGAAATTTAGATGGGGTACCCCCCCACCCTGCGGGCAAAACATTTTAGTGTCCCCCCTCTTTACAGCGGAGATAAAAATGTTTTATTTAACATCTAAAGGATCGTGTCCCGCCCTTGGGACGGTTGAGCTAACGTGAGCTAATGTGATTAGCATGACGTAAGTAACAAGAACATTTCCCAGGACATAGACATATTTTATACGGGCAGAAAGCTTAAGTTCTTGTGAATCTAACTGCACTGTCCAATTTACAGTAGATATTACAGTGAAAGAATACCATGCTATTGTTTGAGGAGAGTGCACAGTTTTGTACTTGAAAATGTATCAATAAACCAATAGGCAGATTTGGGCAGACTTGATACGACATTTTGAGCAGTAATGCAATGGTTCATTGGATATGTCTAAAACTTGTTGCAATTCTACACAATTTGGCATTACTTATGCTATGTTAATATGACATCTGAGTGAGAGTGACTAACAAAATCAATGGGGGCCCACTAGAGGTTAGAGCCCCTGGGAACATGCCCTGCATTCCCAGTCGGTAATTCAACCATGTTATTAGCTGACCTGAGCTAATTGAGTGACTGTCAGTGACTGACATAACAAAAACATTGCTGATGCACAACCAAATTTAGAAATTGCACCATGTATATTCTACTATTCTAACTCTCAGCTGTAAGTTGAGACCGCTTACCGGCCCTGACCTTTCATACAGACAGCCAACTTCCGAATGATTGTTCTATTTATCTAAGTATCCACCCATACACCAGTCTATACACTTATTTAACTACATTCTTTAGTTGCGTGGATACTGTATTTTCCCCATAAAAGACCAAAGAAGTAACGTTATGCTGAAAGATGTGCAAAGTAAAACAGGTTCAAAAAGTGATCCTCTCAATGATTTATCACCTCTGTCAGTGCAATGTGTCAGAGATCTGTGACATCCTGTGACCTTTTAAGAGGTTAGCCAAAAAATTGATGTTGGCCTAACTACTTTTTGAAACAACAATCATTCTTGAAAAGGTAAGACATAAGAATAAGGACTGAAAAGTTTCAATCTATTGGCAATGCAGTATCATACGGTATGATTGTCAGACATATGTTATTGTCAAGTGAAATGAGTTGTGAGCTATGAACTGGAAAACAACCTGAGTTAATTGACTCAGAAAGCTTACTCGTTTGGAAGTTCCCTCAACTCCTATTGTCTATGCTAGACTGGCTTGTCTCACTTCAACAGTACTTTGCAGTAACACTACCATACATGGTATATTGTTTTAACAGGGAGATTTTTAGCCATGTGCAGATCTAGTGGCCTTATCCTCAAGTACATAATGAAGTCGGAAAGTAGCCTTCTTTCAAATAATTGCAAGCACTAGAGTACAGTAGTACCCACAGGCTAAATGAGATGGGCCACGATGAAAAACTGTAGATTTACAACCAGCTTGGTGTGTGGAAAAAAAGCTGAACTGGAGACATTTTCTGACTGGCCATTTGACTCGATTTCCATTAAATAACACAGCCACAAAGTCAAAGCAGCTTTCCCATTTTGACAACAGATGCCACTCTGCCGTGAGAAATCAATAGGCGAATATCATAGCCAATCAAAACACTGGCAGGTAAGTAATACTGTGAAACACTATCATGCCACCATTACTGCATATATACATAACCCCTTTTGCCCTCAGAACAGCCTCAATTTGTCATTTTGACTCCAATGCTTCCCAGAGTTGTGTCATGTTGGCTGGGTGGTGGCTCTTGATACACATTCTTAATACACATGGGAAACTTGAGCGTGAAAAACCCAGGAGCATTGCAGTTCTTAAATCTTTTGTCTTGCTCATTCACCCTCTGAATGGCACACATACACAATCCATGTCTCAATTGCCTGAAGGCTTAAAAATCCTTCTTTAACCTGTCTCCTCCCCTTCATCTACACCGATTGAAGTGGATTTAACAAGAGACATCAATAAGGGATCATTGCTTTCACCTGGTCAGTCAATGTCATGTACACTCAGTGTATTATGGACATTTTCTGAAATTACAATGCAAAAATCCTAATAATTCCTATGTGTAGCACCTTTAAGGGAAAGGCAAGGCAAAGCTAGTATCGATTATTTATACTGATTTTATAGGCATAATTGTTTTTACTTGAACAATGTTCAGCTCAATTGACTGTGTTATAGCTGTATTTGCATGGTTACATTATCTGTACAGGTAAATGACAGGAAGAGATAGTTAAATAGCTAAATGTGTGTATGATATAATTTAGGGTAATAATAATAATTCCCTTAAAATGCAGTCCTTAGTACAGGGTTTAATTACAGATAAATGCACGTATTGCACATTCAATATACTAAATGCAATGAAAAATACTACTGACAGGATACTAATATGCATTCCTGAGTGAATGACTACGTAAGTTCAGTACCTTTTATGCTATGCATGATGCATGCAAGCAATATGGCGCTTGGCCATTACGAGGGTTCAGACTACCGCTAATGAATGGTTCTTTCTCATTTTTCCCTAGTCATAGTTGACTGGATTTGCTGTTCTTTGGTTTCAACCAAGCAAACGCACCATGACAAGCCATGATTAGATAATGAAAATCAAACACTTGAAGTATTCAAGAAGATGAATAGATGAGGTGTTTTACATGGTCCTCTCATGAGAAAGATTGTGTGTCACACCCTGATCTGTTTCACCTGTCTGTGTGCTTGGCTCCACCCCCCACCAGGTGTCACCCATCTTCCTCATTATCCCCTGGGTACTTTAACCTGTGTTCTCTGTTTGGCTGTTGCCAGTTCGTTTTGTTTGTTCAAGCCTACCAGCGTTTTCCCCCTTTACCTCTCTATCTCTTAAGTGCCTGTCTTCTTGGTTTCCCGGTTCCTTTCCTTTCCTTTCCTTTCCTTTCCTTTCCTTTCCTTTCCTTTCCTTTCCTTTCCTTTCCTTTCCTTTCCTTTCCTTTCCTTTCCTTTATTACCGAACTCTGCTTGCCCCTGACCTGTCTTTTGGCCCCTGTTGAGATAATAAACATTTGTTGTCTGCGCCTGGGTCTCACCTGTACGCTGATATTGTTTTATAAATGTGTTGTTACATAGGTCATGTCAAGATTATATTCACAATCTAACATGGAATCATATACAAATGACATAATTAAGCAATAAGGCCTGAGGGGGTGTGGTATGGCCAATATACCACAGCTAAGGGCTTTTCCCTTTCCCTTCCTTTCTTAGGCACAACACAACACGGAGTGCCTGGATACAGACCTTAGCTGTGATATATTGGCTATATACCACAAAATCCCAGCGGTGCCTTATTGCTATTATGAACTGGTTACCAACATAATTAGAGCAGTGTTTTTTGTCATACGGTCTAATATACTACGGCTGTCAGCCAATCAGCATTCAGGGCTCGAACGACCCAGTTTTAGTAGACAGTAAATCACATTCATTATTGGTTATTGTGTGAGCACTGTGGTGTGCTGCCTTGAGCAATAATGTCTTTTTTTACCCCCAAACCAATTTCAAATACTTACAACCTCATAAATACAACAGTCGCTTTGTGTGCGTGCGCTCTCTCTCTCTTTCCTTCTCTCTCTCTCTCTCTCTCTCTTTCCTTCTCTCTCTCTCTCTCTCTCTCTCTCTTTCCTACTCTCTCTCTTTTTCTCTCTCTCTCTCTCTCTCTCCTACTCTCTCTCTTTTTCTCTCTCCTACTCTCTCTCTTTCTCTCTCTCTCTCTCTCTCACTCGCGCGCACACACACTCATACAAATACCTGTCACACAAATGTGTGGTATTGCAGCAGCTCTGTGGTGGGTTGTAGCACACCCTTACTTTCACACTGTAGTGAAACCACAGTTGCATTCGGGAGTGCCGTTTGATGATGACAAGAGCCTCTTGTTGAGCTTATCAAAACACGGTTATATTAACGTTATTGCACTTTTCATGTAGCCAAATTTTGCCCAGCTAATAGCCTAACCACCGATCAAGCAAAGTTATGGACTAAACGTTCAAATCCTGTTGCTGCAGGATTATTTTGCTGCAATAATACATGTCAAATTAAGATCTAACATCTGTGTGTGTGTGTGTGTGTGTGTGTGTGTGTGTGTGTGTGTGTGTGTGTGTGTGTGTGTGTGTGTGTGTGTGTGTGATTAAGATTTAATGAGGGCTCTGGCTGCTGGCTGTGCAAAAGAAAACGGGTACACCTTGGACTGACGTAGAGAACATGAAAACTATTCAGTTATCAGCGAATCTGACTACCAGTCCTACCACAATGTGATTGTTTAGGGCTTTAAATGTTTCTTATTGGAAGGACACCATGTAATCAATTTATGATTCCCACTTCCTGTTACCGTTTTTCTCGATTGCTAACACACAAAAATTGGTAGTGTAAGCCATCCTCACGAAACCATTTTGCCAATTCCCAGCAGAAAGACCATGACCCCAGTCTATAAACACTATTTACCCTTTTAGACACATTTCTCCGGTCCATTCACACTTCTTTGCAAACGTCTAAACACACCTCTCACTTTAAGACACAATTGTCACCATGTTGTCATTTAGAAAACCCTGCCGTTCAATAAGTAAACTCAAACCAGCGCAATTCAAACACCCTTAACAAACAATTGTCCAGGTGTAAACACTAATGACCAAAAATACTCAACAAGCAATCAGGAGATTGGAATGAATAAAAAGGAGAGGAGGTGGACGAGGCAAGAGGCAAGAGGCAAGACAATCTCAAATGAGATCTGTGCTACTGTAGTGGACCATGTTGTTGTTCAGCTGGGCTGAGAATACAGCCAAACCTGAGCCATTTCAGTGTTTCATCGATTGTCCAGACTTTCAGGGATGAAAACAGGTACCATACTATGAAGTTGTACTTTTCTGTACTATACGTACCATGAAACTAAATGCATTACAGTAGCAGAAGCAGACAATACAAGAAAATGACATGAAGTTGAGGATTCATATTGTCAATAATGCGTGACAATGTCAAACACTGTTTGTTTTCAGAATTGAAAGACAACCAGTTGTTGGTGGTAGACCAAGCATTTTTTCTGAGGCCCAAGTCAACGTGAACATGGTTGTGGTAAACAACCTCATAAGCCTCAGAGAAATCCAGGCAAGAATTATTGAAGACTATGACATTTTCCAAAATATAGAGAGAGTGGTCCATTTTAGATGAGTTCAGAGAGAGTGAAAGAGCTGCGTTTCCAATATGTCCAGGTATGTGTTTACATGTATTCCATCATTTGTGTGTAAATATCAACTATTGCACTGTGTAGGCTACAGATAACTTACATGTTGCAATATATTTTCTTGGCTTACTGTAACAATACTGGATTGGTTGTATTGAAATGTAATGTAATCAAATCTCATACAGACAATACTCCAGCTTGATGCCAGTGATACCTTGCATGAGTTCATCTTTGTGGATGAGGCAGGATTCAACCTCACAAAGAGGCCGCAACATTATTGGCCAACGTGCTCTCGTGGACCTCCCTGGCCAGCGTGGGGGTAATGTTACACTTTGTGCAGCCGTCAGCAACCATGGACTCCTTCACCGCCATGGTACTCTTTGCCCATTTAACACTCAACGTTTTCTGACTTTTCTGGACGGCCTACGGGAAGCTCTTTTCCAACATGCCCAGAGAGAAGTGCAGCCTTGTTATGTTGATGTTTGGGCCTCAGAAACGTAGTACAAATTCAAGAAATGTGTGTTAGCAATCGAGAAACTGTAATAGCAGCTCATTTGAAAGCAGTTGAGAAAGAAAGCAGGTCGAACAGGTGATCAACAGCAGCTGAGAAGCAGATTGAATCACAGGGTGGGGCTCGTTCAGTCCGTCAGGGAGCTGCTTCAATGTAACAGGTCCGAGGAGGGCAATTTGAAAAATGTCTTTGTGCATCTTGGTTGGCCCAGGCTGCAACAGTGAAATTGGCAGAAGGTTGTCCAACATGCAGGTTGTAGGCATCAATATAAACGCAGATTTGTGAATAAAATGCTTAAAGTGCAGGAGCACTGCTGATCCTAGAGCTGTGCTTATCTCTTATTAACTCAAAACACCTGCAAAAGTTTCCTGAGCCTTTAAATGGTCTCTCAGTCCAGTTCAGTAGGCTTCACAATCATGGGGAAGACTGCTGACTTGACAGTTGTGCAGAAGACAGTCATCAACACCCTCCACAAGGAGGGAAAGCCTCAAAAGATCATTGCTTAAGAAGCTGGCTGTTCACAGAGTGCTGTATCCAAGCATATTCATGGAAAGTCGAGTGGAAGGAAGAAGTGTGGTAGGAAAAGGTGCACAAGCAACAGGGATAACCGGAGCCTTGAGAGGATTGTCAAGCAAAGGCCATTCAAGAATGTGGGGGAGCTTCACAAGGAGTGGACTGAGGCAGGAGTCAGTGCATCAAGGGCCTCCACGCACAGATGTATCCAGGAAATGGGCTAAGACTGTTGCATTCCTCGTGTCAAGCCACTCCTGAATCAGAGGCAACGTCAGAAGCGTCTTACCTGGGCTAAGGAGAAAAATAACTGGTCTGTCGCTCAGTGGTCCAAAGTCCTCTCTTCAGATGAAAGTACATTTTGCATTTAATTTGGCAGTCAAGGTCCCAGAGTCTGGAGGAAGAGTGGAGGAACAGAATCCAAGTTGCTTGAAGTCCCGTGCGAAGTTTCCACAGTCAGTGATGATTTGGGGAGCCATGTCATCTTCTGGTATTGGTCCACTGTGTTTCGTCAAATCCAAAGTCAACTCAGCCGTCTACCAGGAAATGTTAGAGCACTTCATAATTCCTTCTGCTGACAAGCTTTATGGAGATGCTGATTTCATTTTCCAGCAAGACATGGCACCTGCCCACACTGCTAAAGGTACCTATACCTGGTTCAATGACCATGGGATTACTGTGCTTGATTGGCCAGCAAACTCGCCTGATCTGAACCCCATAGAGAATTTATGGGGTACTGTCAAGAGGAAGATGAGAGACACGAGACCCAACAATGCAGACGAGTTGAAGGCCGCTATAGAAACAACCTGGGCTTCCATAACACCTCAGCAGTGCCACAGGCTGATCGACTCCATGCCACGGCGCATAGATGCAGCGATTCATGCAAAAGGAGCCCCAACCAAGTACTTACTGCATGTACAAGAACATACTTTTCAGAAGGCCGACATGTCTGTATTAAATTTCCTTTTTTCACTGGTCTTATGTCATATTCAAATTTTCTGAGATACTGAATTTGGGGTTTTCATGAGCTGCAAGCTGTAATCATCAAGATTAAAACAAATACAGGCTTGAACTATTTCACTTTTTGTGTAATTATTCCATGATATGAGTTTCACTTTGTCAATTGAATTATTGAACTTTTCCACAATATTCTAATTTATTGAGATGCACCTGTATAGTTGTCATGCATCTAACTGGCCTATTTCTCAGCTGCGACTACAACTTTGCAGGGGTCCAGAGAAACTGCCCTCGGCCAGTAATTATTAGGATCAGGAAATGGTGTCCTTTTTCTGGTTCTCCACACATGCTGTTGACTATTCACTACGCCTACTGTCAATTTAATTACATACTATGAATTGTCTAGTGAAGGAAATAAGAAATTGTCTGGGTAAATGCATTATCCGAAAAGTTAATTATCGGCCGAGTCATCTCCCCATATGCGGTCTCTTTTCCACATATCTCCAAGCCTGAGGAAAGTTTAGGAAAAAATACCTATAGGCTATCAACACTCCCTGTCTTAAAATGATTAGAACAATTCATTCCATGTCTATACTTTTTCCAACATGTAAGCCTGACAAGTCCTTTTGTTATGCAAAACTATAAAAATGAAATAAAAGTACAAAGCCGGCGATAGCATCACCAATGTTTTACACTGAGCTTCTTTAATGAAATGTTCCTTTCCCAGAGAATCGACAAGCTCCATTCCCCTGGCGGAGCGTTCAATTACAAAACCCACATAAGATTTAGAAACTATACAGCATATGGTGAGAGGAGCAGGTTTCCTTTGATGTACTCTTGTAATGGCAGCAGTGGTAAAAAGGAACGAGATAAATGCCTTTACCTCATTTGAGAGAGAGAGAGAGAGAGAGAGAGAGAGAGAGAGAGAGAGAGAGAGAGAGAGAGAGAGAGAGAGAGAGAGAGAGAGAGATTCTAAGTTCTGCTCACTGTGCCCTCTCATTCCTAACTCCACCACCTCCCACCCCACCTCCCTCACCTTTCCCATCACAGCATTGAGACGTGTCAGAAAGCGGCTGAGAATCTGTGAGGGTTGTTAAAATGTCAACCCGTTTTAACGCTCTGAGGCTTGTGGGGTGTTGTGGCCTTCTGATGGTGGAGAGCATGTGTTGTTCTGAATGGGGTGTCCTTTGTAATCGAAGGTGAAGCTCTACGTTTGTAGGAAGCACTTCCTCGTCTAAGAGGACTCCGCAAAACATGACAAACTGAGACGCTCGGGGCAGAGCGCGTTAGCGGGCATCATTCAAGACGGTGGTGTTTAACACCGTTGTAAGCGGTGCGTTGCAAAGAAACCTCAGTGGCTGCTGGGAGATGAGATGAGTCAATTGTACAAGGATTGTACAAGAATAAAACATGTGTCCATGAAAATCCAAAGAGCCAAATGTACTATATAAACATGAGTCACCTCCTTGAACCTTACTGTACACCGTACCTGCGTCAACTAGACTAGAGTACAGTAATGAATCCATGACCTAAGAAATAAGTAGCCTACTGTTTTGAGCCTAGTCCTTTCCATACAACTGACAATCTAAGTGAACATGCTGTTTTTTCTATATCATATTGCCCCAAAGCAACTGTATGCTCATAGAATTTCTGCACTGGAAATACACATTATAATAGCTTCAAGAAAATCATTATTATTATGTTGACATTATGCCAGTATTATTCTTGCAGTTCTATGCCTTTTCAGTTGTGATGTTATGAAGGTATTCTCACTCCTGGCTGCCATGTTCTTGGAACTCAATAACCCCTAGATTTCATTAGCTCCTCTTTCAGTGTGATGTGTTTACTCTGGTGACATCAATGTTTGTCTGCCAATGAAATGCAAACAATGGTAGTCCTTAGGGGGGAGCATTTGAAAAGGTAGGTTCTAGTTGAGTTGTGGTGACATTGACTTTGCTTTGAAAATGCCCCGTAAAGTACCAATTTAGGATTTGTAGTTTGCTATGTTTTTATTGTTTGTGTTGTGGCATAGTCCATGAAGAAGACTATGTTTGATTCCAAAACAGAGATACATAATCTAAGGGCTGATGCATAAACATTATCAAGCCTTATCAGCTTCTTACTGTAGCCTACACTGTGTGAAGCACAGAGTCAATCTCTGATTTCTTCCTCCTCATTACACCTGAGGAGGTTAAGGGTCACATGACAAGCATTAAGTTAAGACACAACCACAGTTTATTATTCAAAGATGTTATCACTTGCACAGACGAAGGAAGCGTCAGCGATACCTGTTGAAAAGTTATCAGTGAATCAGAAATTAATTCCAAAAAGTAACTTAACACTTAACCGGCCCCTACCAACCCCATGGACTATAGCCAGTATTGTAGAATGAATGCATTTTAGCTTGCATACATTTACATAAACTTTACATGGACATTCAAATCTGAGTCTCAGCATTGGGCAACATAAACAAACTGGATCAGCTGTCAGTTGACGGGGTGATTTTCAAAAGAACATAAGCAAACGTTAAGCACATTACGGGTAACTCACCATTTTCCCACCACTTTCATTAATGTGTACATTTTCAAAAGTATGTACCTAGTGCCCCAATCTGCTCTAGATGAAATGAAAGACAATACCCTTGGAGTAAAACATGCAAATCAAACATGACCTTGGGTTTTCAGTTCAAATCCCACATTGTAGTCCTATACATCAGTAGTCTAGGTGGATTTGTCATTGGATACATCACATTCTCTCACCTGTCATTGGTTGGCCATTGGTTGCAACTCTTAATTTGAATAAGCCATGTTCCCTGCGTGCAGCACCATCGAGAATGGCCACCCATAATGATGGCCACCCATTTAAAAAATATGGAGGTGTACATACGCCAATTCCAGTACCGGAGCCTTTTTTGTGCTCCTTTGAAAATCACCCTGCGTGTTCAATAATCGTCTCAATACAATAAGGTTCACCAATTTTATATTTGTTCTTCTTACCATTTTCGGACCATAATTTGATTGTTAAAAAAAACGGCATTGAATTTGACTCGTCTCTAATATTCATGGAGGAAATTCTTGATATTGATGATACTCCAGTTTTTTCACCCTGTTACAGTACCAATGCACAATAATGTTTAGGCAAAATTTCCCGTTGTAATCCACTATAAGCAGACCAATGTTAAACAATAAAAAGACATCCTGATGTCCAATGTGGTGATAGTCATGTCTGAGCTTTTCAAAATAAAGGTCCCCTCTACTGAGACATCATTTAGTAGTGTCCACTCTTCTCTTGTCATCCAGATGTCCTTTGTTAGCCTGTGCTTTTAAGTCTTCCAGAAGATTCATAGTATAGTCTCCAATAGAGGGAGCCTCTATTTACAAAAAGGGTCGCTGCAATGTTCTTGAGTCCCTGATGGTATTCCACAGGTAAAGACCCAGTTACATTTATTGATCCACCTGTAACACAAACACATTTCCATGAACATCAGGCCATCCTGATTTCATCTCACAATTTAATACAGTATGTGCAATACAACCAACGTCACTGTTTTCACCACCCAGTTGTTAAGCTATAAAAGGATTCTAAAGAGTGGCTTTGAAGTGTAGACAAAAGGTTAATGAACAGATTCATTAAAAGTTCAGTGTTTCTTCAGGAAAGAACTGTGTTCTCACATTCAGTCCCTAGTGACTACAGAGTCAGTTTCTATCTTGTGATTTTCCCAAAAGAATTTGACGTCATTTGGTGCAAAGTAATCACAAGTCTAACACAACCTTTTACATCTAAAGTTTACGGATCATGTGCCCGCATTATGAAATTACCTTTTTTGAAAAGTTTGCAACTCTTCATCTCATGACCTAATCTTGTATGAATTAGGGTGGTTGGTTTTCTTTGCTAGTTTTAATGAGGAAAGGCAATAAAAGTGAGAAAATAAAAGCTATCAGGAGATATTAGCGTCTCCGCTGGCAGTGGTCAACAAACAAAGCAAACTCATTAGCGTTCGCAGCCACTGAAATTACCTCTGTCACACTGACTGCACAAGTCACACATGATTTTATCCACTTCTTTTCCCAGATAGGGGCAAAACAATAAGGATAAACATAATACTAAATCAAGATTTGAAAGGCACAAATGTACTTTTCCAATTAAATGTCTTTCCCCATCCGTGCTGGGAAATTATTTGTAGTGTTAGGCTTCAGGCAGGAGGAGGAAATTCCTTGAAGAAAATTGAAACAGAGAATATGTTTTGCAGTTTAGGCCAAGTTGTCGTTCAAATTTTCTCTGTTCCACCTTCCATATCAGATGCTGGCCTAGGGATGGTGTTTTTATCTTGATAAAGGACTTGTGTGGATAGAATTTGCCTTATCGAACAGACTGAGATTTTCTCCCTCCTCTAGTTTAATGCTGTCAGATACTCTCAGCGCTTCGGACCCTTCACAAGATTAAATTGCCCGTCATGAAGCTCTGGCTCTGACTGACAGCTCCTCGGCTCGTGGAAAAGTACATTCTGGAAAGGGCTTAAGAAACGTGCCTTGTGAGGAACACCCATAACACCATCATAACGACGTTCCACAATCGATTCCAGCAGACTGTCTACCGCCTAGGCCAGTCTGACAGCTGAGGGAAGCTGCCACGGGAGTTGTCAAGCTACATTTTTACTGCTGAACTTTGCAAAGAAAACAGGCACCTTTGACAGACTCATTTAGCTAATTCACCAATCAGTTATTTCACTGTGGACAGGCTCATTTTTCATTTGTCCTAATACACTGTATTCTCGGTCTATGAATAAAGTATCTTAAAATTCAGTGACAACCCCCAGGCATCGCCTAACTTCATATAAAAAAAAATCTGTCATAATCCTATAAGATTTCCTCAGTAAATTCCACAGATATTTAGTTTAGCACTTCGCCACTGTGCATATGTGTAAGCGTCTTCTTGTCATTCAGATTGCAATCAATTCTCCCCCTCAACAAGCCATTTACATTTCCCAGCTGTCATTGTGATTAATGTGGTACTAATTTGAGAATAATTCCATGCTAAAAAGACAAAGAGTAGAAACAGGCTTTTGTCGTCAGAGAAAGGAGCCTCCACGAGGCAGATCTAACGGCATCTCAGTGGAGTTGTCGCAGAAGGGTTGAAATTAACGCATCGACTGAGATCATCATCACCAACAGAAGACAGGAGAAATTAAATAGGAACGCGGCACCTTCTGAAGGTGTTTCAGGCTGCTTCAAAATCATTTCACTCATCATCTCTCTCTGAATCATATTCAATCGCATACATTGGGTTAAACCTAAGGCTGAGTGAAAACAATGAGCGAAACAGGCCTATAGCTGCATGGGTCAGCGGGTGACTGATGAAATCCGTAACAGAAAGATACCTAACCTGGCTCGGCTCATTATTCATTGGACAATTATCATTTTCCAATCTATAATGGCTAAATGGGTTATTTGGACATGTTATGCTAGATAATCATTATCCTGTTCATTCTCCTGCATTCTCAATAGGTTTTGCCCGTGGCAGGGAAGCACATTAGCGAGGAGATGGAAATATGCTTCCATTTTAATGCAAGGCAATTTTATTGAGATGGCATAATCACATTATGGGGAAGCAATGTATTTTCCATCTTCCAAAAGATGTTGAAGTATCTTGGATGGGAGGTAAAGCAATTAGAACACTCTCTCCAGCTGTTTTTTTGAATTTATCAATTGAAACCGTAAATTATGCATGTATAGTCATTACTTGCAACCTAATATTTACAATTAAGGAGCATGGTGTAAATCTTATTTCCTCATTAAGTAAATGTTCAAACTAATATACATGTTTTGTTTGCTGTTTCTCACCAGCACTTGACACAGTAGGATACAGATAATGTTTAAATTGTAATATTCAATATTTGCATTAAAGGCTATAGTCTGAATTTAGAAAACAATGAACATTAACATTGATATTGGTCCAATTCAATCAAATTAATCTAAAAAGTTTGCCTCACCTTGATTCGGTTCCGTGGCATCAAGGGTTACCAGAGCTGATCCCTGTCCGATGAGATCTTTCCAGCGT
The DNA here is from genome assembly GCA_023634145.1 of Thymallus thymallus. Taxonomy (NCBI): domain Eukaryota; kingdom Metazoa; phylum Chordata; class Actinopteri; order Salmoniformes; family Salmonidae; genus Thymallus; species Thymallus thymallus. The sequence continues at coordinate 11,946,863 of CM042420.1, forward strand.
TCCGTGTTAACAAAGACAGGGGAAAAAGAGGAAGGGAAGAGATGAGTTTTAGATTTCATTCCAGGAGAAATTAACACGAGGTTATTATGGTTGATCAATCCATCGATACTGCTGCAGCAACACTGGCCACCAAAAAGGCCCCATTCCATTTTGAGGTCCCGACTAATCCCCGGATCGATAATTACAGGCTCCAGACAGGTGTGGTGTGGCCAGTTTAAATAATTAAGTACATGGAAGTAGGCAGAACTCAAGTCTAGGGGTCGTCATAACCCAGGGAAGGATACGGGCATCGGGTTACCACGTTAAAAGCAAGTAATTGGAGTGAGTAATTAGCACGTTTCGGTCCTCAAAATGGCTCTGAAAGTGCTAAGGAGGCATGTCGGCCCCTCAGATATAGGCCCCCTGGGTCCCAGTAGTGTCTGCAAACATTAGACGGTTTTAGCAATGGTACGGCAGAGTTTTGTAATTTCAGACAAAAATGTTGACCTTGACCAATGATATAAATAGACAAGTAGGTTGAGAAACATATAGGTCTGTCTTCTTAAACTGAAGTTGACTGTACTTGGCTACTATGAGGACTTGAGGACTACTATGACCCCTACCATGTTGGAACTCTGTACAGCTACTATGAACCCTACCATGTTGGTACTCTGTACAGCTACTATGAGCCCTACCATGTTGGTACTCTGTACAGCTACCATGAACCCTACCATGTTGGTACTCTGTACAGCTACTATGAACCCTACCATGTTGGTACTCTGTACAGCTACTATGAGCCCTACCATGTTGGTACTCTGTACAGCTACTATGAACCCTACCATGTTGGTACTCTGTACAGCTACTATGAACCCTACCATGTTGGTACTCTGTACAGCTACTATGAGCCCTACCATGTTGGTACTCTGTACAGCTACTATGAACCCTACCATGTTGGTACTCTGTACAGATGAAAATTAATTTGATGGCTTGTTGGCACTGTCTAAAGTGCAGTGGTGGAAAAAGAACAAAATTGTCATACTTGAATAAAAGTAAAGATACCTTAATAAAAAATGACTCAAGTAAAAGTGAAAGTCACCGAGTAAAATCCTACTTGAGTAAAAGTCTAAAAGTATTTGGTTTTAAGTATACTTAAGTATCAAAAGTAAATGTAATTGCTAAAATATAAATGTCAAATTCCTTATATTAAGCAAACCTGACGGCACCATTTCCTTGTTTTTTTTATTTATGGATAGCCAGGGGGCACACCAACACTCAGACATCATTTACAAACAAAGCATTTGTGTTTAGTGAGTCCGCCAGATCAGAGACAGTAGGGATGACCAGGGATATTCTCTTGATAAGTGTGTGAATTCGACCATTTTCCTGTCCTGCTGAGCATTCGAAATGTAACAAGTACTTTTGGGTGCCAGGGAAAATGTATGGAGTAAAAAGTACATCATTTTCTTTAGGAATGTAGTGAAGTAAAAGTAAAAAATAGTCAACAATATAAATAGTAAAGTACAGATACCCCAAATAAACGACTTAAGTAGTACTTTGAAGTATTTTTACTTATGTACTTTAAATCACTGCTAAAGTACAAGGTGTTGATTACAATGACTCTTACCTTTGTAGTCTTTATCTTGTTCCCCGTGGCGCAGCTCCATCCCTTTAGATCTGGGAGGACTTTACACTCCTCCCCATCCAGACATGGACGCATCTGACACCACCACTTCTGCTCCACTATAGAGGCTAGGGGAGAACAGAGGCATCGTTATAATGACCAGCTTTTAGAGTTACTAGGGAGACATACAGGAACAGACATTTTCCTTGTTTTACAAAACACTAGGGCTGGGAATTGACATGGACCTCACCATACAATATTATCACGATACTGTTGCGATTCTCACGATTCTATATGTATTGCGAATGAATACTGTGATTTTATTGCGATTTGATGTTCCAAACATACAGTATTGCTCACTATATGTCTGCTGCAGAGAGACAAGAGCGAGCCATGAGAAAATGAGTTTTGAAATAAAAGTGGAAATAAAAGTGCTGAAAACATGTTGGCTCACTATTTAAAAAGAAGATGGAGAACAAGCTATAGGATGAAAAATAGCGGAGTTTTGGCGCAGGTACAGCCGACTAGATCTAGCTAACGCTTACGCTACCTACCTATATTTTTTTTTACAAATCAATACTTGGAATCAAATATTGATATAATATTGCGATATGTAACTATTGATTTTTTCCCCCATCGCTATAAAACACCATGAGGTAATTTGTATTGTATTTAATGAGAGCCAAACCATCATGCACAGAGGGTGGATACATTAAGATAAACTTCTTTGTATAACAGCAATATTGTGTAAAGCACCTTTAGAATTGACAGTAATTGTACAACGATGGCTGTATGATACGGAGGGTTGCATGTTTGATGTCCAACCAAACTGTTGGAACAGGCTACGTTACAAACACTTAACAAGGCTTTGACGAGGTGATCAGGCTCAAACTGAGATGAGAACTCAGGTAATCCCTGGACATATACAAAAGAATAATTAAAAGGTTAAGTGCTGGTAATTTTTCTGAGATCACCCATGGAGCACTTTAAACTGGCCGCCATTGGCACAGCTCTTTCATTTGCTGAGAATGTCAATACTCAAATGTCATTGAATAGGTCAAACGCATCTGGTGCCAGACTTTAGGTGTGAACTGCTTTTCAAGCCCAAATTGAGGCAGCTCTTTCTGCCTGGTTGGTGGTCTGACTGACACATTAGTGTGGGTAAGTGATGTTCTGGGATTGACATGGAATAGACGTAGGTCAACTTCAAGTGCCTTTTTTTTTAATCATACCATTCCCTTAGAAAGCATAGTGATTGTTGTGCACTTGTTACTGATTTCAAAGCAAAAATGTGTTCCCTCCTGTAGACCTACTGTAGTAGAATAATATGGGACCATGATACATTAGTCCTAACATTCTGATAGACATGTAGCACTGTTAATCACCTACGTTCACTGTGCAATACAGGGGCCGGGGAACAGGTTTAATCGGAGAGCTTCTAAATATGATAATAGGTGCACAAGGAACGTAGCTAATATAATGTGAGCTAATCAAAACTGGGAGGGTTGTGAATTCACGGTTCTGTGGTCAAAACTTCAGTCTTGTGGAATTTTAAAGCGGTTTCGTGGATATGTAAAGCTGAGTTCACTTTGCAGTGAGGCCTGTCGAAGTGTAGCTAAACCTTGAATGTGGAAATCAAGTGGCTGTATGATATAATGCAATGAAAGGAAACATGATACAGCAGAAGCACATTTACCATGTATAAGGATATGTAAATCAAGTTAATTTCTTTCTACTGGCAACTTTGAAGCACTCAAAGCGACAGTTCACATGCAAACATACATTGATATCATCATATACTGTATAATGATGGCCAGTTTTAACATTATTATCCTGTACATAGAAAACCTATTTTTTTCTATTTCATTTAGCCTTTATTTAACTAGGCAAGCCAGAAAACAGTTTAGAGAATAGAAGATATTTAAGGAAGTCATTTGTTTTTGAAAGCCAAGAGTACTCTTGGCATACTTCGCTCACCACATATGAATCAAATGTATATCTAATTTCACACTTATTTCATGGTAGCACCTTCCGTGCTTGCCGCAAATGAGATTTGCTACAAAACAAGGAGTAACCACTTATACCCCTGATCTGTCAGTAATTTGAGGATTAAGTTGTACGGCATCAACGTGAGGTGAATCAGGCTTGGGCCCGACGTTGCATTGACGCATCGAAAAGACAACACATTTCTGGGTGCCTGAAGATAACACTAATTGATTCACAACATCTACCTTCACGTCCTATAGGTACAGTGCCTTCGAAAGTATTCCGGCTCATAATAATGGCCGGAACGGCGCAAATGGAATGTCACCAAACACCTGGAAACCATGTGTTTGACGTATTTGATACCATTCCACTGATTCCGCTCCAGTCATTACCACGAGCCCGTTCTCCCCAGTTAAGGTGCCACCAACCTCCTGTGATTCACACCCCTTGAGTCGATACATGTTAGAATCACATTTGGCAGCGATTACAGCTGTGAGTCTTTCTGGGTAAGTCTCCAAGGGCTTTGCGTACCTGGATTGTACAATATTTGCACATTATTCTTTAAATAATTCTTCATGCTCTGTCAAGTTGGTTGTTGATCATTGCTAGAGAGCAATTTTCAAGTCTTGCAATACATTTTCAAGACAATTTAAGTCAAAACTGTAACAAGGCCACTCAGGAACATTCAATGTCGTCTTGGTAAGTAACTCCTGTGTATATTTGGCCTTGTTTTAGATTATTATCCTGCTGAAAGGTGCATTTGTCTCCCAATGTCTGTTGGAAAGCAGACTGAACCAGGTTTTCCTCTAGGATTTTGCCTGTACTTAGTTTCTTTTCATCATAAAAAACTCAGTAGTCCTTGCTGATGACAAACATGATGTAGCCACCACCATGCTTGAAGAGTGGTACTCAGTGATGTGTTGTGTTGGATTTGCCCCAAACATAACACTTTTTTTTAGGACAAAGTTCATTTCTTTGCCACATTTTTTGCAATATTACTTTAGTGTCTTGTTGCAAACAGGATGCATGTTTTGTAATATTTTTATTCTGTACAGGATTCCTTTTTTCACTCTGTAATTTATGTTAGTATTGTGGAGTAACTACAATGTTGTTTATCCATCCTCAGTTTTCTATCACAGCCATTAAACTCTAACTGTTTTAAAGTCACCATTGGCCTCGTGGTGAAATCCCTGAGTGGTTTCCTTCTTCTCTGGCAACTGCGTTAGGAAAGACGCCTGCAGGGCCGGGCCTAGCTATTTGGGGGCCCTAAGCGAGATTTGGTTTTCGGGGTAAAATTTTTGGTGGTCCCCCTATTGATGGTAGAGATTTTTTTTGTACATTTCCTCTAATTCTCTAAATTTTTCCATGGCCCTGGACGCCTGTATCTTTGTAGTGACTGGGTGTATTGATACACCATCCAAAGTGTAATTAATAACTTCATAACGCTCAAAGGGATATTCAATGTCTGCTTTTTAAAATTTTTTACCCATCTACCAATAGGTGCCCTTCTTTTCGAGGCATTGGAAAACCTCCCTGGTCTTAGTGGTTAAATCTGTGTTTGAAATTCACTGCTTGACTGAGGGACCTTACAGATAATGTATGTTTGGGGTACAGAGAAGAGGTAGTCATTCAAAGATCATGTTAAACAATAAGTCCTTGCAACTTATTGTGTGACTTGTTAAGCACATTTTTACTCCTGAACTTATTTAAGCTTGCCATAACAAAGGGGTTGAATACTTATTGACTGAAGACATTTCAAAAAACACAATTCCACTTTGACATTATGGGGTATTGTGTGTAGGCCAGAGACAAAAACAAATCTAAATTTAATACATTTTAAATTCAGACTAACACAACAAAATGTGGAAAAAGTCAAGGGGTATGTACACTATCTGAAGGCAGTGTAGTTGGCATGTGCATGTTCAGCTCATTCTAATTGTCTCACATGGTTTTACAGCACTCTAGGGAGTTAGAGGAGGAGTACAATTCAGCAAGAACATTACTGTAAAAGTCAGAGACAGTCCTGAGTGGTCATAAAGCACCAGACTCCACTAAATGTAAGGAATTGTAGGTTGAAAAACAGGAGACTAATTTCCCCTGAGGATATGACTATATGGCACAGGATCACTTCTGGTAAACACATTTAATTACAGTTTAACACTTGTAAAGTGTATTGTAAAGTTTAAGTATAAAACTAAGTATAAATGAGGCCTCTGTGGATGGCTATGACTAAGCACCTTGTGGTCTGAAGCGTTACAAAATTAACAACAATTCTTAAGAGCAGTTTCAGTAAGGAAGACGGTGCGAGCTCATCATATAAAGATTTAATGATGATCTCAGCCCAACCTCCCCAGATTAGTCCGAGTGGAACAGACCATCAGCAAAAAATGACACATCGATATTACATGAAATATTCAGCTGGAGCGTACCATCTACACAGGACGGGGCAGCTCTGGTCGTCCCGGCCACTTGTCCAGGGAAGCAGGAGCATTTAACCGTTTGGGAGCGCTCTTCGATTTTGTTCTTGTTGCAGCATCGATGCAAAGCCACAACCTCACAAGTGCCGGTTCTGACTTGATGCACTGTAGAAAACACAGAACAGATTAGCCACTTGATACAAACACGCCAAAACTAAAATAATTCAACTGTACTTCTAAATAGTCTAATATCTCAGCTTATTGTTATAGTGCAGGACAAAAATAGAGCCATAACGCAAATAGCAATGTATTACTTATGTTGTGTGACTGCAAAACAAGTTAGAATCAAGGGTTCATTTTTAACAGGCAATTATGTAGGCCTACTATATGGCCATGGTAGAGTTAACTTTGTATTAGGTTAACTAACAGCCTGTTCACATATTCAGAACACTGGAGGCATGCTCCTGTTAAGGGAGGCTACCTAATACTTCTGCGGTACCCACAACCCTGAAGGTACAGAATAACTATGATTAAGCTTTAAAACAGTTTGTAACTTCAAGCATCAGCCGAGGAATTAGTAGGCTATTTTGACATAAAAAAAAAACAATTGAACAATTATTATCTCAGGAGTTTAGTACAAGTTCCTAAGAAATGAAGGTTCAGTTGTTGCAGTATTTTGAGCCAATTTCCAGCTCACACTACATTGTCTGAATTATTTAGGGACTGTGCTGCTCCCTTCTCTTTTAATTACATGTGACATTTTCACGAGGAGTCCGTCCTTCTGCAGAGGCAGTTATTGCTCAGTAAACAACAAATGAAAAGTGCTGTGGAACCTTCCCACTGATTTCTGTACTCTATAGAAGTGAAGCCAGCCAAGCTTATTTAATTAAATTGCATTTGCATGCCTTGTTATTGTGGAATCTTCAGGCACGTTTTTTTTTTTGTTATCAATTAGACAAATGTCGTAGGAGGAGGTAGGGTTGCATCAACACCTAAAGCAAAATCCTCAATGCCACCACCACTGGGACACAATGTGGAAGAATCACACCTCAATCAATAACATTTGAATGCTTCCAATGGCTTCGATCGATCATTTGTAACCAAATGTTTCAAAATCAAACTGAATTCAGTGGTTGATGAACTCACAGTAGCAGATAAGAGTATAATTGCTCAGGTGAGATTCCTCACACTAACTGTTAGGAGTTCAAGCAAATGAGTAGCCGTGCCATGTTATAGAGAAGTGGTAGGTATAGGCCTCTAGATCAAAAGACAAGCAGGAAGTGAAAAGGAGGGAGGCGAGCTCTTTTTTTGGTAACGCAGACGTTTTGATAGCGCTTCTGCTATCGCCGTCCCCCGTCCATGCTCATACATCAAAATGACTGAGGAGCAACCTCTTGAACGTAGCGGGAGGCTGTCTCACACTCTAGTCGTATACAAAACGATATGAAAGACAAATCCGTTTCTGCCGGCGTTGCTTCGATCTGTGTAAAAGTAGCGCCACGCTTCACACTGAGAGGAATATGCTTTTTGAGTAGATTTGGAGCTCTAGCCGTATGACCCACTGTGCTGTCCTGCTATGAAACAGAGGTTTTTTTATGTACTTGGGAATGAGTCTTGTCCCAGAGTCCAGAGAAGTGCCTTTCCCTGCTGGGCCAGTGCAAGGGAAAGGAGTGGAATGGCTTTATACATTGGTGAAAAGCATATTCCAAGGTGATGAAGAACTGGTGACCCATGTAATTGCAATGCTCTGACTACAAATTGATTCTCTGGGTCCCTGTTAGGAAAGTGGTACAAACACTGCAGTTCATGATTATATTCACTTTTTATTTTTTATATAGTCATTATTTCTCTCTGTTTGAGAGGTTTTTGGCTGAGCCAGTCTCAGATGTACAGTACAGAATGTGTCGATTTTTTTACCTTCACTCAATTCTGAATATGTAATTCTAGCAAGAGTATACAAGTGAAGACAGCCAGAAACACAAATAGCTTTTCATGGTCCTTATACTGTTCCGCACCTGACATCTGTAAAGACTGGTCCATAGATAGGAAACAGTTATCATTTTGATCATGTAAATTGCTCTCTCTCTCTCTCTCTCTCTCTCTCTCTCTCTCTCTCTCTCTCTCATCTCTCTCTCTCTCTCTCTCTCTCTCTCTCTCTCTCTCTCTCTCTCTCTCCTCTCTCTCTCTCTCTCTCTCTCTCTCTCTCTTCTCTCTCTCTCTCTCTCTCTCTCTCTCTCTCTCTCTCTCTCTCTCTCTCTCTCTCTCTCTCTCTCTCTCTCTCTCTCTCTCTCTCTCTCTCTCTCTCTCTCTCTCTCTCTCTCTCTCTCTCTCTCTCTCTCTCTCTCTCTCTCTCTCTCTCTCTCTCTCTCTCTCTCTCTCTCTCTCTCTCTCTCTCTCTCTCTCTCTCTCTCTCTCTCTCTCTCTCTCTCTCTCTCTCTCTCTCTCTCCCCCTCTCCCCCTCTCTCCCTCTTACTCAAACTCTTGATATTGCAGGGCTCCACTGAAGCAGACAGTCTATGTAGTGAAATCCTCAAGGCACAGTACAAATCAGATTAAGAAGTGAAATAAAATGTATTTTTCTGAGGGCAATGCAATAGCGGATCTATTCCCGACCAAGACGTATCGATTGTGCGGTTTCAGAAAAAAAGAAAGAAAGATAGGACTCCCAAATGGTCGGGAACTGTGCTCTTGAGGAAAATAAAAAGGTTTATTTTTTGTTCAATCCATTTGCACTGTTACCAGCCAACTGATTTCCCAACAAACACTGGAAAATCGACAAAGAAGATAAAATGCACTTACAGACATAATAGGATACTCGCTCTGGGTTGCCCGTAATTCAAATAGAATTGCTCCCGTACAATGGGAGGATAAGGATATTCTCACAATGTTTCTATGTAGGCTGAATAGGTCGTAAACCTTTGGAGTGAGACTATGCTTCATTGTTCATTTTATTGCAATGCGCTAATGGTCTACGACAGTAATTGGACAAACTAAAGAAATATGTCTCAGTGCTAATTGCTAATTGCATGTGTCCAGTGTTTTCACATTGGATCAATACTTGGAATACTAGGAAAAACATTGATTATCAGGAACATTCCTCCACTGAGTTTACAAGGACAGTGGATCATTGTAATGATAATGGTTGTAAAGGTTCTTGGACATTATTCCAAGGATGTGTATGCGGTAGGTGTGGCCATAGGGTCAATTGCTCTTGTCGTTCCTCTCTGGTATTGCACCTTGGCCGTGTAAACAACTCAATACAATGGCAAATACAAGGTGAACTAGAGAGAGTGACTCGGAAGGCAAGGCATATCACTCTCCTGCACATCTCAGCAGATTAAAGCCGACTCATCAAAGCAAAAAGAGAGAAGAGTGTTTTGAAGATATACAAATTTATGCAGCTTTTTGCTGACAGAAGCCACTAATATAAAAAAAAGTATTGCGAGCACTCAAATAGGACACAATGTGCATTAGAAAATCAATTTCTTTACTTGCCGAAACCAACTATATTTACTTGGGGTGGTTTTTTTTTGTTTTTTTTCAATTGGATAATTTTTTTTTTCTTGTGTTCTCTGGGAAGAATTTATTTTCTCAACTTTGAACGCTTTCTGGGTTGATTTCATCCCTGGAATGATAACAGGTTTACAGCAACAGAAATAACACCCGAGGGAAATTGGGGCGCTGCTGAAGCTATCAGATAGAAATTGAACGTGTGCGAGATTATTCTGATCCAATTCCTGCAGAAATGATGAGCGCCTTGAGTAAGGATCGCTGCCAATCAAAAGCCACATGCTGGAGGCTCTTGCCCTACTTTAATTGGTCGACAGACAGAAGAAAGCTAAACATTTTCTGACATGCCCGCGAATGGCCATCCTGCATGTCTACGGAATCACGTTGCCAATTATCTGCGACATTGTATTGTCAGTGAGGCTCCCAGTGTTCAAACCAATGAGGTTGAAACATGTGAGTTGCCCCACACTTGTAATGTTACTGAGATGCCATAATTGATCTCGCTGGGTTCTAGTGATGTCCTAGTGATGTCCCAGCTTATCAACAGTTAATAAGACAAGGGACGTATTTTGAATTACACCTCTTTTACCCATTTAAGCCCTACAACACAATCCTTTACCATTGGAACATCAGGTGCATTTAATCATCTATGACATCGAAGATAAAACATCTTCTTACAGGTGTACTGTACTGTCCTTACCTCTGTGACCTTCTGTTGGTCTGGCCATCTCCAGCAGAGTCACCATGCAGACCATTAGAAGTAGAACCCCTTTACTTCCTTGCTGTGTGTGTCTCTCACTCATCCTGGGAGAGAAACACAGAGAGGGGGAAGAGAGATACACGACTACACTTAGTTTGTTTGAACAATGGTTATTACACTTCTACACAAGCATCCGATTGTCTACTTCAGCATCTCACACTTTAGGCATTTCGGTCATCCAAAACATGGCAGTTGCATCTCAATGGTCTTAAGAGACTTCCTCTCTCCACATGGCTATTCTTATTTTATTATTAATTTTTTTATTTAACTAGGCAAGTCTGTTATGAACAAAATCTTATTTACAATGATGGCCTACCTACAGGGTCAAACTAGGGTTAAGTGCCTTGCTCAAGGACACATCGACAGCTCAGATATTTGAACCAGCGACCTTTCGGTTACTGGCCCAACACTCTAACCGCTAGGCTACCTGCCGCCCAAATTCATCATCGTTGATCTGTAACAACTGGACAGGTGAAAGCAAATCATGTAGTTGGTTTCTGACATTTGGATCAGTGCAAAACAGGAAGACATTTGTCTATTGAGGTTCTGTGGTTGACGTTCATTCCGCTCCCGCCTTTTCAAATCCACCTAGTAGTGTCTTCTCCAGTGTTGTAGGAGCTCTCTCCCCCTCTCCCTCTCCCTCTCCCTCTCCATACATACATACACAGAGAGAGATATATATATATATATATATAAATAAATGGGAGCCAAAGGCCCACTCAGAGCAGGTGGGGCCCTCTACAGAGGCGTTGACAGGCCCGTGGCTCCACACAGGGAGGAGATGAGAGATGAGGTTCTTCTATTCCTACTTAATCCATTACTCCTGCCTTACTCTGGGCCTTGCACTCTTTTCACCCTAATGAAGTATGGTTGAGATGGGGACAGAATACATAAACCATTTGGCATTGCTTGCTATCCTTGACAGGAAATTATCAAATTGCAAACACAAGACACAAGTGGTGCAGTAATTACTGGAAGAGGCGAGGTATCAGATGCCATAAGGCAGAGACAGTTACATGCTTCGTTCACCCCTTTAATTTCACCATCCCCTGTCTTTCTCCATCTCGATCATTGGCATATAGATTGCGTATCTCTCACAGGGATTATCAGATTATTCATGTAGTTCATTTTATTTTTGCAATCATGAAACGGGAGCCTGCCTTTCAGTGCGGAAATAGTGATTAACAGATGGCCGATCGATAAAACAGATAAAAGACTGACCATTCTAATACAGCACTGAGCTGCCATGGGGGCCCTGCACAGGATTACATTTTTTCAATAAAAGATTTGTAAAATGTACTGTTCATTCCACATCTCCCATGAGAAGTGGATGTTACTATGACACTGCATAGCCGTGCCAGTAGATCATACAGTCAGCCATGCACAGTACAAACAAACACATTATCAGCCTCTTTCTAGTCAACAACCCCATTCCGATAATCATGAGGGATCAGAGAAAGTGTTAATTTAGCTATTCATCCCCTTCCTAAGTCTTCACTCCTCCCTGAACACTCACATACACCACTACCTCACATGAGGGGTTTCTCTGAGAAAGAACTGTGAAGTCTGAAGTAAAGAACCATTTTGTGCATTGTTCTTGCAAAGCCTTTTGATTTTAAGGGAAACAATCAAAGTAAGGGAGCGGATAATAATAGTTTGGTTTTTTTTGCGCTGGGCTTCAAGCAGTGGGATTTGAGTTACCTGTATGTTCCACATCGCCATTGTGTGAAATTATTATTTTTAATTGTACTGTAGTGTTAGACAGAAAGGAGGAGACTCACACTTATTTTCTAGTTAAGATAGAGTCAAAGTGCAAGCATCAAGTTCTAATTTGTGTGTTTTATTCAAATACAACTTCATGTTTAATGCATGGCTTTTTGTAACGGAATAGACCCAGAGGAAATATGCATAATGTATGCCGCTGATTGCTGCAGGCACAAAACACGAATATCACACACAAAAGTTTAGAGGAGAGCAAAAACAAACCCAACAGTAATAAACCAGAGAGAAATGTACTGTATAATTAAAATATGGTTTGTTAGGATGAGTTTCTTCTTCTTTTTCCCTCTTATTTATGGACGTGTGCGGATCTTAATGATACAATACCTCTATTAAAATTGTTCATTTAAAAAAAATAGTATTGTTGTTTTCACTCGTGCCACCTCAGTGGTTTCCCTTAATTGAAATCTGTGTTCAAATTCATCCGGAATTTGACTTTTATAATTCTGTAGCAGTAAGGTCTTTTGTTCACTGTAAGGCCTATGGAGTGTAGATTTGCTTTTCTTTCAAGAGTACAAAGTGTATTAGTTTAAAACTGAATGAAGCAAGAAATATTTTTCCTTTCCTGTGAACTCTGATCGTTGTCCCAAATGCCCCTTCCTATTCCATTGAATTCTTCTCTCTCTGAAACAAATTGAATAGTTACAGACCAATGAGCAGGCTTTCAAAAGACTACTTGACCTTGCGGAGTGGAGCGGTTGCATTGGCTGTGGAAGGACCACTTCTCTAAGAGTTTTCCTGCACACAAAATATCTATGTTTAGCAGGTTTTCATAAATTCAGGTGTTGAATGTTAAATGCTGTTACTGTTTAATGACCAGCAATTACACTTGTCTTCATTGAGCACCAACAATTACTAATGCAAATATGATATAATTATGCTGTTTTTGCACATATTCATGTGAAATACTATATTCTACATAAATATCTGAAACTGTGTCATAATGCATGGTTTTGGTGTGAGAACATTGCCACTGCTAGCAGTGAACTGAGTATTTGCCTAATAACTGTTCTTGAAAACCAAATACTCTGCATTATTGGTTAGACTGAATAGTATTACTAAATGGGCCAACTGTGATTGGATGAAGACCATGTCAGCATGTAGTTATGGTCAGCCTTCCACCGAATGTTAGCCTATATCCCAAAATCATTAGTAGATTCTGCTGAGCTCCTTGGCTGATCTGTGGAGAGCGAAGTAGTGTTCACAGACTTTGATAAGTTCCCCCTGTGCCGTTGTGGTAAGGAGAAGGTCTTAGATCAGCCTTCCCCATGGACAGACAGTGCTGGATTCTGACCCGAGGTAAAAGTGAGATGCTGGCACTCTACAGACAGGGCAACATACTAAGATCTCTTTCGACCCAGAGTGAGTGTTTGCATCAGTAAGTGTATTTCGGCTGATACAAGAACAAAGACGAGTGGTGGAGTGTTCTCACAGCCAACGGGTCAAGCTGCTGCAAGTTTTAGAACTTTTGTCAGGATAGCATAACTAGGTTACTTTGTCAGAAACTTGAGATTCAATAATTTAAGCGTGTGGCTGAAATCTAAGACCATGTTTGCCAAGGGGAACAGATAGCGGAAAAAGCTGTATTCCCTTGTGAAGACAGACTGTATCAACGGGATACATATCAAATCATTCTGTCCTATTTGTTAAACCTAAAAATATTTTGCAGCGTAACACATATGTCACTCATATCCCAGCCTTGAAGGACCAATCTATAATAGTATTCATAATGTGGACAAAAGTATCTGTCGACCTTGGCCTACATGTACTGCAATGTACATTTTGTTCCATACAGACCTCAATCTTGCTTGAAAAGAAGAAAGAACTCAGGAAGGAAAGACATGTATTCATCAAGACTTACAGATGTAGGATCTGAATTTGAGCCAGTTTGCTACAGCAAGAAAATAATCCTGCAGTAACAGGAAATGTGAATTATTATGTGGATTATAATTAATGGACATTTTTGTGGGGGTTGGTGCATTTCAAAGTGGAAATTACAAACTTCAGAAGCCTTTTTGTACCTCAAATACACGACAAGTTTTACATTTCCCTGGCGGGAGATCAAATGAAAATCTGATATCTGTATTTACATAGTGGAAAAAAGTAAGGGCCCTATTAGCAAAGACAGAGGCCATACAGGAGAGGAGACTCTGCTGGTACTGTAATTGTTGGAGCCATTATAGTAAATAAGAGCTGCTGAAGTTGCAAAGCTATTACACAGTTAAGCCATGCATGATGAGAGCTGTTCCTACGCCACTGTACTGTGCAAACCTCTTTGAGACGACACATAGTAACCCACAGAGGGATTTGCAAGGCCTTAACAAAATCTCAGAGCCCTGACACATTCGCCGAACAAACATAGGCTTTTATTCCTATATACATGGCCCAACATATGAAAGAAGCCTCAGTGTAATAAAGTGAGGGAGAGGGTGGCGTGGGAGACAGACAAAGCTGTGGATGGAGAGATTGGCAGACAAGCGAGTAAACTGTAAAAACCTGGACTTTCCTCTCTCTGTCTCTAGAGCTGGATTTGATACAGGGATTATCTCTCTCTAGTCTCTCTCTCTCTCTCTCTCGCTCTCTCACCCTCCCCTCTTTTCTTTGACCGTGACACAGACCGTCACCTCGGACAGCTGCAGTGGGCCGATTGCAAGGTCACAGAGCAAGCATCTCTGCTACACAGATGTTCTCCGCTGACAGTACGGAGCGAAAGTAAAGCTTTCCCCCTCTCTGTCACACCAAACACTTTTCATGAACCTTTCGTCACAGATCCTGCTTTAATGGGACCGTAAACTAGACGTGACACCAGTCATAACAGTCTGTGATTTTTAGGTCGAAACTAACAACAAAATGACCAAACCCTGTCACAAAATATTCTCTGGTTAAATGTCTATCTTGAGCTAACCGGGTCACACTGGCTAATAGAAATTGCTATGCATGTCCGATAGAGAGGAAAATTATAAATAACATGTAGAAGCCTCCCGATATACTGTAAGTAACTGGCATGAACATGCAGGGACCCCTAAATGCATGGCCTGACTTGAGTTTGACCCCTTTAAAAAGTTTTCACTTCAAAGTGTTCACTCGTTACCCGACACCAACGCTGAGTGCCCTTTCCGGGTGGTAACCGTCATAATGACCTTCCGTAATGACACTCAGAGATGTGAAGCCATTTGAGAGGGCAAGCTCATAAACACAGCACGCTGCAACATTCAACCCCTTTCTTTCTCCCTTTCATCAAAGCTCTCAGTCTGGATGTCTCAGACAGGCGTACGCCGGCCAGTGTGATATTTCAATCCATTTCCCATCAAATTCATTCTGGCACCATTACCAATCAGGAGAAACCAGTGCATTCACACCAATGGATTGGATGGCCGCATCTCGTTCTCTTTCTCCCACTTCCTCCTCTTATGAGTTATGATGTCATAGTGCAATGGTCTATTTTGGAGTGGACCGTAAATGCTCTCTTAGCCGAGGCTTTATGAATTATGAATGAATGTGGTCCAAGCATTTTAGTAGTAAGGCGTTGCATATCTTTTGAGTGTTTACTTTAATAAAGGGTAATACAGGAAGTAGTACAATAAGTAGTTATACAGGATGGGCTCCTTTACCCCAATAAATGACTTGCACATGAAAAGATTGACCAGAGAGAGATTAATATAAGGAGAAACTATTAAATAACATCTGAGTTTTGCCGTTTACATTCAGTAGTTTTGCACTTTTGTACGTTTTTTGTTCTTTTAAGTTTGTCTTCTTGATTGATGCAACTCTGAAATAACTGTAAAGAACCCAGCAAGAGCTCTTTTTTTTATGCACACTGTTCTTGTCTAACTTAATAACAATGGTAATATTACTTTCAAATTGTGTGTGTAGTTGGAGGTACCATGCCTTCAGAATGTATTCATACCCCTTGACTTATTCCACATTCTGTTGTGTTACAGCCTGAATTCAAAATGGATGAAATAACCGTTTTTTTCTCTCACCCATCTACACACAATACCCCATAAAGACAAAGTGAAAACATGTTTTTAGAAATGTTTGTAAGTGTAGCAGTGTGTGTAGTTGGAGGTGACACATTGTCCTCGTCAGTTTCAGCTTAGGCCTACCTCCTGAGGCTCTTTCTCATGTGCACAGCCGATATTGATGATGAAGTGGTGATTATTGTTGTGGCTGACCTTTGTCACATCCGCGGAGGAAGTGTGCATCATCTGTGCCTCTTCTAATAATGACCTGATGAGGTTTGTGCTATTTTTATCCAGCATCTGCACCGCCACCCAGGCTGGCGTTGTCTGTGCAAAACAGGCATGTTGGAATACAATCAAATTGTGGAGATAGATTATCACGCCAGATAGTCACTTCCTATGTAATTCAGACACTGGTCTCCATCAGTCAGAGCCTTGAAATACGTGTGTCCTTTTATCGAACCACATGAGCGTCTTCAGTGTTTGTCGAGAAAAAATCAAGACATTTTCTATCTTTATTTTATCCTTTATGTTTAATCTTATTGCTTTAGAATCCTTTTGCCATTTTCTTTTATTATAAGGCCTTTGGGCTGCACAGCTGTATGAATTACTATGCTTCCATCCCCTTACCACTAACCCCACATGACAATGCTACTATAATTGAGTGAAACATAGAAAGCAGTGTATTGGGTAGGCAACATAGGATCCATCCCAAAAGGCATCCTATCCCCATAGGACAATATTACATTGGGTTCTTGTCAAAAGTAGTGAACTATGTAGGGACTGGGGTGCCATGTGCCCTTTGGGACGCATCCTATCCCCTATATTACATAGGGCTCTTGTCAAAAGCAGTGCACTAAGGTGCCATTTGAGACGCCGCCATAGAGAAGTGGCACCACATGATGCTTTAGTGCTGCAGGGTGAATAGGTCCTAGCTGTTCAGCAGGGAGCAAATGACTCCAAAGATCTGGCACTTGACAACATGTGGGAAAACAGAGGGCCACTTGAATTATCCAATCATGGTGAATAATGCAAGATTGTTAAGGAAGGTGTGCTTGCACCTGTGGTGTGTGAGGCCGTGGGTGTGTACGTGTGCGTTTGCATGTATGAACTGTAGGCTGTGTACACCTGCTGTGTGCTAGTATTAGACAACAAAACAGTCATTTATCCTTGAATAGAACCACCCAGGCTTCGGGATGTTTTTCCACCAGTATTTGCTTGAGGTGCAGTAGCAACACATAAAACAAACCGAGGGTGCCAAGTGGTCTGACCTTTGGAGGAAGGCTGCTGTTCACAAACATTTAACCACCGTATGGGAATCAACGCGGTCCAACAGAATCACCACAAGACGGGGGTTTAATTGGGACCTGTTAGCTGCAATTACAAGATGGGGCTCATACTGGACACAGTAAAGGGTACCGGTTCCTTATCCACCACCATTGTTGTATAGCATCCACGTGGGTGATGCAGCTAGGGCGGTCATTTTGGACAAATTAGAGACCTGAAGACCCTTCTTGTTCAAGGGCCCAGCGGGCAATGACTGTTTTTCCATCATGACGTCATTTTCAAAATCTGTCGTTATGACATCATTGCAACCAGGAACTGTCAATGATGACATCACATCTAACTTTGCCCACTAGGGAAAGTGACCTTCAAACGAGAATGTTGGGAGAGCTGGTGGGTACACAGATGCTGAGGGACATTCACACCTGTAGCAGTAATTTGGTTTGAACAAGCCTAATATTACACGTCATTTAAGGCAATGCTGATGCGATCGGACAGGAGAGCTGAGAACTAATTTAGTTCCAGACACCTCGTGATGACATGTTTCACCAGTGTTAATGCACTGACTTTGTTTATATATCACAGTCGAGTTGTGTTCATGGTCTTGGCTGTTTAACATCCCTCCAACCGTTGTTACCTCAGACTCCATCTGGTGTGACTAAAACGAAATTTCCTATAAAAAGGTCCAGTGGAGCCGTTTTATCTCAATATCAAATCATTTCTGGGTAACAATGAAGTACCTTACTGTCAAAAATAAATAAATTGCTGCTTCAACCTTGGACCTAGAAAGGGTCTGTGTGCTGTGGAAAACATCATGCCTCGTCCCAGTGCCCAAGAAGGCACACCCCACTGTCCTGAATGACTTCAGACCTGCAGCGCCAAGACCCTGTAAAGGTTAGTCCTCGCTCACCTCAGACCCCTGGTGTGTACATCACTGGACCCCTGCAGTTCGCATACCAGCACAACAGCGGGGTGGATGATGCAATCATCTACCTTCTGCAGAGGGCCTACTCTCACCTGGACAACGCAGGTTGCACTGTGAGGGTTATGTTTTTTGACTTCTCCAGTGCCTTCAACACCATTCAGCCCCTGCTACTGGGTGAGAAGATGAGGAGGATGAAAGTGGAAGCATCCTTAGTCTCCTGGGTTATGGACTACCTGACCGGTAGGCCATAATTTGGACATCTACAGAGCTGTGTGTCAGAACGGGCAGTGAGCAACACAGGGCCCCCCCAGTGAACAGTCCTGTCCCCCTGCCTGTTCACCCTCTACATCTCGAACTTCAGATGTAACTCTGAAACATGCCACCTACAGAAGTTCTCGGATGAATCAGCAATTGTAGGGTGCATCAGGGGTGGGCAGGAGGAGGAGTACAATCAATTACTTTGTGGTGTGGTGTGGTGTGAGCAGAACCATCTTCAGCAAAACAAAGGAGATGGTGGTGGACTTCTGGAGAACCAAGGCCCAACCGACTGGAGTCCCTATACAGGGGATGGATGTGGAAATGGTTGGGTCATACAAGTTCCTGGGAGTCCATATGGACAACAGGTTGGTATGGGCTGGTAACACCGGGGCTCTGTACAAAAAGGGTCCAGAGCCGACTCTACTTTCTGAGGAGGCTCAGGTCCTTCAACGTGTGCAGTAATTACTGCATACTTTCTACCAGTCTGTGGTGGCCAGTGCCATCAATTTTGCAGTGGTGTGCTGGGGCGCCAACATAAAGGCTGGTGATGCTTCTCGGGTAAATAAGCTGATCAGGAAGGCTAGCTCTGTTCTGGGGATTAGCCTTGACACTCTAGAGGAGGTGGCGGAGAGACGGAACCTGGCCAAACTGCTGGCCATCTAGGACAATGTTACCCACCCTCTGCATGCCATGATTATGACCCAGAGGAGCACCTTCAGTCACAGACTGCTCCCACCACCGTGTGCCAGAGAGCGCTACAGGAGGTCCTTCCTGCCGGCAGCTATTAGACTATTTAATGTCTCACCGGGGTGCCATGCCGTCGGCAACATAGACCTGGAACTGTTGGGGTGTTCGGACCTAGTTTAACAATTAGGCATCCATCCATCCGTGACTAACTCTCTGGTCTGTAATCACTCATTCACTCAGGACTTATTCTTTCAGCACTCATTCATTCAGGACTGTATGTACATATCCATGTACAGTTGTTATATCACGTGCAATATTGTAAGTCATTCTTGGACTGAACTTACGTAGTCATTCACTCAGGACTGTATACTAGTATCCTGTCAGTAGTATCTTTTTTTCATTGCATTTAGTATATCGAATGTGCAATACGTGCATTTATCTGTAATTAACCCTGTTCTAAGGACTGTTTAAGGAAATTAGTATTATTACCCTAAATTAAATCATACGCACATTTATCTATTTAAGTATCTCTTCCTGTACAGGGGAAAACTGAAAACTAGTTGTTATTGGCAGAATGGTTTGGAACACTCTTTCTTATTGGTCTACTAACTAATTTAATGACACCAGGCAGGCCAAACCTCCAGCCCACCAAAACAGATGGACATTTCTGTCGCTCTTTTCAAACAACTATTACACTAAAAGGACCATAATCATAATTTTCACAATTTCACAGCATTTTTTCAACCTCATAGTGTGTAAATATATAAAACACAGGAAAATCTCATTTTTGACTGCAATGGGCCTTTATTTTGTACCAGTAAATAACGACGGGTGTATCCCCCCCGGGGGCCGCATCCAAAGTCACAGGCTCAATTTTCTTAGCCTAATTTGGTGTGATCGGAAACCAAAAATTCCCACCTCGGATTAACGGAAGCCAATAAGCGAGAGGAAACATGAATAGAGGGTCTAAGCCGTGCTCGGGCGCGCTGAGCTCCTCTTTGATGAGAAAGAGAGGGTGAAAAGTGAAGTGTCAGAGCGCTCTATTTTTAGGAGGCTTGATGAAACTTCTAATTTCTGTACCAAGGACAGGCGAGAAGTGACAGGTGATTATTTAATGCCTTTAATTAGCCACAGAGACCGAATGTTGTACCTGTTAGCCAATTATCGTCTGAGCACTCTGCACCGACTCTTAATAACTTTGTAACTGAAGCTGTAGAAATCCTGGAAATAATATGTTAATATGTTGTTTTATTGCGCAGTAAACCGTAGCTAGGGTTGGTAAATTGATGCAGAGCAAATAATTGGTAGTACTGTATGTTGTTTGGTTCTGAAGTTTTTCATTTCATGTATTCAAGATGTAAGAATTACTAAAACAATGGTAGCGCTTTATTATGCTTTCTGTACTAACCACCTTGGTGAGGGATTAAGATTATAAAAGGTGTTGTAAAGCACCCGGTCTGCCACACTGTCAATACTTCGAAGAACCGTGAGGTGTGATTTTACATTATATCAGTTGGAATAGAAACACCTTGCAGCAAAGGTCATCATGTCATTATCATTCATCAACATGTGTATGATCAAACCGGTGATTAGCCTGACATGATTCTATGGAAGAGTTGCTGTCTTCATCTGATGTTATACACAGGAGCGTAATTGTAACTGTAGCTATTCGAGATGCTATTCAAAAGATTGACTGTAGATTTCTGTTCTGCTGTCCTTGCCTGCCTGCAAGTGGAGAGACCTTGTGGAGCAATTTTTCAAAGGGTCCTTCTTTCTCCATTGAAGCAGGGCACCATTTGTTCAGAGGTTCAAGCGAAGACTGATAGGGGAGAGAGCCAAGGTGAGCAACCCATCCCAAGAATAGAACTTAACCGTGTGTGTGTGTGTTTTCTGTGTGTGTGTGTAAACTCAAGCCCCTCTACCTTAAGAATGGCTGACCAATTCAGACAATGTCACCCTCAATGCTTTTCTGTTTGTTCCCTCAGTGTGTGTGTGTGTGTGTGTGTGACCCTGACAGCTTATCAAAACCAGGCTTCAACACCTTTCTTCAGTGATAATTTATAGGTCAGTGCCATTGATCATTAGGAATGCACAAGGTAGGAGAGGGAGGGACAAAAAAATATATTTAATTACACAGAGACCAATTGAACAGATTAAAATTGTGCCTTTTTCTTCCTTCCCTCTCCTCCTCTCGCTCTCCTTTTTCTCCTCTCCTCCCTTACTCTACCCCCTCCCTCCCTCCCTCCTCTCTCTTTCTCCCATTTTCATCCAGGAACAACATAGCAGAAGTTATTTGAGCTCGTGCTCTCACAGGGGTTATAATCCGGCCTAAGTGACAAGCTAATTTGTGGTATTAGATTACTTTCATCAGCGCGTTTCATTGGGGCCTCCTTTGAAAACAAAGGGGCATGATCGGCCGCTCTGCTTGGATGGCCACGGTGACTAGTGACACCTTGGTGGCTCAGAGGAGTCACACACACCTCGTTGTTCCAACTCACACACCTGCCCACTCCCTGAGGACTATGAAAAAAATGTGTACATGGATTCTACACATGATGATGCAGTACAATGCAAGTGGATCCCACCAGTTGTTGCCACAGACATGGACAGAAGACTCTTACAGAGCTTGAGTGTAACATTTAGGGATCATTAAGTAGACCACCTGGACAAGCAGCCGTTCATAGTCCACATCAGGTGTCTAAAACCTTTATGAAAATGGTCCAGAAATGAAAAATTGCCTAGCTAATTTACTATTCATCTCAAATGAGGATCCACCAGAACAGGGTGTCCTATAAGAGACCACACACACACACACACAGAGAGAGAGACAGAGAGAGAGACAGAGACAGAGAGACAGAGAGAGAGAGAGACTACAATAGAAAAAAAATCTTAAAATCACAATGGGAAAAGCATCCAAGTCAAGTTATTGCTGGAGACCATTCAAAGTGTCAGAGGCCAGAACAAGTAATTAAAGGCAATAGAAGAATTGAGGATTAGTTTGAATTAATCCGCAGCTTTTCCCATTTTCTGGGCTGAAAACGCTGAAATGGAACGATATGGAAATGTAGCCGAGCATGGCAGAACTAATGGGGCTGCAGCTTCTCCCTGAAATGAGAAGTAGCTAATGGATGGCCAGGCCTGGCTAAGATGGCTGAGTGAGATTGCATGTGGATTTAAATGATTAGGAACATGGTGGCCGGGGCTCTATTTGTGCAGAGAAAAGTAATATGTGACAATGAATGGTAAAATATTAAATCATTATATTTTCTCTTATTCAAAATTCAGGCCATGTGACCCAGAGACACAATACATATCCACCATTCTGGGAATGCATGCCATTTAAATGCATTCTTTCTCAAGGGGAGGTGAATTATAATGGACATTTGTGTGGCATGTAACAGCGAGAGTCTGCAAACAATTCCTTGCTCCGTTTAATACGTTTCAACATGATACTTAGATGTTAACAGGTTTTTTTTTTTCATTTTTACTCAGCCAGCTGTAGCTTCTATTGTGTACACAGTATTTAAGACTTGAACACACAGCTTGTTGAAAGCAAAAGCAGCATACTCTAGTCTGAGTCGACATCAGAGACAAAGAGTAACAAAAACCTTAGTAGGTGGGTGGTTGGGGAATGTGGTGGGCGCTGACACCCAAATGGAGAGCTGAATGCTGTTGGCTGTGGATCAGAACAGGCTCCACCCATTACAACCAGGAATAGGAAATTAGAAGCAGTGCTCGCTGCTCTGTCGGGAGGGACTGGAGCATGCAGCCTGACTGCTTCACTGTTCCGTACAGCTGCGACCAAGTTGGACAGGTGCGGGCCGATAATTGGTTGCCGTGTCGACGGGAAGCACGCCGAGCCTGTCTCCTGGAGCTCATTACTATCACTCAGAACACAAACGCAAACCTCCAAATGACTAAACTTACTTCTGTGTGGGACATCACTGATTAATTCTTGTGAGGTGCCACTGTTTAAGGGGTGCATAAAATGCAGAGCAGCGGCAGCCATCTTTGATGGGTGATCAATGACCAGGCTGTTTATCTATTTCTAGAATGTTCTAATATGACTAATTTAAAACACAATTTACAGTAAATTAACCTGAAAGTGATTTAGACATGCTATTTGGAACATATAGGGCCTGCAGATCCTACCACACCTATAGTACCATTGTTCCCTGAAACATTCTAGACCAGTGGTCACCAACCGGTCGACCTTCAAGGCATCCTTAGTCGATCACCAAACATTTCTGATATTTCTGCACTTGATTCCGAAGCCCTGCTGCGTGCCAGGTAGGCAAAGTATTCCCATTTTGAACCATTTCATTTGTATGAAATGAAAAAAAAAACTTTGCCGACCAGGAGAGCTGTGGCTAAATCAAGTGCACCTACTAACACATTTACAAAAACGCTCTTCTCCCTACTACCACTCGCGTTGCAGCTGCAATGAATGAGTATCCAAGTGTATCGATTATTATCAGCTCGTAGTATCTATTTTAATATCAAGGAATATTTCACTTTCTCTGGTCATAGGAACAACATGAATTTGTGCATGAGGCAGAAATAATGCAGTGCGACTCGAGTTTTGCCATCAGGTGGAAGACGGTGTCCCCTCTCTCCCGTCAGTCTCACCCAAGCACAAAAGAGAGCAGGGACTGTGAGGTGGACCATCTGCTGCTCTCTCCCTCCCTCCTCTGATCATATGCAGGTACCATCAGTCCAGTAAAATGACTTCAATGTATTCTCAGCTGTGCCTTGCAAGTGATCTAGGCCTATTTTGATATCAAAGCTCGAGTTTTGAAATATAATATGGTCTGAGATTAACAATATTGGTAGGCCAAGTATAGCCAATATACCGTGATAATGTCTTGGGCCTATTGCACAACCCACTGGGCACACACTGGTTGAATCAACATTGGTTCCACGTAATTTCAATGAAATGGTGTTGATCCAACATGGAACAGATGTTGAATTGACGTCTGCGTCCAGTAGTAAACCTAATTCATACAGAACTGTTTGTATTACATTAATGTTGCACAGGCTTAAATATTTTAAGTCATGTTGTTTTTTTTATCTGAGAGGTAGATCTCGGGTTGCCTTTTGACTGCGAAAGTGATCTTGACTTAGAAAAAGGTTGGTGACCACTGTTCTAGACAGTACAAGAACATAAAATTGGATACTTCTGAGAAAAAATGTGCAGCCTTATGCCTACCCCTGAGTGCCTACAATCAGGGAATGTTTTGAGACCCCAAAATTGTTTTCTGGTTTGTAAGGCATACAGAAGTTGATGCATTGTTGGAACTGTCAGTCGCTCTCCAAGGCCACCAGTGGACACAAAGCCATGACTGGGGGGCATCATTAAGCTACAAAACTCTAGGAACTGTTGTCTGAGAGCACTCTGTAGTCAGCCTACATAGTCAGAGGGCTGTGAGGGACAGGCTGAAGAATTACAAGAGAAGAATCTAAGTAGATCAACTGTTCAGCCCACATTTTCATGATGAACAATTGGGACCAGATAAACACTGTGATGTACTGTATGATCCAAATCAAAATGGCCCCCTTTTACCAAATGCATGCTGGATAGTGATGCAGGGTACAATTATCCTGGCAGCTTGTGAATGTATAGGCTATAGCCAACGATATTAAGATTGTAATAAAAAAATGAATCTGCAGTAATATCAAAACAACAGGTTCAAAAGAGGCCTGTTTTTGTTTTGAGAAGGACTTCTGGTTCATTTTTGGCCTTTCCTGAATAAGAATGTGTTCATGCTATAAAACACAATTTCCCCTTGTGTCATCTCAGCACACACACAAACACACACACACACACACACACAGAGAAAAATGCTGCGCTGAGCAGATGCTGCTGAGTAGATGCTGCTGAGTAGGTGTCTGATCTTGCGCCTTTAAATAAAGTCTGGTGAGGAAAACTGACACCTCAGAAAGCTGCTGCAAATTGGTGGAGTTAGGCAACTGTCTGGGTAGTTCCATAACAGCTTGGTCTAGGAAATACATATGAGCATAGAGGACTGACATATGAACATAATATGATACTGATGAACGTAATAGGAATCAGCCTTCATAACAAAATACAATAATGTCCTTCACACATTTTCTACTGCAAAGACACCAAAATAAACCTACATTTTTCACAACCTTTAATAACAACAGCCTACCTTTTTTTGACACCTTTTTGCACCTTATTGATAGGATTAAGGATTTGCTGTTTAAAAAGCCAACTGATAGTGAGGGGAAAAGCCTGATCCATGGACAGAAGGTGAAGCCCTGTCCTTGACAACTACTGAGACTGAACGACTGTCCAATATAGATTTATCTGCTATAGGCACACATTGAGTTGACTGTCATTAACTGCAGATAAGTAGCTTGCAACAACACTTGGCACATGATGGGACACAATTGAAACAGATTTACAGCCCTCTGTCTGATATCACTTACTCTATAGTTTATAAGAAATCCAATTAGGCTAACACTGAATTATCAACTACAGTCTTAAAATAATAGGACCTAACAGGTTTCTTCAGCTGTCCCTATACGAGAACCGTTTGAAGAATATTTTTTGGTTCCAGGTAGAACCCTTTTGGGTTCCATGTATATAGAACCCTTCCCACAGAGGATTCTACATGGAACCAAAAAGGGTATTTTTTATTTATTTAACCTTTATTTAACTAGGCAAGTCAGTTTATAAAGAAATCTTATTTACAATGACAGCCTACCCCAGCCAAACCTGGACGACGCTGGGCCAATTGTGCGCTGCCCTATGGGACTCCCAATCGCAGATGTGATACAGCCTGTATCTGAACCAGGGACTGTAGTGACGCCTCTTGCACTGAGATGCAGTGCCTTAGACCGCTGCGCCACTCTGGAGCCCCTATAGGGACAGCCGAAGAAGCCTTTTGGAAGCCATTTTTCTAAGCGTGTACAGCAGGGTTCCCCAATTGGTGGCCCATGGGTGGTTTTATAAACACAAAAATAATAAAAAATAGGAAATCTGTTTCCAAGTATTCACACGCATAATAGAGAGACACGTGATCCAATACAAATGTAAGGAAAGTTTGAAATTATTATGTTTTAGTTAAACATTATATCTGTTTGGTCTTCTTGCAGTCTACAAATTATTGGTAATTCTATTCTGGCCCCCCGATCATCGGCTCAAGAAATAAAATCGTCCCGCGGCTGAATCTAGTTGATAATCCCTGGTGTGTACATGATATTGTATGTGATATTTTGCCCAACATCCTGCTTGTTGCCAACGTGTGACCCTTTAGGGGCTGACAATGTACAGATAAAGTTAACATCGGATCACTCTGGTATTTCAGACAGGAAATGCCACATATTTATTAGAAAAAGATTACAATACATTAGTCTTGGTGTTAGGCTCCGTTCCTTCTGAGTAGCTCACTGCCAGAGCATGCATCATGTTAAGATAGTAATAATTACAGGTAGTGAGCAAGGTATGCTATACTAATCCCCCCCGACTGAAGCGAAAGCTGAGCCAATCAGGTGGAGGCAGGGGTGGTGGTGGGATAATAGACATGCATAGCGAGTAACGCATGTCAAAGCAACAGCATAGCTCCAAAAACTCCAGCGCATAGCTTGCGCGCGACAAGTAGTGATGAAAGTAATTGGTGCAATATCAGCTGATCCTATCACTCTGGTTTCCTGCATGAACCGGCTTCTCTTGATTAATAAGTGACAAGCTTCTTCATTGCTAAATGATTAATGTTACCTAGACTAGAGTCCCTGCTTGCAACCATAACAACCAACCAGAGCTTGGAGACTACTGGCTTGTGCCATTGGCTTAGCAACACAAAGCCTTGTTTTTATGCATTCACGGCGTGTTACTGTACGTGCATACTGTGTGATTGGATTTCTTTCTCTTCCCCTCATGTCTGGCGTATTCTGACATTCAGGCAGTGTGCCTGGGTTGACAGGGCGCTACAGGGCCAAAGACGTGGCTTTGAACTCCTCAAAGTTTCTTCCACCACCACCACAACCTCCTCCACCTCTCACTTTCTCTCTCTCGTTCCCTCCCTCCATCCCTCCCTCCATCCATCCTTCTCCCTCTCTCTCTCCTGGGGAATAATCTCTGGTACAGTCACCCCGGTAGAATGCAAATGAGAGCGTGAGTGAAGCGTCCGTGCTAGTGTGAGCCCTACCGTGGTCCCAGATCTCGTTAGGACCTGGGTTGACATTTACCCAGGGAGTGTGTGATGAATCGCCATGTTGCACAGTGGTCATAACAATATGACCACAGAAAAAGCTTTTGATAGACTAGAATGGTCATATCTTTGGTTGGACTTGGATTCAATTTCATTAATATGATTAAAATATTATATGCCAATCCCTCAGCCCTAGTAATAACAGGAAATAGCTTCTCTGTTCCATTCAGAATAACTAGAAGTAGCAGGCAAAGTGATCTGATCTCACCTCTGCTATTTTTATTGTCTATGGAGCCCCTGGCCCAGGCAATTCGAAAATCGAAAGAAATTACACTAATCTCTCAATTCTACAGATCCCGCCATCTCATTATACGCTGACGATATCTTACTTAGACAATGTATCTCAAACCCTCCCAAAGGCTTTGAAGATCATAGACATCTCAAGTTATAAGATACATCTAACCAAATCTGACCAGCTGCCTCTCAAGACCCTGATGGAGTACTCCATCTCTACTTATGGAATCCCAATCGTTTTCCATTCTAAATATTTGGGAATAGATATATTTCCTTCCTTAAATAAAAATATTGACAGAAGCTTTAACAGAAAGCTCAAATCAATTAAATCCAGCCTCAGTAGATGGACTAATATCCCAGTTGCTTTAACAGGCAGAATATCTATTGTCAGGCTCCCAAGTGGCGCAGTGGTCTAATATACTGCATCTCAGTGCTAGAGGCGTACTACAGACAACCTGGTTCGAATCCAGACTGTACCACAACCGGCCGTGATTGGGAGTCCCATAGGGCGGCGCACAATTGGCCCAGCGTCGTTCGAGTTTGGTTGCTGTAGGCCGTCATTGTAAAAAACTATTTGTTCTTAACTGACTTGCCTAGTTAAATAAAGGATAAATAAAAAAATTAAATGAATATATTGTCATGGCTGAATTTCTGTAGTTCAATGCTTTCCTTGTCTCCCCCTTCTGGCTATTGGGATAAAATCCATAGTGCGGATAAAAAATATATACTGTATATTGCAAGGTCAGCGATCCTGGATAAAATGAACAAACTTACAAAGAGAGAGGACTATCCGTACCAAACTTTAAATTGTATTTCCATGCACTATTATTTATTATTTCTTCCTATCCTAAATTGGTTTAGACATAATTCTTCCGCCCCATGGCTGAGTATAGAGAGAAATATAGTGTCTTCTATTGACTTTGGTCCTATTATTGCTCACACAATTTCTATTTGGTGCAAAATGTAAAAAACAATGTAACTAGGAATCAAAATGGCATGCCCATACTCTCATATTTCACAAAAATGCCACCCTCCAGATCGCAAGTCATTAGATAGATAGATAGATAGATAGATAGATAGATAGATAGATAGATAGATAGATAGATAGATAGATAGATAGATAGATAGATAGATAGATAGATAGATAGATAGATAGATAGATAGATAGATAGATAGATAGATAGATAGATAGATAGATAGATAGATAGATAGATAGATAGATAGATAGATAGATAGATAGATAGATAGATAGATACTTTATTGATCCCTATCTATCTATCTATCTATCTAATGACTTGCGATCTGGAGGGTGGCATTTTGCATCCCCCACAATGGTCCAAATGTGGAATCCCTAACCTTGCCCATATCATGGTCTGTAATGGTTTGAGAACATTCCAAGATTTTAAAGACTTTACCCGGCAACTTGTTTGCTCTGCATTATCAACTTAAGTCCCTTGGGAAACTCAACTACCAAATCATTTATTAAACCCTGCGCACTATGGACTGTATTTTAAGGGAATTACTATTATTACCCCAAATTATATCATACACACATTTAGCTATTAAAGTATCTCTTCCTGTCATTTACCTGTACAGTTTGTGTAACCACGCAAGTATTCACTTATCTGTAAATATAACTGTATACCTAACTCTACAGCTAATTTAACCATGCAAAATGTTCACTTACCTGTTCATTTACCCAGTCTATTAAGTAAACTATTATTACCCTCGCTCATATCATACGCATTTTTAGCTACTTAAGTATTTCTCTGCCATCAACCTGTATAGTATAGTTAACCATCCAACATCCACCAATGTATAGTGTACATATTCAGCCAACCACCCATACTATGCAATGTCTCTTTTATAGCTTTTATTTTTTTTTGCACTCCAGATATCTTGTATTTCTATACTTTTTCATACTGCCGCTCTATGTATCATGTACCGTGTATCTGTCTTTTGTGTACTTTCGTTGTGGCATTTTGCACCTGCCCTATGTTTTGTTGTAGCTGCTTGACAATGAAATTTCCCCCCCGGGGGATCAATAAAGTACCTACCTATCTATCTATCCAATGATGGGATTTTTAAAATTAATTATCTGGGCTCCCAAAAAGACTGATCTCTATAATAAACAACATTTGGAAAGCTCATTCTGAGCTAGCCATTAAAAAAAGTATGGTCCACAGAGTGAACTCTTTAACTCGAAAATAATATGGAAAAATATGACCTTGACATCACGTAATCCGAACCAACAATTTATACAAGTTTATTCACAGACTGTATTTAACACAAAGGAAACATTTTACAATGAAATTGTCCCCAACTCCCAACAGTTCACTGTGTCCCCTAAATCAGGTAGGCACATTCCTTCATATGATGTGAGAGTTCCCTGCAGTTAATTGCTTCTGGGACAGTGCATGAATGTAAATATTCACTGCATTGCATCTACTATGTTACTTAACAATGATAGCTCCTTGACTCTCTCAATCAATCAGAGACGATTACTGTTGGCAGGCAGCACGGCCGCAAAACATTTTTGGGCTCATAGATAGCAATCACCGCATTATCGACAGCAGGAATGAATGGTGCTAGTCAAGG
Source organism: Thymallus thymallus (assembly GCA_023634145.1). NCBI lineage: Eukaryota > Metazoa > Chordata > Actinopteri > Salmoniformes > Salmonidae > Thymallus > Thymallus thymallus. The sequence continues at coordinate 11,977,100 of CM042420.1, forward strand.
AACAATTGAGTCCTGGACATATATACTTGACTCCGTAAAGAAAAATCTCAGCTAAAGCCTAGCACAAACAATCCATAAAGCCCAACACATACATGCAAACAATATATATACAAAAGTATGTGGACACCCCTTCAAATTAGTGGATTTGGCTATTTCAGCCACACCCATTGCTGACAGGTGTATACAATCGATCATACAGCCATGCAATCTCCGTAGACAAACTTTGGCAGTAGAATGGCCTTACTGAAGAGCTCAGTTACTTTCAACGTGGCACTGTCATAGAATGCCACCTTTCCAACAAGTTAGTTAGTCACGTTTCTGCATTGCTAGAGCTGCCCCGGTCAACTGTAAGTGCTGTTATTGTGAAGTGGGAACATCTAGGAGCAATATCCGTGAAGTGATAGCCTTCACAAGTTCAAAGAACGGGACCGCCGAGTGCTGAAGTGCATAGAGTGTAAAAAACTGTCCTCGGTTGCAACACTAACTAACGAGTACAAACTGCCTCTGGAAGCAACGTCAGCACAATGACTGTTTGTCACGAGCTTCAAAATTTAAATGGGTTTCCATGGCTGAGCAGCCGCACACAAGCCTAAAGCTCAACGACATTGGACTCTGGAGCAGTGGAAGCGCGTTCTCTGGAGTGATGAATCCTGCTTCACCATCTGGCAGTCCGACGGACTAATCTGGGTTTGCCAGATTGCCAGCCCAAATGCATAGTGCCAACTGTAAAGTTTGGTGGAGGAGGAATAATGGTCTGTGGCTGTTTTTCATGGTTTGGGCTAGGCCCCTTAGTTCCAGTGAAGGGAAATCTTAACGCTACAGCATACAAATTATATTCTAAACAATTCTGTGCTGTCAACTTCGTGGCAACAATTTGGGGAAGGCCCTTTCCTGTTTCAGCATGACAATGCCCCAGTGCACAAAGTGAGGTCCATACAGAAATGGTTTGTCGAGATCAGTGTGGAAGAACTTGACTGGCCTGCACAGAGCCCTGACCTCAGCCACATCAAACGACTTTGGGATGAATTGGAACGCTGAATGCGAGCCAGGACTAATCGCCCAACATCAGTGCCCGACCTCATTTTCATTACATTTCAGTCATTTAGCAGGCGCTCTTACAGTTAGTTAGTGTATACATGTTTGATCTGGTTGCCTGGAGGGGGTCGAGGGTTTGATAGGACCATCTCTTTGTTTCTTTTCTTTACCTACCAATATGATCATTGCTATATACAGCGGGTGAAATAAGTATTGAACATGTCACCATTTTTCTCAGTAAATATACAGTGGGGAGAACAAGTATTTGATACACTGCCGATTTTGCAGGTTTTCCCACTTACAAAGCATGTAGAAGTCTGTAATTTTTTATCATAGGTACTCTTCAACTGTGAGTGACGGAATCTAAAACAAAAATCCAGAAAATCACATTGTATGATTTTTAAGTAATTCATTTGCATTTTATTGCATGACATAAGTATTTGATACATCAGAAAAGCAGAACTTAATATTTGGTACAGAAACCTTTGTTTGCAATTACAGAGATCATACGTTTCCTGTAGTTCTTGACCAGGTTTGCACACACTGCAGCAGGGATTTTGGCCCACTCCTCCATCCAGATCCTTCAGGTTTCGGGGCTGTCGCTGGGCAATACGGACTTTCAGCTCCCTCCAAAGATTTTCTATTGGGTTCAGGTCTGGAGACTAGCTAGGCCACTCCAGGACCTTGAGATGCTTCTTACGGAGCCACTCCTTAGTTGCCCTGGCTGTGTGTTTCGGGTCGTTGTCATGCTGGAAGACCCAGCCACGACCCATCTTCAATGCTCTTACTGAGGGAAGGAGGTTGTTGGCCAAGATCTCGCGATACATGGACCCATCCATCCTCCCCTCAATACGGTGCAGTCGTCCTGTCCCCTTTGCAGAAAAGCATCCCCAAAGAATGATGTTTCCACCTCCATGCTTCACGGTTGGGATGGTGTTCTTGGGGTTGTACTCATCCTTCTTCGTCCTCCAAACACGGCGAGTGGAGTTTAGACCAAAAAGCTATATTTTTGTCTCATCAGACCACATGACCTTCTCCCATTCCTCCTCTGGATCATCCAGATGGTCATTGGCAAACTTCAGACGGGCCTGGACATGCGCTGGCTTGAGCTGGGGGACCTTGCGTGCGCTGGGTCTCTTCAGGTCATTGACCAGGTCCTGCCGTATAGTTCTGGGCTGATCCCTCACCTTCCTCATGATCATTGATGCCCCACGAGGTGAGATCTTGCATGGTGCCCCAGACCGAGGGAGATTGACCGTCATCTTGAACTTCTTCCATTTTCTAATAATTGCGCCAACAGTTGTTGCCTTCTCACCAAGCTGCTTGCCTATTGTCCTGTAGCCCATCCCAGCCTTGTGCAGGTCTACAATTTTATCCCTGATGTCCTTACACAGCTCTCTGGTCTTGGCCATTGTGGAGAGGTTGGAGTCTGTTTGATTGAGTGTGTGGACAGGTGTCTTTTATACAGGTAACGAGTTCAAACAGGTGCAGTTAATACAGGTAATGAGTGGAGAACAGGAGGGCTTCTTAAAGAAAAACTAACAGGTCTGTGAGAGCCGGAATTCTTACTGGTTGGTAGGTGATCAAATACTTATGTCATGCAATAAAATGCAAATTAATTATTTAAAAATCATACAAAGTGATTTTCTGGATTTTTGTTTTAGATTCCGTCTCTCAGAGGTGAAGTGTACCTATGATAAAAAAATTACAGACCTCTACATGCTTTGTAAGTAGGAAAACCTGCAAAATCGGCAGTGTATCAAATACTTGTTCTCCCCACTGTATTTCCAAAGGTGCTATTGACATGAAATTTTCACCAGATGTTGGTAACAACCCAAGTAATCCATACATACAAAGAAACACGTTCATAATTAAGTTATGTGTAATAATGTGAAATGACACCTGGTCAAGGCAAATTTATGGTGAAATGATTGTCTTTCCACTTCCGTATTATGGGCCCAACAGTGCTCACTGGAACATTCAGAAGCTTAGAAATGCGCCTATAACCAATGCCATCATTATGTTTTGCAACAATTAGGTTGCGAATGTCTTGAGACAGCTCTTCGCTTTTACCCATCATGAGATGTGTCTTGTGTGACACCTTGGCAATGAGACCTTTTTGTAGGCCATCAGTTGGGACTGAACCAGCGGATATTAATTTGCACTGACAGGGGGCTGGATTGCTTTTTAATTACTGATAGTTTTCAGCTGTTGTCTTGGCTTTCCATGCCTTTTTGAACCTCCCTTTCTTCATGTGTTCAATACTTTTTCCCTGTGTCATTTCACATTATTACACAACTTAATTTCTGAACTTATTTGTTCTGGTTTCTTTGTATGTATGGATTACTTGGGTTGTTACCAACATCTGGCAACCAAAATATATGAATTGAAATTGACATTGTAAAAAATTACAAAACACGGCACGCCTGCACACACACAAAACATACAAACAATTAACTGCCAATTCGATGAATTGCTAGATCACAGTATTCGACTACCAGATAGTTAATGCTATTCTTGCTGGTTCCCGGAAACCAAGGAACTATGCTAGTTTTAATTAATTTAATGGGGTCCCCTTATGAATATTTCCCATTATTCCTGAGGCCAGTGTTTTCCCTTGAGGAAGACTCAAACTCCCTGTTTTTCTGTGGTCTTCTTATCCTGTTACTCACGCCTGACTCCATGTCAGCCTTATCTCCATCCTCACTACACTCGGCTGCCTGATAGGGCACTGTCTGTAAGCTATTAAAATGGCCTCTTCACCAGATAAGAGCAGGAAAGCGGTCAGATTGAAAGTCACAGTCTCTGAGGGTAAAGTCTTTAGGTTACAGCCCCCGGGTTAAATAGCCTGCGGGAAGCAGAGTGCCAGATCAAGCCAGGCTCTGTGTGTGTGTGTGTGTGTGTGTGTGTGTGTGTGTGTGTGTGTGTGTGTGTGTCTACAATTAAATGCCATCTCCATGCCAATAGGCTATTTGGAAGGGTTGCCATAAAAGCCTTTATTGAGAGCAACCAACAACTGTAAATGCCTAAATGGCAAGTGGTGCCAAGTGTGGAACCAACAGGACCCTGAACAGCTGCTACCCCCAAGCCATAAGAGTTCTAAACGAGACTGCTAAATAGCTCATCAAACGGATATCCGGACTTCCTGCATTGACCCTTTTTTTACACTGACTCTCTTGCACTGACTATGTACACACACACACTGACCACTACCCTCACACTCATACATACAGTATTTACACTGACACCCCAACACACACACACACATAACACGCACACACATGCATACTGACACCCCACACACACACACACTCACCACATACTGTACGCTGCTGCTACTGTCTATTATCTATCCTGTTGCCTAGTTGTGTTGAAGGTATGTGTGATGCCAGACATCTGTAAAGGTGCTAGTCTAAATCTCTAGTCAGGCATTGACAGCCAGGAGGTTATGATGTCACCTTCTCTGTGACCTGAAGACAGCAATTGCCTACAACCTTGTCTTTAGCTCAAAGTGTTAACGCTGTCAGTTTTGAAGAGCAAGAAACCTACTGCTAAACCAGTTTGGATGTAGCTACAGATTTGCCCCACAAACCAAGAACAAACAATGAAAAGAGAGAGTTTTATTCCTACTCTCAAAAGAGGGTCTTGGTATTTGTGTCTGAGACTTCTCTGGGCCTTGCTGGCAAGCTGCGTGACGGCCGCATGTTTTTAAGCCACTGGGCCACACGCAGAGCCCTGCTAAGACCCTGCAGGAGAGATAAAACGGCCGTGATGGGGGAAAGGTGGATGCAGACCAGCGGTGTGAAACAGGATCACAGACGACTGGAGGACAGCCCATGAAGAAGGAGGGGGTGGAAGAAGGGGAGATTTGGGACAGGGGATGTGAGAGCCACCGCACCAGAAGAGAAGGATTCTGGGACATCAATGGCTGCCAGCCGTCTTCGGAGACAATCACAAGTATAGAGGTTATAGTTATGTTAGATTGGTGTGCACACATTGAGTGTGTATATAATGAGCATGAAAAACGCAACAAAGCCTCCCACTGGGCACAGACGTCAATTCAACGCCTAGTTTTGATTTACATTTTGGTTGAGTTGTCAACTATCGTGAAATCAACCAAACATTTCACCCCGTCATTGGATTTAGGTTAAAAGTTGGGTGAAAAAAAGGCTAAATTCCCATACTTTTTGCAAATCCAATCAGTTTTCCACATTGTTTCAACATCATCACATTTCATTTCTGGTTAGAATTACGTAGAAACAATGTTGATTCAACCAGTTTTTGCCCATTGGGCTTGGTCAACAACATGGAACTTAGAAGAGCATCAAGTTCAATAGCCTACTCTTTTATAAGTAATGTTGTCTGTGGGTCTAAAAAGGTATTGAATCACATCTCAATTGCTTAAACCGGATGTCGACAATGGCAAGTACCCACTCGTCCACCCACTTAAAAACAGACGATTCACAGGGCCAGTTTAATACCCTTTAGTCAGTAGAACTCACAAACAGGAAGTGACTCAATGCATGGTGAAATGTTCTATATTTCACAATAGCTAAGCCTACTGTAAGCCTCTTTCATTCTGATAAATTGAAACCATCACTTATAGAAGTATGTGATGCACAACAATGACAAACAGCTGTGCTTCACTCATTATTATTTGACAGTGAAACATACAAATGTACCTCTCCAGAGACAAGAGGGAGAGAGAGAGGGAGAGAGAGAGAGAGAGAGAGAGAGAGAGAGAATAAAAGTGAGAGATTGTGAAAGATGCAGAGGAAGGCAGAGATATGCGAAAATTGTCGAAACACCACAGACAATGGGTTAAATTGAAAGCCTTCAGCCTCTAAACAAAGACTAACGAAGGCGGACATGATGCCAACAAACGCGTCCGCATGGCATTGGTAAATGGATCCTGAGAGGACCTATCAAAACCCTGGCACCAGAGTGCCAAAGCCCACAAAAGGAAGATTGGATAGAGAGCAAGTGGGAGAGAGGGAAATAATATCATGAAGCATGAGGTGTATGTTAAGAGTGTGGGGGGGGTTGCTGTTATTTCTGCATTTCTGCGCTTTTATTTATTCTTTGGCTGGTGAATTTGTTTAAACTCCAATTGCAAAAGGCAGATCAAAAAGAATGGGACAGGCAGAGAGAGAGGGGGAAAAAAGCCCTTGCTTCCGACTAACATCAAACGCAGGCACAGCGGGTGCCAATCAACTAGCAATTTATTTCACACATTTCTATAGTTTCTTGAGAAAGGAGCGAGAACTTGGCCTCTGAAGTCTTTTGTTTTGATCACAAAGAAAATGGAGCCAGAACAGTTGAGAGCTACAGTATATGTACTTTGACGAGTAATATAAAATGTATCACATTCCAATACCTTTCAAGTGACACCAAGGATATGTCGCATCGATATAAAAGGTTGTGACAAACATACTTAAGGTCATAGGTCTATTTAGTTTGTCTGTGTGTCCTTTTGAAGGATATCCTACCCATGTAGGTTAACGAGAGAAACTGTCTACTAGACTAAATCCCCAATGTATTGGTTTTATAGAATTGCCATTAGGACTATCGGTCATGTACCTCTGTGACCCTTATCAATATGTGATCGCGGAATGAGTTTACCACTCAGAAATGTCAGCTGAACCACAAAACTAAAATATGAGCACGTCGTCAAAATAAACTCATGAAGGTTGCTGTCAGTGAACTAGGGTTCCCAAACTTTTTTTGCATCTGGGACACCTTCAGTGATAGCAAATAAATCGGGACCCTCTCAGAATATCAGAACACAACTCCTATTTAGAGTGTGATTAAAATAGCATACAAGCAGTTTTACTATGACTTCTGCAGTTCATGGCCGGACTAATCAAGTCTCGTGCCTTGAGAAAGAACATTTCCCATTCTCTGGAATTAGAGAGAACATTTTGCAGTTAATTTCCTGCAATTCTACATGGGGCAGAGAGAAAATACTGCAGTTTTAAAGCTAATTTCTAGCAATTCAGTGATGGAGTACTGTGGATACAAATATCCCTGTGAGCCTCCCAGGCTCCTGTTGTGCATCAAAAAGGTTAAGAACATGAATTGTGTATTAATAACATTATATTGTATTGTACCCTAAACGTTTTCCAAGCATCTCTTGTCCAAAATTCATTAAACTTTTATTGCTGGCAATATTCATAAAAAGGGTTTTAAAACAAATATAGAGACATACACCCCCGTTTAAAAGTTTGGGGTCACTTAGAAATGTCCTTGTTTTTTAAAGAAAAGCATTAAAATAACATCAAATTGATCAGAAATACAGTGTAGACATTGTCAATGACTATTGTAGCTGGAAACTGCAGATTCTTTATGGAATATCTACTCTACATAGGGGTACTGAGGCCCATTATCAGCAACTATCACTCCTGTGTTCCAGATACTCGACTAGTCTAAAGAAGGCCAGTTTTATTGCTTCTTTAATCAGCACAACAGTTTTCAGCTGTGCTAACATAATTTCAAAATGATAAACTTGGATTAGCTAACGCAACATGCCATTGGAACACAGGAGTGATGGTTGCTGATAATGGGCCTCTGTATGCCTACGTAGATATTCAATTTAAAAATGTGCAGTTCCAGCTGCAATAGTAATCTACAACATTAACAATGTCCACACTGTATTTCTGATAAATTTGATGTTATTTTATGGGTTAATATAGCAGCAATATTGCACATTTAAAAGACTAATCTGTCATTTCACCAGCCTAACCCCTGCCATTTTGTTTGATAAAATGAAGGAATGAGCTCAGGGAAATTTAACCACTCTCAAATTCATAGATGGATGGATCAATGGTAATGCCATGAGTGGGAAAGGGCACAGTACACACCAGGGATCTGACATTGGAGAATCATCATCCGGCTCTGGCCAGACAGCTGCAGACAGTTGGCACCAGGTCACCCAGCTGGAGAGGGCATTCCCTGTGATATGTCCCCTCACAGTGTAGCCAGTCTGATAAGAGCCAGGCATGTGCCCATCAACTGTCTGTCTGAGAGGAGTTGAGGCAGTTGTCAGTAAATGTTATTGATGTTGATGAACTACTATGTATGCACTTGTGCGTGTCTGTGTGTGTGTGTGTGTGTGTGTGTGTGTTCTCTTTGAAATCCGTATGCCCTCTCCCTGAGGTCTAATATAAGTGTCACTGGTGACAAATGCTCATGTCATCTGATTAACAATGTCAGCGTGAGACGAGATGAGGAGAGATAAAAATAGGGAATATTTTAACAAGTAGCAGCCTGACAAACAGCTTAGATCTTCTATTGACTGAGATGTATGATAATGTCATACCTGAACACCACAAGGCTCTTCAGACTCCACATTTAGTTTATATCATTTATAGTGCATCATGGTATGTATCAATGCTGTCATTAACTTGCTCTGACTGCCAGTAGGATGAGACCTATTTCATATCAAGCCTCTCAGTAAATCCACCACTGGTGGTGATGCACCAGTACACCTCATGGCCCTCTGAATTGGTATGGATGGTGTACGGTGCAGGCACACTAAATAGAAAGAGAACCTATTTGATATAAACCCCAGGTTTTGTGGATAAGACCAAAACACATTTTGCCTCTCCACAGTGAGAGACCATGTTTGTAGTTTTGCATCCCTGTTGTTTTTAAATGTAAACATGGATTTCAATTGGCCTGTGCTTTTGTTCTGGTTTATAGTCTTGGGTTGAACAGCTAGTCATTAGGTTGCATGGCTATCCAGAGGACACACTTGCCCTTCTGATGCATTAAGCCTGTTAATTTACAAACCTATTCAGTATTGGACCTTGACAGTGGACCAATGTTGAAGCAGTAGCTCAGTCTTTTATGGCAACCCACTGAATAAACAATGGTTGCACTGTGGCAGACCAATGGGCGTCTGTGCATAAAAGGAGTGGATGGAGGATCACCATTTACGAATTTCCCTGATTAACGGCCCCCAAAACCAAATAAGACTACCAACTTGACAGTTGAACCATATTAAAGGGGTCTGAAGGGTTAAGGGATGTCTGGTTCTGAAGGTTTAAGAGAACCAGCTTTAGATGGCCTATTCAAGATTCGGAATTAGCATACATCTCCTGCGCGAGTTAATTCACTCACTGTCAACTACATTTCTAATTATATTGATCATCTAAATAGTTACAATAATGCCAGAAAGTTCAGTGGTTAAACGTTTGATCTAGAGAAAATAAACAATGAGCGGATGCAGTTGGCAGAGCCTAATAAATGCAGGTCCACACACCACTCGAGGTGCGCTCTCTCGATATGAGGGCGATTGACTGGCAATTAAACTCATGCGGTGTGCTAGTCTCTGATCAACATCAAGATTAAACCGAACCCAGTCATTATCGCGCTAGAATGGATTTTGATGAGATTCAAGTTAAGCACTTGAGATTGCCCACTGGGCAAAAACTGGTTTAATCAACGTTGTTTCCACATAATTTCAACAACAACAAATGTGTTGACGTTAAATCAAGGTGGAAAACTAATTGGCTTTGCAAAAAGTAATCGACCAAGGAAAGGTCCTCTTTTTTTAAACTTTTAACCAAAACCCAATAGACATGGTGACATTGTTTGTTTATTTCACGTTGAATTAGGGTTAGTTGACAACTCAACCAAATGGCAATCAAAACTAGACGTTGAAATTACGTGTCTAGCTCCTTGTAGCCCAATTCTCTTGTAACACGCAATACAAAAATGGTGCTTGACTGCGCACACTTTTTAAAAGATTATTTGTTTTTAAGGGTCAATAACCTCATTATAGGACGCACAAAACTGACCAAGTGTGCTAAGATCACGCGTCTTTTCATACCTGCTCCCTTCGCGCACCTCGCGCCCTCCAAAGGTTTTAAGGTTTCCCTTTAATCCATCGGCACTGCTACAATCCAGCGGTGAGTCTGTCTGCGGGCGACATCAGCACAGCCTAGATTTGTGCAGGACGGGTCCAATTTAGCTTGACACTGATGGATATCCGAAAATTAAATCCCCGCGCACACAAATAAACACTTCTCGTTTTCTTGAAACAAATACTTGACTGTAGATTGATAGAGCACAGCAAATTATACAGGTGCTTTCTCGTCCTCTTCTTGTGCTTTCTGATAGTCAGGCTATTTATTGTCCAATGTGTGAGTACACTGTCATTATTTTTTCCCAGTCTTAAATGAGTGTAATCCCCCTTGAAGTGAGAGAAAAATAAAATAGCCTAACATAAAATTGAGTAATAAACTCAAAATTGAAGTTAAATTGTCCCGACTTCTGCCCCAGTTGCGGCACCAGCCTGTATTCCACTGAGTTCCATCTGAGACTGGCTGCATGCACGCCGTACGCACCAATTTATCTTCATACAGACACCCAACGCCGCGCTCATCAGACTCCGGAGCAACCCATCATAGTGACACACACAAGGCCACTGACAATATCCATCGCCACTGGCGTAAAAACACTAAAAAGCCTACATTGGTCAATCACATCAAGAGGCTAAACAAATATGTATTTGTTCAGTTTTACGCAAATAAGATAAATGGGAATTTCGATTCATGACATTAAATTGCATCATATCGTTAAATACGTTGTAATATACATGACATATCCCAGGGTTAGTATTTGCATTGGTCTAGTAATGTGCAAGATTTAATTTAGCTTTGCCAGATGTGAGCCTTAGCGGACCCAGTTTTGCAAAAGTACATATATTGTATTGAGACCTTTTAATTGAACAGGTGTTCTTGGATATTGCACACTTTAATTAACCTCTTAAAGTCCCAGTGCAGTCAAAAACGTGATTTTCCTGTGTTATATATATACACACACACACATGTATATTTCCACACTATGAGGTTGGAATAATACTGTGAAATTGGGAAAATGATCATGCCCTTTTAGTGTAAGCTATTTGAAAATATTTTAGTCTGTTTTGATGGGATGGAGTTTTGGCCTGCCTGGTGACATAGTTCATAGACCAATAAGAAAGAGTTTCAAACTTCTGCCAATAACAGCTCGTTTTCAGACCACTCCCAGGTAGTCCTAGCAACATTCTTGCTTGAGAAATTGCTCTTTGCCAAGAAGCTATTGTTAACCATTTTATTTGAAAAAAATCACAGTAATTTACTTAATTGTAGAGATAAAAACAGCTGCATTGGACCTTTAATTCCTTGTGAACTTCAATAGAGCTGGACTTGGACTACAATGCAGTGAACTGTGCTGGTTTACAGTCAAAAGTGATGCAGCATTGCCACCATGTGGATTGATTCAGAATAAGTTCCAAACTTGACACTGGAAGTCTATGTAACAAAAATCCTTAAAAATAAAGTAAGTTCCCCATATATTTAGCCTACATATTATTTATTTGAATAGTTTCAGGAGTGATTGCTAAACTTATGCTTCAGGCAATAAGGTCAGATGCATTGGAAAGAGGTCAGCCATACAAATTGATCAAAAAGATTTATTCTGTGGTGAAAACATTCCAGCTACACACCCCCTCCCATTATTTGCACAAATCGCAACATTTTCTTATACTTAACGCACACGTGGGGAAGAAAAATTAACAATGTATGACATGACAAGCATGAAATGATTGATTTGTTGTGGCAGTTCAGGTAAAAGGAATGCTTTTTTAAAAAAGTCTCATGAGATATACTTTTCGCCAGGTCCTTTGAACTCCTTGCATTAAGACAGAAAACTGCTAAGATTTGTCAGGAAAGAAAATCGTATAAAGTTTTAAAAGGCAAACTAGAGATGTCAAGTTCCTCTGAGTTTTGGATAGAGTGAATGTCCGGGGCGCTCTCAGTTTGAAACGATTGTTCGAGCTGCTTTCCGAAAGGCATCAGCGGCTATAGTAGTTTATCGCTTTAGCGGACTCAATTTCCCAGAGGACTCAGCATTCCTCTTTGATGTAGATTTGATCGTCTGTGTCGGATTCTATGTGCTCCAGCCTGTCAGTTTGTCCACTCATAATCTCATCTGGGGTTTTCATGAACCTGAACCACACATACACACAGTGGTTAATCATTATTTAACTCAAACTGGACAAGTACTTTTTTTAAGTTTTTTTTTTCCTTCTTAAAAACAAATAATCATTTGAACTCAACTCTACCATACCTGAATAAGAGTCTCTGTCCTGGCTCTTTCCTGATAATGTTCAGTTTGTAGTAGTGTCTCAGTGCTCGTGACATCTTCTCGTACGTCATATTGGTCCTGTTCTGTTAAAGCCAATGGAACAAGATAGAAAGTTAACATAGAACTTTAAGAAAACCGGCACTGTGGGAAAATGCCTTTTCTAATCAAACACTGGCGGGGTAGTTGGTTACCTTGTGGTTCCCCCACAGGCGAGCCAGGCCATTGGGGTCCATGATGCGGAAGACTTTGGTCTCTGTGTCCTCCCAGCGGATGTAGTTCTCGTACCGGCTGTCTGAGAGGAGCTGGTAGACATAGTCCCACAGCAGCCTGCAGTCTGGGAACACAAACACGTCAGAGGAGTGACATTTCAGACCAATAGGCATGTTACCTGTTAACTTCAACCAACTAAGGAGGAAGTGTGGCTAAAAAAAAGTTGAAGCCGTAAACACCTCTAAGATGAACCATTAGTAGTTAGGAGCGTTAGTTACCTGCTATCCGTCCAATGGGCATTGCCTGCTCCTCTGGTGGCGAGACGGGCACGATGACGTGGTGGTTCCTAAATAGTGCCTCCTCCTGCTGATGCAGAGCGTGCTGCTGCTGCTGGTGGTGCTGGTGGGCCAGTGCCAGCTGGATGTGGCCCTTCCCCTCACGCCCGTTTTCATGGGGGGCCTGAAGGCCCCCACGGCCGTGCCTGAAGTCTCCAGCGGCACATCCTCGCCCTGGGCTGAGCAGCAGAGGGTGCATGATGGCGCTGGGCATGAGCTGGATGACACGAGGGGGGGCAGCGTCCTGGCACCCGGGGCTGCCTGGGCAGGGGGCCTCGCGGGGCGTGGCGCAGCGGCCGTTCGGGGCGGCCGGGGACACCGACAGAGTGTACAAGTCCTCGGGCAGGTGGTGGTTGCTGTCGGGCAACTGGGAGGACGTCTGGAGGTGGTCCTCGGCACCAGGACGTGGGTGGTTGGGGTCCAGGGGGGAGAGACGGGGAGCGGGGTGGTTTGGCGAGCGCGAGCGATGTCGGAGCTCGATGGTGGGAGGGTGCGCGCGTAGGGGCTCTGTACCACGTGGTGTCCGCCGTACCGTTTCTGCAATGAAGGACATTATGTTTCAAAGATACCTACATAATGTCCAGTAGATGGCACTACACCCATTTACACACGTCATCATGTCTCACTATGTATGCGGGCGGTAGATAAGTGATTGTTTTGGGCTACAACCTGTACAGTACTTACAGTATTTACCTTTGAATAGCTAGTATGCATTGCCTCTAAGCAATAAATAAATATCTTTGCTTCTGCATACCAAAACTAGCATACCAAAACAACAAGGAAGTTATGAGCTTCTTAAATCATCTAACCCAGTGTTACTCACTATTTTTTTGTAAGTGGGCCACTTTGGGTTGAGACAATCATTTAGAGGGCCGCAAAGATCTTTCATTCGTTGTATTTTTTCTTCCAATATTATCAATTGAGAGCAAAGTCAGAGCAATAGAACACATGCAATTGATTTGATGTGCAGCACATCACAAATATATACATACATAAAATAGGCTACATGACATGTGTAAGACCCATATTAAGGGTTACCTCAGTAGTTGGATGAGCGAACATAACCCTTTCTGCTCCTTGACTGAATTCATTCTAAATGTATAGTCTGCTATTGCTATCCTTGTGAGGCAATCCAGGTGTGCATTGGTCAGTCTGTTTCTCCGTTTTTTGTTTCACAATGTTCATAGTTGAAAATGTTGTTTCACAAAAACGGACAAAAGAAATGACACTTTTTGCACACACCGCTTCAGAAGTGGATACTCTGTCTGACAAGGCTCCAGAAATGGGTAACAGCTGATCTTCGTTCACCTTGCAATGTGTCGTTTGCCTGCAGCTCTACTATCTCACTATTCCAGCACAGTCAGGACAGAGGGCTGTGATGACTGGGGTCAGACACTGGCACATGAAAGGGCTTCTCAATGAAGTTGAAAAACTCCTTGTACTCCATGATATCCTTGAATCTTGATTCAAACTTAAACTCTTCCAACACACGCACAAACGCATCATAGCTAAAATGTTGCAGTATGTCTGGGTTAGGATGTGGCGACTGCTCTGAGTTTTGGGAAATTAACAAACTGTCTGTCAGGTATGAACAGTGTGGTGATTTTATTTTGAAATGCTGTGACAGGCACATTTTGCCAGGAGTTTTAGGTTTCCCTTGGAGCTGGAGATTCACCATGTTCAGGTGGCAGGTGATGTCAATTAAAAAAGCCAGCTTTAATATCCACTGTGGATCATCCAGCTCTGGCTCCCCTCTCCCCTTGCTTGCAACAACTTCATGGATTTGAGGGAGGAGGGAGAGAAATCTTTCCAAAACTCTGCCACGAGACAGCCATCTTACATCATTGTGAAATATCAAGTCGGAGTATTCTGTCCGGTATTCCTCCAGCAACTCGCGGAATTGCCGGTGATCCGGTGCCCTCTCAATAATAAAACGTTCACCACGCGCACGACTTGCTACATGACATTCTGTACGTCACAGTTTAGCCACACGTGCTTCCAGACGAATGATACGTTTTATTGTAACACATTCGGTTATATACTCTCTCTTTCTCGTCAGGCCTAGGAGTCCATTCTCCTTCCCTCGCATGTTTGGGGCGCGGTCAGTTATTATAAGCAACAACAAAAAAAAAATGTAACAAGGGCTTTCAGAAAAAGTTCCTCTGAATGACTCTTGTAGAGGGAAGCGGACCCAAACACATACATTGGGCAATGACACTTACATCAGTGCTTTAGTTAAGCGCAGTACTAAAACACTGCGCCACGGATGTCAGTAATCAGTTGCTTAACGATGTCCTCACCGATGTCTTCTATGAGTCTTGTTATGGTCGACTGAGAGTTGCAGTCCCGTAATTTGCTTTAAATAGCTTCCTTGTTTGTGAAATCAGCATACAATATTTCGGCTGAGGCCAAAAAACATGGACAATATCTGCATCAGGGAAGGCCTACTTGTTTTCTCGCGAGTATCCAATCAATCTCATATGTTGCCTCTGAATGCCTCTCAATTGACTGCCTTCTGGAAAGTAAGACAAAGCGAGCTAGTCCCAATATGCAGTACAAAAAAAACCCTTGTGTCCATTTCTCTTGGAACTTCGTGTTCTTTAAATCGACCGTAGCTACTTGGGCCACGTTAGCTAGATGCATTTCCCCGCCACCATTTTCCCGCGGGCCGCGCAATGAGTACCACTGATCTAACCCATTCCCTTCCCCTATACAACAGGAACTGTAGATAATAAACTCCTAGACCAAAGGTTGTTTGAATATAGAAGCATTTCCTTGTGGAGCAGGTTTCACTGTCTATTCCAGGTAAAGGAGTCCAAAGTGTAGCAGGAAGAAGGTGAAGTCACTCTCCTAGTAAACAAGGACTTAAACACCTCTCTAGAGTAGGCCATTGAACCACGTTACTTTTGTCACCGAGCTAAAGTTGGTTTTATATTCACACATTCGGACGTTCAACAGTAAAAAAACTAAGTTGTAAAAATCTATAACTAATTCACCGTTTGTCACAGAAACATCAAACTAGGTATTATTTATTCTATAAATGTCTAGCATACATGTTTTGAGTAAGAATTCCTGTTTTGATTTGATAGACAGCATGTAGTCCCTCTAGAGGTTGTGTGGTCATAGTTCTAATGAGTCTGTTATACCCCATTAAGAGGCCTTGCAGAAAATTCATTAAAGTCTCAAAATTATCAGTTTTTCTGGTTATACTATTTATATATGTATGTGTTTGAGTAAAATTAACATTTTTATTTGATTCTATAAACTACTGACATTTCTCCCAAATACAAATATTGTCAGAGCATTTATTAGCAGAAAATGACAACTGGTCAAAATAACAAAAAAGATGCAGTGTTGTCAGACCTCAGATAATGCAAGGAAAATAAGTTCATATACATTTTTAAACAACACAATACTAATGTTTTAACTTAGGAAGAGTTCAGAAATCAATATTTGGTGGAATAACCCTGATTTTCAAATCACAGCTTTCATGCATCTTGGCATGCTCTCCACCAGACTTTATGCCACTCCTGGCGCCAAAATTCAAGCAGCTCTGCTTTGTTTGATGGCTTGTGACCATCCATCTTTCTCTTGATCACATCCCAGAGGTTTTCAATGGGGTTCAGGTCTGGAGATTGGTTGGGCCATGACAGGGTCTTGATCTGGTTGTCCTCCATCCACACCTTAATTTACCTGGCTATGTGGCATGGAGCATTGTCCTGCTGGAAAAACCAATCCTCAGAGTTGGGGAACATTGTCAGAGCAGAAGGAAGCAAGTTTTCTTCCAGGACATCCTTGTACGTGGCTTGATTCATGCGTCCTTCACAAAGACAAATCTACCCAATTCCAGCCTTGCTGAAGCACCCCCAGATCATCACCGATCCTCCACCAAATTTCACAGTGGGTGCGAGACACTGTGGCTTGTAGGTCTCCGTCTAACCATTAGACGACCAGGTGTTGGGAAAAACTGAAAATTGGACTCATCAGAGAAGATTACCTTACCCCAGTCCTTTACGGTCCAATCCTTTTGCGAACCTCAGCCGGGCTCTTCTTTGCTTCTTATTGATGAAGGGCTTTTTTCTAGCTTTGCACGACTTCAGCCCTGCCCCTAGGAGCCTGTTTCGAATTCTCCTCACCGTGCACTTCACCCCAGCTGTCGTTTTGTAGGTCACTTGATGTCATCCTACGGTTGTTAAGTGACATTCGAATGAGTTGGCGGTCATCCCGGTCAGTGGAGAGTCGTTTTCGCCCTCTGCCGGTCTGTAGCTTTGTTGTCCCCAATGTCTTCTGCTTGACCTTGTTCTTATGAAACGCCGTCGTTTACATTTTAAGGGTGGAAGCAACCTGACGCTCACTGTATCCCTCTGCCAGTAAAGCCAGAATTGAACCCTTCTTTCCTTTACTCAAAACTTTCCTTTTCAACTCTTTTGGCATGGTCAATAGTTATTTTTTTATTCTAATTACTTTTGAGGTACTACTAGAACTGTTTTTGCCATCCAGCTGGTCCTATTGCAAGAGGATAGTGACGACCACAGCAGTGGGTTTTATTATTTTCCTCGTTAAATAAGATTTGGTTCAGGTGATCACCTAATCAGTACCTCAAGATGAGGAGGATGGAAGTGGAAGCACCCTTAGTCTCCTGGGTCACGGACTACCTGACCGGTAGGCCACAATTTGTGCGACTACAGAGCTGTGTGTCAGAACGGGCAGTTAGCAACACAGGGGCCCCCCAGGGTACGGTCCTGTCCCCCTTCCTGTTCACCCTCTACACCTCAGACTTCAGATATAACTCTGAAACATGCCACCTACAGAAGTTCTCGGATGACTCTGCTATTGTAGGGTGCATCAGGGGTGGGCAGGAGGAGGAGTACAGGAGCACAATCAGTGACTTTGTGTTGTGGTGTGAGCAGAACCACCTTCAGCTCAACATCAGCAAAACTAAGGAGATGGTGGTGGACTTCAGGAGAACCAAGGCACAACTGACTGCAGTCCCTATAAAGGGGATGGATGTGGAAATGGTTGAGTCATACAAGTTCTTGGGGGTCCATATGGACAACAGACTGGAATGGGCTGGTAACACCGGGGCCCTGTACAAAAAGGGCCAGAGCCGACTCTACTTTCTGAGGAGGCTCAGGTCCTTCAACGTGTGCAGTAAACTACCGCATACCTTCTACCAGTCTGTGGTGGCCAGTGCCATCTTTTTTGCAGTGGTGTGCTGGGGAGCAAACATCAAAGCCGGTGATGCTTCTCGGGTAAATAAGCTGATCAGGAAGGCTAGCTCTGTCCTGGGGATGAGCCTTGACACTCTAGAGGAGGTGGCGGAGAGACGGATCCTGGCCAAACTGCTGGCCATCATGGACAACGTCACCCACCCTCTTCACGCTATGGTTATGACGCAGAGGAGCTCTTTCAGTCACAGACTGATCCCACCACGGTGTGCCAGAGAGCGCCACAGGAGGTCCTTCCTGCCGGCGGCTATGAGACTATATAATGCCTCACCGGGGTGCCGTGCCGTCGGCAACATAGATCTGGAACTGTTGGGGTGCTAGGACCTAGTTTAACAATTATGCATCCATCCGTGAGTAACTCTGTTCCGTCAGCACTCATCCACTCAGGACCTACTTATTCATACAGGTCTGTATATACATACCCATGTACAGTTGTTATATTATATCACATGCAATATTGTAAGTAATTATTGGACCTAGGCATTCACTCAGGAATGCATATTAGTATCCTGCCAGTTGCACCTTTTCTCATTGCTTTTAGTATATCAATTGTGCATTAAGTGCAGTTGTCTGTTATTAAACCCTGCGAACTAAGGACTGTATTTTAAGGGAATTACTATTATTACCCCAATGATATCATACACACATTTAGCTATTAAAGTATCTCTTCCTGTCATTTACCTGTACAGTTTGTGTAAACATGCAAGTATTCACTTATCTGTAAATATAACGGTATACCTAACTGTACAGCTAATTTAACCATGCAAAATTTTCACTTACCTGTTCATTTACCCATTCTGTCTATTAAGTAAACTATTATTACCCTCGCTCATATCATACGCATTAGCTACTGAAGTATTTCTCTGCCATCAACCTGTATAGTATAGTTAACCATCCAACATCCAACAATGTATAGTGTACATATTCAGCCAACCACTCATACTACGCAATGTCCTTTTATATTATTATTTTTTTTTTTTTTTTTTTTTTTTTTTTTTGCACTCCAGATATCCTGTATTTCTATACTTTTTCATACTGCCGCTCTATGTATCATGTACCGTGTATCTGTCTTTTGTGTACTTTCGTTGTGGCATTTTGCACCTGCCCTGTGTTTTTGTTGTAGCTGCTTGATAATGAAATTTCCCCCCCGGGGGATCAATAAAGTACCTATCTATCTATCTATCTATCTATCTATCTATCATTCAGTAGAATGAGGTGTACCTGTGTTGGAATTCAACAGACACTAGAATGGAATGGCTGCCATACATGTAGAGATGCTGATTTAAGAAACATTTGCAGTGGTCTCTTCATTTTTCCCCCAGAGCTGTACATACAGTATATTAGCATGGGTATTAAAATATCCCAGAGGGTGGATAACACAAAAAAACTCTTAATATAAGAGAACTATTTGCAAACCTTTTAAAACGTCCAGAAAGACCGTGGTCTTAGCAGGGTATTTATTCTTTAAAATACATATTTTATGTGAATGGTGTGGATGAAAGAATTGTGTTTTAATGTCCTAGTTTCATATTTTTTTTTCCTTTACTGAGCCTATGAGGACCAGATTGATCATTATACCCATTGATCAAACGTATTACAGACAGACACTGCTCAAAAAGGAGTTATTTATGATATCTACACTCAGTTGCCACTTAATAAGGTTCACCACCCTATTCACAAAAATAAATTGCTCCTACATACAACAAGTCCCGTGGTCTTGGCTTTGCTAGACACTAAAGCATGCAGAGAAGTATTGTGACAGAGATTCAGGTATTCTGTTACTGTTTGAACTTTAGAATGTGCAAAATGACAGCAGTCTGTGATAGTGCATTTTTATAAGATAATTGGCTCACACTGTTTAGCACTAAAATACAATTCCAAGGTTGCAATTGGTGAGCGATTAATCTTGAAAAAGCTTGACATTTTCTTCTTTTTTTTTTACGAGCCAAAAAACGCCTTGCTCTGGAGGACCCTTTGCTGCAGGGTGTGGGAAGGGGGCAAAGCACAGACAGTGAGAGAACAACGTAGTATGCAACTGTGAGGGACAGATTTTGATTTTGAAGCACAACCTTTTAGAACTATGGGTTCCAGAAAAAGGTCTTTAAATTATTCAACAATGCATAAAAATGTGGTCCTCTTTTTTCCCCCCAGTCTTCAATACGAAGCGAGACTGCTCAATGTGTGCTTTGCATCATCCAAAGAAAAATGATGATCATCTGACCAACTGGGTTTGTCTTTGTGTAATATAACAGTAGGCTATGAAAACTCACGTAGTTTCATCCTTCAAGACATTTTAAAGTTTGTCTTGATTTTTTTTTTAAATCAGGGTTATCCTTGTATTTTTGCTCGAATGATCCATTATCGCTCTTATTATTCTACTATGAGAGACACTAGATACATACTATGACAGCAATTCACGGTAATAGGTACACACGTTGTATCTGGCACACGGGACGATTAAACTGATTTGGATTTCAAAGACTGACATTATTGTAATGTTCTATATTACAACATTGATGTGTGATACCTTTTTTTTTTTTATCAACGCATACGTTTACTATATGATGTATTTTGCCTGAATACAGGGTTGTGGTCAAATGCATGTAATTTAACAGAATTTGGGTATTCCAGAACTGTAATTTACATGTAAATAAAAATAACACGGTTTTATGTTTTTAATACTGCAGATAGAATACTGTGTGACAGAGATGGTACCGTTCAGCTAGTCTGGGGATGACAAAGAAGGACTTTAACAAAGCCAAAATAGAAAATGATTGGAAAGCTGTTAAATTAGAGACTAAATAAATAATAAATAAATGACTGGTGTGCCTTGTAACTATTTTAAAATGTGGAACTGTTGCACTAAAAATGCAAACATTGATTTGGCATACAATTTAAGATTGTAAACACTGTACATCTTTATGTAAACATTGTCTAACTTCATATAGAAAAAATGGCACTTGAAATTAACATTTCTTTAAATTTATTGCAAATAAACGCATATTTTTTTCTGAGACAATCACTGAATTAGTTATTGATTTCCTCATCTTTAAATGTAATATTTGAGATTTTATGGAATTTCTACTCAAAGCAAAGGTGTTTTTGTGACAAACTTTGAATTAGTTATTGATTTATACAGCTTTAAATGGCATTTTAAGGATGTTATGTATTTCTATCAAGTCAAAACTGGCATTTTCCCTCAAAAAAAGGTTGTAAAAGTATGCTAGACATTTATAGAATAAATCATACCTAGTTTGATGTTTCTGTGACAAACTGAATTCATTATTGATTTAAATAGCATTATAGATTATGTATTCCTATCAAATCAAAACTGGAATCTTTCCTCAAAACAAAGGTTGTAAAAGTATGCTAGACATTTATAGAATAAATCATACCTAGTTTGATGTTTCTGTGACAAACTGAATTCATTATTGATTTAAATAGCATTATAGATTATGTATTCCTATCAAATCAAAACTGGAATCTTTCCTCAAAACAAAGGTTGTAAACATATGCTAGACATTTATAGAATAAATCATATCTAGTTTGATGATTCTGACAAACGGTGAATTAGTTATTGATTTTAAAATAATTTGGCGAATGTCTGTTTAATATAAAACCAACTTTACCTCAGTACTTTTGTCAGATTCACTAATGCATGCTCTCGCAATTGTATTGCTACATGACCAACTGATTTACGCTGATCACGTGTAATTAAATACTTGAATTGAAGCCACTGTCTAAGATTGTTGAGTAATTCCTGTGTAACAGAAGTCAGATCAGTTGGGTCCTTCAGGGGAAATAACTCACAGCAAATTCCCCCTAGGCAAGAAAAGAATTGTGAAATACTTCTGGCAGACAAGTTTGATGAATAACAAAATAATATTGTCAGGAAAGTGACGCAATGGTGATACGTACAATATGCCTCTCCATGGTGGGCCTGAAATGTTGTTGATTTTCCCCCATAGTCTAATAAATTGATTTAATATTGGTCTGAGAAGTGCTTTCAAAATTGGACTGGCTCTCTAAGATCACGTTATAATATTCAACATCCTAAGGTTGTTGAACTCAACGCCACCACATTCCATTCAACGCTTTCCTGTAATAATCTCTCTCTATTCTTTATTCGGTTTGTGTGATCTCAGGAACATGGTCAAGCTGGTGTTCAGTAGGAAGAGTGAAACGTAATGTACAACCTGAACTTGTCTGAACACACATTTTCATTTGCCGTTACAAAGCCTTTTGCTACAGTGTGCCATATTGAACATCACTGACCTTCCAGTTTGAGATGCTGGAGAGCTCCTTCTGGCAGAGAGTGGAACGAGTTGCCGGGGAAGTAGGTGGAGGGGTAGGAGACGTGCGGCTTCCTCTGCTTCAGGATGTGCTGCAGCAGCTCGTACAGGACGTCACCTGCAGGATACACAGGTCAGTGGTTAGAGGTCAGACGTTACCGTATGAGCCCCTCCAATGTCGCACCCCATAGAGATGGCAACAGCTGTCAATTAGTGTCATTAAAAGGACCAGGCTCCGACAATAGATCTTTACTGGAGTCTAAAAACATGTCTGGACCAAACAGATGGTAAATGATGTCAATAGATCAGGACAAGAGTCATAGTGTTGCTAATGACTCAGCCTGCCAAGAGACAGTTCAAGACTTGATATTATTGTGGCCTAGCAGCTTCCATACCTCGTCTGTTCTCCTACAGAGTAGCTTACTTGAGGTGGTCATGGACGTGACAGAATCCTAACGGCAAGTCTAGTCATAAACCAACCATGTAACTCACTTTGCGGCACCTTCCAGATTCCTGTGTTAAGGCTAAATTGATTGTGTCAAACGATATATGAAAAGCCTGTAGTATCTTGTACAACAGAGATGGCAATAACATAACACGGTCTACGCTCAACGTGTAGAAATTGCATTACTAGGCCACCCTGAAAGATTTAACTTGTTACCTGTATATGAAGGGCTCAGAGGCATTTCTCTCAAAGAGAATCAATAGAATGGAGGGACTTTTTCTCTTTAATTTGAGTGGCTTCCCGTAAAGAGCATCAAGGAAATGATTCTCATAAAGGAAGTGAAGACGCCGCAGGCACACACACACACACACACACAAGGAAGTGAAGACGCCACAGGCACACACACAACCCTTTCAGTTCTCACTTTCTGGCTCTGCTGTTTAACACGAAGAGGAAGGGGAAATTCCTGGTGTTAACAGGTGACGGTTGAGGTTAGTTTGCACTTCCTGATTGGCCGTTTACCCAACCAGTCTCCTACTTCCTCCCCCCAACAACAAAGACAGACAGCAACTCCCCTAAGGCAGCTGCTGATTCGCCTGATACTGTTCTTCCTCTTGCTTTCTTCCAGCTGAGCAGATCTATCGACATATTTTACAGATGTAGCCTAAAGGCCTATCAAAGACATTCAGTGTGCGCTCTAGACACGTAACCATTATCTTAGGTCACTGTGCCATTTCTCCAAAATCATTCCCCCTTCAATATCAATTCTTGTTAAACATGAGCATGTTGTTAGAAAAATGTGATATGACATAGCAACCATTTGAATTAATAAGGGCCGCGGGAGGAGGGCGTACCCGAGTGGGGAGAGCGGTAGCGGAAATCCTCCTTGGTGAGGAGGAGCAGGGCCTTGCCGTTCATCTGGAAGCTGCCACTGGTGTTGGGCCGCAGGGCAAACTCCCTCTCGGCCCAGCGCAGCCACTGGCCAACGTCCTCCCTGCTCCAGAACACCGGCTGCAGGCCTGGAGAGGGGGGGATAGCAGGGAGGAGGGAGAGGGGAAAGAGAGAGGAGGGTGTTGGGGAGGAGGTAGAGTAAAGGAAGGAGACAGAGGTGGCAGTGATAGAGGAAATGAGGGAAGGAGATCAAAAGCAAAAGGGGGATTGATTAGAGGATTAGTGGAGAGGGGGGAAGACAAAGGTGAAGGGTATGATGGGAGATAAGCAGGAGGGCAGGAATGGAGGAGGTGGAGAACAAGAAAGAACTTAAGTCAGACGTACTCGCGTACAGTACGTTAATTTCATATTCGCTTCATGTTTGTCAGTATTTGTGAGATAACCTTGGTAGACATGTAGTTTGCGAAGGACATCCTTAGGCCTTCTCTCAGTCAGTCTAAAACAGTGTATAAATGTGTATTATATACTAAATCTAATACAGAAATGGAAAGGACACACTGAGGAATAGCAGAGGAAACCTCTGACATTTTTCACCCTGCAGTCTCTCAAAATATTTATTTCACTGCCGTGGGAACCTACGAGAGCGAAAAATATGCACCGATGGATCGCCCAAACGCATTAGTGACAATAATGTGGTTAAATCAAACCTTGAGGTACATTCCATTCATTCTTTAAGAAAATGGATGTAATAAAATCAATTACTTTTCATTAAACCCCCACATGGACAATACAATAGTATTCAAAGGAAAACAATGGTGTGTGTGTGACAGCGGGCACAGGAGAGCAGTGGATGTCTATAAAGTAAACAGCATGTCATTCATATCAGCTGGAAAACCTTGTAAGGGGTTTAAACGGCATATGAGTCAAGCCATACAGTCTTCCCAGTCTTGCTCACCAGAAAAGTTAGTGTTGTTGTGTGTCAGGAAACGTTTTCTCTGGCATCTGTAGCAGGAGGGTATCTCTCCAGGAACAGGGTTGGAGAGCCCTGATCTAGATGATGTCATTGGGTACTGGGTGGTCTAGATTTACAGTTGAAGTCCGAAGTTGACATACACCTTAGCCAAATACACGTACTCAGTTTTTTACAATTCCTGACATTTAATCCTAGTAGATTCCTAGTCTTAGGTCAGTTAGGATCACCACTTTATTTTAAGAATGTGAAATGTCAGAATAAATTGTTTAACTTGGATCAAACGTTTCATGTAGCCTTCCACAAGCTTCCAACTATAAGTTGGGTGAATTTTGGCCCATTCCTCCTGACAGAACTGGTGTAATTGAGTCAGGTTTGTAGGCATCCTTGCTCGCACACGCTTTTTCAGTTCTGCCCACAAATGTTCTATAAGATTGAGGTCAGGGCTTTGTGATGGCCACTCCAATTCCTTGACGTTGTTGTCCTTAAGCCATTTTGCCACAAATGTAATTGTATGCTTGGGGTCATTGTCCATTTGGAAGACCCATTTGCAACCAAGCTTTAACTTCCTGACTGATGTCTTGAGATGTTGCTTCAATATATCCACATAATTTTCTTTCCTCATGATGCCATCTAATTTGTGAAGTGCACCAGTCCCTCCTGCAGCAAAGCACCCCCACAACAGGATGCTGCCACACCGTGCTTCACGGTTGGGATGGTGTTCGTTGGCTTGTAAGCCTTCCCCTTCTTCCTTCAAACATAACGATGGTCAGCCAAAGAGTTATATTTTTGTTTCATTAGACCAGAGGACATTTCTCCAAAAAGTACGATCTTTGTCTCCATGTGCAGTTGCAAACCGTAGTCTGGATTTTTTAATGGCGTTTTTGGAGCAGTGGCTTCTTCCTTGCTGAGCGGCCTTTCAGGTTATGTCAATATATGACTCATTTTACTGTGGATATAGATTATTTTGTACCTGTTTCCTCCAGCATCTTCACAAGGTCCTTTGCTGTTGTTCTGGGATTGATTTGTACTTTTCGCACCAAAGTACGTTAATCTCTAGGAGACAGAACGCATCTCCTTCCTGAGCGGTATGATGGCTGCGTTGTCCCATGGTGTTTATACTTGCATACTATTGTTTGTACAGATGAACGTTGTACCTTCAGGCGTTTGGAAATTGCTCCCAAGGATGAACCAGACTTGTGGAGGTCTACAATGTTTTTTTCTGAGGTTTTGGCTGATATCTTTTGATTTTTCCATGATGTCAAGCAAAGAGGCACTGCGTTGGAAGGTAGGCCTTGAAATACATCCACAGGTAAACCTCCAATTGACTCAAATTATGTCAATTAGCCCATCAGAAGCTTCTAAAGCGATGACATAATTTTCTAGAATTTTCAGGCACAGTCAACTTAGTGTATGTAATCTTCTGACCCACTGGAATTGTGAAATAGTGAATAAGTGAAATAATCTGTCTGTAAACAATTGTTGGTAGAATTACTTGTGTCATGCACAAAGTAGATGTCCTAACTGACTTGCCAAAACTATAGTTTGTTAACATGAAATCTGTGGAGTGGTTGAAAAATGAGTTGACTTCAACCTAAGTGTATGTAAATTTACGACTTCAACTGTACATACAGTGGGGAGAACAAGTATTTGATACACTGCCGATTTTGCAGGTTTTCCTACTTACAAAGCATGTAGAGGTCTGTAATTTTTATCATAGGTACACTTCAACTGTGATGACATAAGTATTTGATCACCTACCAACCAGTAAGAATTCCGGCTCTCACAGACCTGTTAGTTTTTCTTTAAGAAGCCCTCCTGTTCTCCACTCATTGCCTGTATTAACTTCACCTGTTTGAACTCGTTACCTGTATAAAAGACACCTGTCCACACACTCAATCAAACAGACTCCAACCTCTCCACAATGGCCAAGACCAGAGAGCTGTGTAAGGACATCAGGGATAAAATTGTAGACCTGCACAAGGCTGGGATGGGCTACAGGACAATAGGCAAGCAGCTTGGTGAGAAGGCAACAACTGTTGGCGCAATTATTAGAAAATGGAAGAAGTTCAACATGACGGTCAATCTCCCTCGGTCTGGGGCACCATGCAAGATCTCATCTCGTGGGGCATCAATGATCATGAGGAAGGTGAGGATCAGCCCAGAACTACACGGCAGGACCTGGTCAATGACTTGAAGAGAGCTGGGACCACAGTCTCAAAGAAAACCATTAGTAACACACTACGCCGGCATGGATTAAAATCCTGCAGCGCACGCAAGGTCCCCCTGCTAAAGCCAGCGCATGTCCAGGCCCGTCTGAAGTTTGCCAATGACCATCTGGATGATCCAGAGGAGGAATGGGAGAAGGTCATGTGGTCTGATGAGACAAAAAGAGCTTTTTGGTCTAAACTCCACTCGCCGTGTTTGGAGGAAGAAGAAGGATGAGTACAACCCCAAGAACACCATCCCAACCGTGAAGCATGGAGGTGGAAACATCATTCTTTGGGGATGCTTTTCTGCAAAGGGGACAGGACGACTGCACCGTATTGAGGGGAGGATGGATGGGGCCATGTATCGCGAGATCTTGGCCAACAACCTCCTTCCCTCAGTAAGAGCATTGAAGATGGGTCGTGGCTGGGTCTTCCAGCATGACAACGACCCGAAACACACAGCCAGGTCAACTAAGGAGTGGCTCCGTAAGAAGCATCTCAAGGTCCTGGAGTGGCCTAGCCAGTCTCCAGACCTGAACCCAATAGAACATCTTTGGAGGGAGCTGAAAGTCCGTATTGCCCAGCGACAGCCCCGAAACCTGAAGGATCTGTATGGAGGAGTGGGCCAAAATCCCTGCTGCAGTGTGTGCAAACCTGGTCAAGAACTACAGGAAACGTATGATCTCTGTAATTGCAAACAAAGGTTTCTGTACCAAATATTAAGTTCTGCTTTTCTGATGTATCAAATACTTATGTCATGCAATAAAATGCAAATTAATTACTTAAAAATCATACAATGTGATTTTCTGGATTTTTGTTTTAGATTCCGTCTCTCACAGTTGAAGAGTACCTATGATAAAAATTACAGACTTCTACATGCTTTTTAAGTGGGAAAACCTGCAAAATCGGCAGTGTATCAAATACTTGTTCTCCCCACTGTATCTGTACTAGGATTTACAGTATCGTTGTGCTTCACCTCTCGTTGTGGACTCTCTCTCTCTCTCACACACACACACACACACACACACACACACGAGCAAACCACCAGAGCAGCATCCATCATGCCCACACCAGACAAAGAGAGGCAGTTTCTACGTCTCACTTATCGCCAGGCCTCAAACACTTCCTCTTGGAATGGGACAGTTATCTTTGGCCGGCGGCGCGCGCAATGTCACACGAGTAACCGCAACCCGGAATCGGTTTCAGAACGATTGCTTCCCCGTCGCCCGTCAAACAAAGGATGCTTTATACAAGCAACAATCAATATAAAAAGAAGCCTCTCTTCGATTGCCAGTTTCCCCATCTCCATCTTCCCTTCCATCGTCAGATAGAGAGAAGAGACATTGGCAGGACTTGTTATAAACTTTCCCTTCACAAGTCTATCTAGAATATAGCCTATGGACATTGAATAACTTGATGTGTAGATGTTTCATGGAATGTTTTATGTAGCCTATTCCATCAAAGGGTGCACAGGGTCTACTTACATAGTCTCCACAAACAGTCAAGCCAGAACCAGAAAGTCTGAGAAAAATACTACAAATTGTCACAGGGGCCATGTATCTGGTTATCTAGCTGAGCTGGATTTTCAAAAATCAGGGGCCAATTGGCCCTCAAGGGGTCACATGACAAGTAAAGAGCCCTTGTATGAGTAAAGAGGTGTAAATCATACAACAATAATAAGCCTGACTACCAGGGGGAGTTGGATACCAGTGCTCAAGAATGACACGAAGACTACAGCCCATTGTTTGTAGGAATTTTAGAATGCCAAACGATGTCCCAATGAAATATGTTTTCATATCCTTCTATCTAGATGTATTTTTGTAATACCAGCTATAGATATTAGATTGAACAACCGAACAATGCCATTGACTCCAGTGGTGAGAACATAAACGCCATCAGTAAGTTACCGGTAGCACCGAACAAGAGAACAGATCTAATTACCATATGCTCAGCATCCACCAGCTGTGTCGCCTACGGGTGACCCCTTAATCACGTGACCTTAGTGATGCGTACAGCGTGCAGGGAGGCCCTGGTTGTGAGGTCATTGCCGTGGTATGTTCTCTCCAGGGCTGGAGAGAGTGAGAGAGAGGAGAAAGAGAGCGCAAGAGAGAGAAGGCACACCGCTGCCAAAACTCCTCTGAGATCCGGCCTGCCATACCCAGCCATCTGCACAGGGCCCAGCGGATTAAGGACTGGGGGGGAGGAGGAGGCCCAAACAAACTTGTCCCACAACGTACTTGGGCAGGAAGTGATCCAGCATGGGCTCTGTTTCAGCACAGGAAACTTCCCGCGGTAAGGTTAGGGAGCGACGCTGTGAGGTTTATCAACAGTAATGGAGAGAGCAGAGAGAGAAAATGATAGAGCAGAGGAGTGGGATAGAGAGAGTGATGGGAACCAGAAACAATAATGGAAAAGTGATAGAAAAAAAGGCCAACAGGAAGAGAAACGAATATTAAGAGTCAGCAGACACAAACAGAGGGAGACCGAGAGAGTGCGAGAGCGAGAGGAGCTAAGGCAGACAGAAAAAGAGCGTGAGGAGAGAGAGCACCTCTGATTAGCCCTACATCTTACTTGGTCCCTCACTGGCTCAGAGAAGTTTCCCCTTTCGCCCAATCCTTTTCACATTTCAGTTGTGTAAGAACCTGCAACAGATTTATTGTTTCAGTGTTCATGACCAAATCAATTTCAGCCCCCGCTCTCGTTTCACCATCTGTGTCTTTGTTGGACACCATCTCGGCTTTCTGGTGTGCAGTCTGTTTGTGTATGGGATGAAAAACTCGATCACGACTGGCGGATCCAACCGAAAGGCCCTTGACTAAACCGTGGGCTACTAATCCTGTCTTGATGACACATAATTTTCACTCTGTGGATCTGCAGGCCCCCGCACACACACACGCTGTTGCCGGGGCAACTCGTAAGCGCTTGAGATGAATGAAGGAGAGAAGAGATGAGATCACTGGTATCTTGTTTCGTTGTTACCCTCCACAACCCCCCAACCTCTAACACATCTCTCGGCAAAACCGAATATTCAGGGGAAATGTGTGTCCATTCTGTCGACCTCTAAGGTCAGACCAGTAATGTGTGTGTGTGTGTGTGTGTGTATACAGTTTTACCTGGTATGAATAACAAAATATGTTTTGTGAATGTACTGTAAATGCTATAGAAGTCTGCAAATACTTTTGACAGCGAAGAACTTGTCAAAACATCAAGGATGTTTCCTGAATCAATGCTCTCTCTAGTCATTCACCTCTGCTGCAAATGTTTGCTTTCCCTCTCGAATGAAGAGGCGGATATTGCTCTTTCATTCATGATTGAAAATAGCTTTTCTTTATGCAGGGTAGTAGGGAGAATAGGGGCGGGGGGCTTGTGAGTCACATACATGAGGGTGTGACATCTTACACATTTCCCCTACTCTCACCCTCTCTTCTCTCACTCTCCCCGTTTCTGTCCTTCCCTTTATCACCTCTCCTCCCTTCACTCTCAAAAGGGGGTGTCAGGGCAAAACCCAACTCAATATACAAACGACATACTTCACCGAAATGGGAAACTGTGTTACAAGTCCAGCCGGATTGGACTTCATCCAGTCAAAACAAGCATAAAAACAGATAACCAATCAAAACGCTTGGTTTATGGGCAGTAAGTAGAGCAACCTGTTTGATAGTATGTTGCGCATTGGGGGCAAGCTGGCTCATGTACTGTAGTTTGTTTTCAATAAGTTCCTGCCTTCACTGATTCTATTTATGTAAATAAGTAGTATATATAAGTAGTATGAATAAGTACTACTGTACTAATGCTGTACCTCAATAGCTACACTTGTGAATCTTGAAACAAGAGCCATAGAATACCAACCAAGAACTTAGAATAAATGCAGTGTTTCACGTGAACAGACCCTTACAGGACTGAAGGTCATACAGTTGAAGTCGGAAGTTTACATACACTTACGTTGAAGTCATTAAAACTCATTTTTCAACCACTCCACAGATTTCATGTTAACAAACTATAGTTTTGGCAAGTCGGTTAGGACATCTACTTTGTGCATGACAAGTAATTCTTCCAACAATTGTTTACAGACAGATTATTTCACTATATCACAATTCCATTGGGTCAGAAGTTTACATACACTAAGTTGACTGTGTCTTTAAACAGCATGGAAAATTACAGAAAATGTCATGGCTTTAGAAGCTTCTGATAGGCTAATTGACATCATTTGAGTCAATTGGAGGTGTACCTGTGGATGCATTTCAAGGCCTACCTTCAAACTCAGTGCCTCTTTGCTCGACACCATGGGAAAATCAAAAGAAAAAAAAAAAAAAAAAAAAAAAAAGAAAAAAAAAAAAAAAAAAATCGGCCAAAAAAAAAGTTGTAGACCGACTTCATATGTATTAGGAACATACAGTTGATGTCGGACGTTTACATACACCTTAGCCAAATACATTTAAACTTTTTTTTTTTTACAATTCCTGACATTTAATCCTAGTAAAAATTCCCTGTCTTAGGTCAGTTAGGATCACCACTTTATTTTAGAATAATAGTAGAGAGAATAATTTATTTCAGCTTTTATTTCTTTCATCACATTCCCAGTGGGTCAGAAGTTTACATACACTCAATTAGTATTTGGTAGCATTGCCTTTAAATTGTTTAACTTGGGTCAAACGTTTCAGGTAGCCTTCCACAAGCTTCCCACAATAAGTTGGGTGAATTTTGGCCCATTCCTCCTGACAGAACTGGTGTAATTGAGTCAGGTTTGTAGGCCTCATTGATCGCACATGCTTGTTTATTTCTGCCCATACATTTTCTATAGGATTAAGGTCAGGGCTTTGTGATGGCCTCTCCAATACCTCCTGCAGTAAAGCACACCCACAACATGATGCTGCCACCCCCGTTCTTGACGGTTGGGATGGTGTTCTTTGGCTTGCAAGCCAAAGCGGGCCTTTCAGGTTCTGTCAATATAGGACTCGTTTTACTGTGCATATAGATACTTTTGTACCGGTTTCCTCCAGCGTCTCCTTCCTGAGCGGTATGACGGCTGCGTGGTCCCATGGTGTTTATACTTGCATACTATTGTTTGTACAGATGAACGTGGTACCTTCAGGCGTTTAGAAATTGCTCCCAAGGATGAACCAGACTTGTTGAGGTCTACAATGTTTTTCCCTGTGGTCTTGGCTGATTTCTTTTGATTTTTCCATGATGTTGAGCAAAGAGACACTGAGTGCATACACAGGTACACCTCCAATTGACTCAAATGATGTCAATTAGCCTATCAGAAGCTTGACATCATTTTCTGGAATTTTTCAAGCTGTTTAAAGGCACAGTCAACTTAGTGTATGTAAACTTCTGACCCACTGGAATTGTGATAGTGAATTAACCTGTCTGTAAACAATTGTTGGAAGAATTACTTGGTCATGCACAAAGTAGATGTCCTAACCGACTTGCCAAAACTATAGTTTGTTAACATGAAATCTGTGGAGTGGTTGAAAAATGAATTTCACACTACTTTTGGATTATAATTCGATTTTAATGCTCGTTTGTGTTATCATCGCAAAATCAACAGCATTTAACTTAAACGTCAACCAGTAAAATAGCTCTTTGGTTAGCTTTTGCTACAGACTGTGTCAATGAGCGTTATCATTCTAGCTAACAACTGCGGCATCCAAAATAGTTATTTTGCAAAGATCACAACCAAATATAATCTTAGCCACTGTTCAAGCGATAATCCCCCCCCCAAAAAAATGTGTAAGCGTATGAGGACTATGTTGAATGGGCGCAGGCGGCGATGGCTTTCTTACTGCAGCCAAGAGTCACGCGCACCTGTGTAGTGTCCTGGAAAGAGTATACGCAAACATAACACACCCACATCAAACCACACCCCCAAGACAACTCTGGTTTGGCTTCAGTCATGGTCTCTAGCATTTCTTATTGAGCAATCTTCAAAACAAAGCCAAAGGAACAGCAGTCCTTTAAAGGGAGAATGGGTAGCATTAGCAACATAGCCATGACTTTTAAACATCCATCTGTCTGGTGGGCTCAGTTTGCTCCCTGGCTGATTTGCTCCCACTTCCCCTTCCACGATGGCATGTGGTGTGCGTTTCAAACAGGAGGAGAAGGGGCCTGCTCTCCACTTGGCTGTTGGCATGTGAGAACAGTTTCCCTTTCAGAGGGAGAACAGGGAACGAGGGGGGAAAACAACAACATTTATTCAGGAAGCGCCGTCTGCCCACTCAGGAAATTCCTGAGGACGAGAGCGGCTTCCAGGGGCAGGAAATTTCCCCTCTGAGAGGCACTGGCGTATGCACAGACACACATATGGCTTTACAGACATAAGCACGTGCACACACAGACACTCAAATACCCTTTCTGTATGTACTGTAGATATGCTTGCAAACATCTTTACACATACAGCGAGACTCCAGAAACTAATATACAGGGACACACACAGTCCATTTACTCAGAGTGGCATGCGGACACGCACGCACAGAGAGATTGATTGATACACAAGCACACACAAACATGCCTGTGCACAAAGGCAGTCTCACACACACTCTCAGCCATCCACCCACACACACAGTAGAAACCCAGCTGTGAGAAAACCAAACACAATCTATTGAAAAAGGTTTACAAAGAAAAACAGCAGCAAGCCAAGATTCCAAGAAGCTTCTTTCTCTGTCACCCAGTAAGAGATGTCTCGTGTTCAATAAGCTTTGATGTTTAATGTAAACTGTACTCTGCATACAACTTCCCACACAGACACTCACTCCATATTCTTTGACCTTGTGTTACTTTGCACAGGTGTCTCAATGTTACATCCCCATCAGTACCCACCCGACTTGCGACTTCAGTAAATAGTGTGAATCCCTTATTGCAGTGAGCCTGAATGACACCGCTACGCTTCTTAGTGTCTGCTAGGCGGGTGACCTTGAGGCCGACACGTCGCAAGACAATCAAATAAACACGATTAATGCATGTAATGGAATTGTGGGTTGAAAAGTCATCCACTTAAATCAAGCGCTGACATCTAGAGCAAGCAAACAGTAGAATTTAGTGTTTTACAGCTGTGCTGATTTTCTTTGCATGTTCTATAGTTCAACAATATGAGACAACTAACAGACAGGAAATTGGAGGATTAAAGTGAAAATCCACCAATGTGATGGAGACATGGAACCCTAAATTCACCACTTCAAAAACATTCACACAGGTAGAGACAAACCTCTTCCATTCAGTGTGGGGTGGTTTCTAACACTCCTGGCTAATGGGGATTAAAAAAAAGAGAGTAGCCTTTTTTGCAAGTGAGAAGCAGGCTGAAACTCTCCCCCTGATGTAATCCACTTCCTCCTCAGGAAATGGAGAAGGCGCATTTCTGCCCACACTGCAATTTCCTCTCTCCCTCCCTCTTTCTTTCTGTCTGTCTTTCCCTCCCTCCCCCTGGACAAATTGCCTTTGAATGTGGATGGTTTGTATCTTCCAGTACATGTGGATCCAGCTGTGTGATGTTTGCAGAGGGGAGCAAACGTGTTACAAGTTGTCTGAGGAAGAGAAGGGTACTTGATCATTGTCAGGTAGAGCGATGGCTTTGAGTCAAAGGAGGCTCTAATAAGAGGTTTGGGTAGTGTAGGCCTACAGGTGAAGGGTAGTTTATCTATTTAACAGAGTTAAAGAAAGAGTCAACAATGTAGGGAAATCTAGCCTTATCTAAAGATTCAAATAAAAAGTTGAATCGAAGCTCACAGTCAAGGAGACCACATACACCACGCCTAGCTAAACGGCAGAAAACCTCAGACCAAAACATGTTAAACGTTCTTCCTTTTTCTATGACAATACAAAAGGGGAAGTGGAACTGGGGGATTTCCTCTGTATGGTCCACGTGTATAGACACTACAGGTAGTTTCATTTAGATATTGAGCTTAACACAAAGTGTGTTAATATACTGGTCTAATTGATGAGCACTGTACCATATCTTTGCCAAACACACATCAATACTCTCAAAAGTTCCCACAACAACCCATTGGGCACACACCGTTAGATACAATGTTGTTTCCACGTCATTTCAATGAAATTATGCTGAACCAACGTGGAATAGACGTTTAATTGACGGCTGTGCCCAGTGGAAAGACATATCCAAATTCACTGTAGAAATACAAATATTAATCTCAGTAGTCTTCTAAGCTCCAAAAGTCATACATGTTAAAAGGTGCCTGGTTAAATATTAATCGTTTTTCATACAGAGCAGGCCCAGTGACTCTACAACTCTATAAACACCCAGTCTATATCCTGGCCGTGATCCAACCCCGCCTGTTGTTTTATTGGCTCAGGCAGTGGCCGGTTGAGACCTGCCATCAGCTCCACCAGAAAGCACACGGTTGTCATGTTCCCTCCTCTCCTTGTCTCCCTCCCTCCCTTCCTTCCTTCCTCCCTCCCTTCCCTTCCCTTCCCTTCCCTTCCTTCCTTCCTTCCTTCCTTCCCTTCCTTCCTTCCTTCCTTCCTTCCCTCCCTTCCTTCCTGTTTTGAGGCCCTTGGGGATTTAACTAGTCTTAAGAATAGGTCAAAAACATGGTTTCCGACAATGCTCTCCCAACGACGCCAGATCAGTAAACTCAAATCAAAGTTTATTTGTCACATGCACAGGATACAGCGGGTGTAGATGGTAACAGTGAAATGCTTACTTGCCGCTCTTCCTCAACAGTGCAGAATAATGTAAAGTACCAATGTTAATGAATATACGCATCTGCCCTCTCGATACAAATCACATCCGCTCTTCACCTTTCCTCATATTTACTGTCTTCTCCTTCCTTTCCCTCCTGTATTACTTCACTCGCTCTATTTCTACTCTCCCCTGCCCAACCCATCTCCTACTTGCTTCTTTCCATTATATACTCCTCAGTTATACTGGGCTATTATTCTGTACTGTTCTCTATTCTCTTGTACTGAGCTATGCTGTGTTGTGTGCTGTCCTTCAGTACCCTGAGGTGTTATTGTACTGAACACTGCTGTGCTGCCGTGTACCGAGTTGTGTTTTGCTGTCACTGTCCTGCTGTGTTGCATTCCACTGTGTTCTACTGTGTAGTGTTCCAGTACAGTGACTCTGCTATGGTCCAGTAGAGACGTCTTGTGTTGGTTCCTGACCCTGGGTCTGCTTCAGCACCTCAGGGGGGGGGGGGGGGGGGGGGGGGCACATGAGTAGGTCTGTCTGTCCACATGTGGAGAGTCATGACGTGACATGCAAGTAGCTATATTCAATCATGGCTTTCAAATCTGCCATTTTCTGAGGTCAAAGCTCTCAAAACAAATGTTAATGGCATAAGGAAAATGCAGGCTGCAAAGAGATTTGTTTGTTGATTATGACTGTCATGTATTCTCTGTGTGCGCCTGTGGATGTCATGAGTTGTGTGTGTGTTACGTGTGTGTGTGTGTGTGTGTTATGTGTGTGTGTGTTATGTGTGTGTGTGTGTGTGTGTTTGGCGTGCGTCAGCGTGTGTGTGTGTGACTCACGCAGGTGCACGGGCAGCCTAGCAGGCTCGTCCTCCATTCGGCTGGCTGGCCTGGCTGTGGGAGCATGGACGGGGGAGGAAGTGGAGTTTGGCAGGGGGCTCGCGGAAGAAGGACTGAATGAGCTCCTCTCCTGCTATGAATAGACACACAGAGACACAAAGCATGCCTCAGTTACAAACCTCCCCGAAAACCATCCTTAAACCCAAACAGCCTGTGAATCACCACACCGAAAAACTACAACACCATTTAAAGACATTCTTTATCTATGTGATAGGGTACCTGCACATAGCCGATCTTTTTATTTATAAAATTGTATTTTACTTATTTGAGAAAGACGCTGGTGCGTTTGCATGGTCAATGCAGCCAGTCACTAAACAAGAGGTTGAACTTACTGCTACTTGTGCACATTAACTTATACAAAATGTAACCCCTCAACATGACAACGTATGCATGTGCTGTTGTGTACTATGTTATTGTAACGTCATTCATTTGAGTCTTTCTGCTCTGCATCTTCTAGGGACAGCAACAGTTAAGTGTGTGCATGAGACAATCAGTGCTGCTTAATATAATTTTTATAGGCTCTTAGTTAGCCAACAGCAGCATCTTATAACATGGATTGGTGATTCATTCAACCAGTCAATCTAAAATGGCTAGTTCTTATTAGCCTACTGTACTAGGAACTCACTGTGGGATATGTAGCAATGAGCTTTAATCTCATATTATTATGCAGACCACCCTACTCTTCAATAATACTTCATCTATTTGGTAGCCTATAGCCAACAACACTATATCAAGTGTTTTAGAAGATTTAGCATTTGTACAGACCAGATTCCATATAATTCCCAAATCTCTTTAGGCCTCTTTATAGTCTCCTAGGCTGCATCCCAACAATCCCAAATAGTTTCCTCTCACCTGGAATTTGAGGATTCATCGTTAGACCGTTATGGTAATGTAATAAAATGATAAACATGCATTTTCCCCACTGCAACAGATTTACATATTTAAGGCCAACAAAATGTTAGGTTTACATATACAAAACGTATTGTATAGACAATGTATTATCTGTGTGCATGCTATATAATCGTGACAGATACATTTATATTCCCATGAAGTTGCAACCAATAACATAACTTGTAGGCTAATATGATCCATAAGTATTATAGCATTTCTGGTGGTTTTCAAACAAGCCATATGCCGCGTTCAAAACAACTGGGAACCCGGAAATCTCCGACTTCAGTGCGTCCAAGACAACTGGTAACTCAGAAAAAAACGAACTCCGACTGGAAAAAATCGTTCCGAACGGTCATCCAACTCGGAATTCCAAGTCGGAAACACTGGCATCTTTCTAGCTCCGACTTTCCGACCTGATGATCACTGACGTCATGATTTGACCTCGTTTTTTTCCCCGAGTTTCCAGTTGTCTTGAAAACACCGATAGCCTATGAAGACGACGAAAAACGTTTCTCAGGTGTGCTGCGAAGTCGGTAAACTTGTGCGCAGCATCGATGGACTTACCAGGCGCTGGTGTAGTCCCCCTCAGCAACAGATGATTACCAACACAAACGATGCAGTTGTCAATAACACGACTGCGTCAAGCGCATCACACCCCGCGGTCCTAGAACTTGATTCTGCTTGATAAAATCAACAAATACCTTGGTTGTGATCTGCGATGGGGATTCTGACATGTCTCGCTACATTCAGGAAGTTGTCCTCTTCCCACTTTCCTTTTCCCGTTCTCCTCTTTGAAATAAACCAGAAAAAAACACCCACTCCCGACTCCCTGACTTGGGGAGGGTTACGGTCCACGTAATAAATAGGTTTAAGGTTTGTTATCAATCCATTATATAACCATGTTTATCATAAACGCGTGAAAGTTCTTTGTTTTCTGTTGGTGGTGTGATCTACATTTCGGCGACGCATTGGTTAATTCTCTTCCTGGAAGACTGGACTAAAAGGCGGACATCTCCGTGATGGTGCTCATTGATTTGGATGTGTAAAGGGTGAAATGACGAGAATTCCCAGAATTCAGCCCAGCCCCCTTGTCGCACAAGGTTCGAGTGCAGTTTGGATAAAAAGGCGTTCCTTGCACAGAGTTATCTTATTGGCTTCCCGAGTTTCATAGGCGTTTCTTGTTGAGGAGAAAGGTCTCCAAATGGTTCATTGCTAGATAAACACGCCTACGACATCCAGGGAGCCAATGAGAGATATATATTCAGGGAACACCCCATAGTCTTGCCTGCAGCCGTACTCTCTTCTGCAGCCAATTCTCTCTTAAAGGGAAACCCCATATCGGGATATTGCCGATTGTGTTCACACACGGAGGGCCGGGTGTCTGCGGGTTTTCACTCCATCCTTGTACTTGAGTGACGCATTAAGGTAATCAATTAGTAAGGAACTCCCCTCACCTGGTTGTCTAGGTCTTAATTGAAAGGAGAAAACAAAAACATGCAGACACTCTGCCCTCTGTGGAATGAGATGTCCATTCATAGCATTAACAGTGGGCTCAATAAAAATTGAAATTAGTGGCCCAGGTGCAACTCCCAGGCATCTGGCAGCACACTCACATAGTATGCAGCGTTACACCATTAAAAAGTATGTACAAATGTCAGGATGGAAATTGCGACAAGTTCTAACGATGACATGTTAAACAATTCTGATCGCTGAAAGTGATTTGACAGACATTCATTTCACGTAGGCTTAGTTTTTAGATGGGATGCATCTGACATCTGCTGGGCATAGTTGGTATTTTTACACTAAGACAATAGCCAGAGACGCTGAGACAGCAGATGTTCTGACTTTATACACTGCACTCTTTGAGAGAGGTAGTTAGCCAACCAGACCAAAGACCCCTCAGAGACACCAATACTCCTTAGCCGACCCACAAGAATGGAATGGTCTACCGTATCAAAAGCTTTGGCCAAGTCAATAAAAATAGCAGCACAGCATTGCTTAGAATCAAGGGCAGTGGTGACATCATTGAGGACCTCTAAGGTTGCAGTGGCACATCTATAACCTGAGCGGAAACCAGATTGCATACCAGAGAGAATACTATAGACATCAAGAAAGCCAGTCAGTTTATTATTGACAAGTTTTTCCAACACTTTTGATAAACAGGGCAAAATAGAAATAGGCCTATAACAGTTAGGATAAGCTTCCAAGCAATGGGAA
This sequence comes from Thymallus thymallus, assembly GCA_023634145.1. Lineage (NCBI taxonomy): Eukaryota > Metazoa > Chordata > Actinopteri > Salmoniformes > Salmonidae > Thymallus > Thymallus thymallus. Next base: position 12,016,500 of record CM042420.1, read on the forward strand.
CCTCCCTAGAGAGGAGAGACAGGTTAAAAGGTCAGAGATAGGCTTGGCGATGATAGGGGCAGCAACCTTAAAGAAGAAAGGGTCTAAACCATCTGATCCAGGTGTTTTTTTTTGGGTCAAGTTTTAGGAGCTCCTTTAGTACCTCAGACTCAGTAACTGCCTCTGGGGGAAAACTTTGTAGCGGGGCAGGGGAAAAAGAGGGAGAAGCATCAGGGATAGTTGCATTAGAGGGGGTGGCAGATGAGGAAATGTTGGATGGGCAAGGAGGCATTGCTGATTCAAATAGGAATCCTGTTTTAATGAAGTAGTCATTAAACCACATCATCAACTTTAAGGGACATGGGCAGCTGTGAGGAGGAGGGTTTATTCTCCAGGTCTTTAACCCTTTTCCAGAATTTCTTGGGGTTAGACCCACAGAGAGAGAACTTTTCCTTAAAGTAACAAACGTTGGCCTTACGGATAGCCTGAGTGCACTTATTTCTCAGCTGCCTTGCTATGTGTTTGTCTTAGGTCTCTATTTAGTTAGTGTTGTCTCTCTTGTTGTGATGTGTGTTTGGTTCTATATTTATATTTCATTTATTTATTTTAAATCCCAGCCCCTGTCCACGCAGGAGGTCTTTTGCCTTTTGGTAGGCCTTCATTGTAAATAAGAATTTGTTCTTAACTGACTTGCCTAGTTAAATAAAGGTTAAATAAAAATAAATAAATAAAGACAGTAGACCTACATATTTACATTCCAATTATAAACATTCCAGGCCTATTTATATAAATAGAATATAACACATTGGCTACTGTCAAGACCTTGTCATTTATTTTGTGCAATATGAACGCTTTACTGCATTTGCAGAAGGAAATATTTATTTGTATTTTATTTTTATTTCACCTTTATTTAACCAGGTAGGCCAGTTGAGAACAAGTTCTCATTTACAACTGCGATCTGGCCAAGAAAAAGCAAAGCAGTGCGATAAAAACATCAACAACCCAGAGTTACACATGGGATAAACAAACGTACAGTCAAAGATCATAAAGGATATAATAGGTTTCGGTTTCGATTCACTCACCAGCTCCCTTCTTAACACATCATTTCGTCTTCAGAGCTCCGAACCATATGGAAAGAATATAACGTTGTTTAACGCGTTGAAGAAATGACGGAATCGACCATAACTAAACTTATTTGTGCTAATCATGGATCAATGAACGTCGATGAATTAGATGCGAATTTTAACAGTGACTTGTACGTCTCTGTGCGGGACGTAATTACGAAGCGAGCAAAATTCTGTTTACTTGTTTTTGACGGAGAGCAAAGGGTGATAGCCAAGACTGGAGTTCGACTGTGCAGATCCAAAGATTGCCAAGGATGCCGACATTTACATTTTTGTAAACGATTCCTGCTTGGAGATTGCCCATTCAGTCGGAGAAGGTATGGAATTGGCCTTTTGGAAATTCAATGCTTCCCAACTTTGTTACAGTTTTTACAATAGTTATAATAATTTAAATAAATATACTTTTCTTATTTTTTTGCTCAGAAAACTTGGGGAGCCAAATAAAACCAACCATGGGCCAAATTCTGCCTGCCAGTTGGGGAACCCAGGTTTATGGCATTATTGGTGTATATCGAGAACCACCAAATGTCTATACCCCAACTCAAACTCTCAAACCCCGCCCCAATTTATTTTATTTTTTTTCCCCATAACATTATCAAGCAATTAAGAAGGAATACTGACATCATTTGTAACGACATAGCCTAAGAAGCAAAACTCGGTTTTCCATCAAAATAAGAATTATTTTGAGCTTAAGAATAATATTCTTAAACTCGCAATAACTATTATTTTGATGAAAACCGAATTTTGCTACTTAGGTATTATGTCACAAGAGAAAAGATCATTCACCCATATTAAACATTTTCCATCAATGGATGTCAATTTAACTTGTTTTGACTGCAATGATTAAGCAATAAGGTCAAAGGAGGTGTGGTATATGGACAATATACCACGTCTAAGGGCTGTTATTAGGACACAGCTCTTAGCCATTGTATATTGGCCATATAAGCCTGCAACAAACCCCTGAGGTGCCTTATTGCTATTATAAACTGGTTACCAACGTAATTAGAACAGTAAAAATAAATGTTTTGTCATACCTGTGGTACACAGTCTGTTATAAACTGGGTGGTTCGAGCCCTGAATTCTGGTTGGCTGACAGCTGTGGTATATCAGACCCTATACCACGGGTATTACGAAACATTTATTTGTCCTGCTGTCAGGGCCTGACTGGGCCAGGTCTCTGGCTCCCTCTATTGGGAGTCGTATGGCCACAGTCAGGACCTTACAATAGGATTCTGGGAATCCTTTTTTGAGTTTGGTTAATTCCCAATTAAAGGCAGCTGTCTTGAGTTGTCTCTAATTGGGGGTTCTATTTATGTTTACATTGCGTCCACCTGTGTGTGGATCATTGTCTGTGCTAGACACCAGCTCACGGTGATATCTTTGTGTCCTGCGTTTCTTGTTTTCGTTATTATTAAATGAACATATCTGCACGTACCTCTCGCTCTGCGCCTCGTTCCCTAACCATGCATCGTGACACCTCCTCTAGTTACGTTGGTAACAAGTTTATAATAGCAATAAGGCACCTTTGGGGCTTGTGGTATATGACCAATATACCATGGCTAAGGGCTGTGTCCAGGCACTCCGCGATGCGTCGTGCATAAGAACACCCCTTAGCCGTGATAAATTGGCCAAATTTCACATCCCTTCGGGCCTGATTGCTTAAATATACTACAGCTTTCAACCAATCAGCATTCAGGGCTCGAACCACCCATTTTATAATTGTAAATAAATTCAGTTTGTGCATGTGCATAACTATAGATTAATCCGACAGGAGAGTTTGAGGGATGAAAGTGGGAAGGAGGATCTCTAAATCTCTGTGCAAGAAACACTTGGACGAACATTAAAAAACTAATGTTAGGCTATTTTCTGGCAATTGTGCTGTTATTATGTGCCAAATGCTAAGACTACAAACTGTTATAAATGGCCTACTTGCTAGCTTGACTTATTTCAATAGGAATAGGCTACTGACTAAAATCATGATTTAAAATTGCAATTCAAAGTTGCCAGGGTTTGCTGAAGTAGCTGCAGGTAGCCCATAGCCACTGATAGGACAACATCTAATCTCCGGGAAAAGTCCACAATGAAACTGACGTTGAACTGTGACCATGATCACAATTGATAACTTCCAATTTAATTAACTAAACATGGCAATTAATAATAGCATAATAACACAAGGCTACAACAACCAACGGAAGTTATAGGCTATTTATTAAATATTTTTGCCAGCTCCAGGTAGGCTACATAAGTGGTACAAATTGATTCACAATGACTCAAGTGATGTTGTCATTTCAACGTATTTATTGTATCAAAAGGTAGGCTACAGTAGCCTACTATGGCAAATAAATTAATAGCCTACTTCATGGTCAACATATTCAAATCTATCATTCTCCACATTTAATGTCACTTTCATTGTGGACTTTTCCCTATAACAGGAAGGGAATTCCATTTCAAATTTCCACTCGCGCAGCAATCGAGACCCAAGAACTGCGCATGCGTAAAACCCTTTGCTTGATTTGGTTTTCCATAAGAAAAGTTAGACCACCTCTGAGCGGATTTATCTAGTGCGCTCTAGTGTGCCTAAAGTCGTTTTCCAGTGCTTTGTCGCCGTCATATTAGTTCTAGCACGTTAATATGTTTTATGGAAAAAGGTTTGGAAATAGGTGTCCCCATAATGATCAATCTAAATAGCCTACCTACAACTGGTAAAAAGGCGTGCTGCTCTATCTCCATGACTCAGCTGCTCTGTCAACACACACAAGCACCCCTTCCCACCACTCACTCAGTAACAGCTTGCTCACTGCCTGATAGTCAGCAGCAGGCCCTGTGCAGGAGCTTGCAGGGATTTGTAGTCTTGTATGATGTCTACTTTGATGCTAATTAGCATTTTAGAATATGAGAATAAATAGAGCCGAATATATTGATAAAAGTCACCTCCGAGAGAGATTTACATGGTTATCAAAATGTTACCCCAGGGTAAGCCAACAAAAGAAAATATTTTAAGTGTTGCTAAAATTCCTGTGCCTGGTGATCCGGCTGAGAAATTAAAGCCTGGCCATCCGGAGGAGGCATGAAAGCCAGACGAGCCGGTGGAGGCAGAGGAGCCTGGTGATCCGGCTGAGGTGCCTGGTGATCCGGCTGAGGTATGAGAGCCTGTAGCGGCTCCCAGACCCGACGTCATTTACACTTCCCTTAGGTGAGGTGTTATTCTGTAACGTGTGCGCTGAAACTTGGGAAGCAAGTTCAGGGAGTGAATAATTTAATAAATAAAATGAACATGAACAAAACAAGAAACACAAAACAACGCACAGACATGAAACCGAGTCAATAACACCTGAAGAAAGAACCAAGGGGAGTGACAAATATAGGGAAGGTAATCAAGGAGATGTTGGAGTCCAGGTGAGTGACATGAGGCGCTGGTGCGCGTGACGATGGTGACAGGTGTGTGCAATAATCCGCAGCCTAGTGACCTAGAGGCTGTAGAGGGAGCACACGTGACAGCTATAGTTCGAGAATAAACTCGCAGTTGTATTTCAATATTAAAGTAGGGGATTTGGTTATTAATTGCTTGCTTTCCTGGCTCCTGTTGCTGTGTGTGCCACTGTTGAAATGCCTTAGTAGATGACTGGTGAAACTATACTTTAGAATTGGCTTTAGTGACTTGGAAATCCTTGCTCTTTAAGCACATAGTAACCTAATTATTATCATTATTAGAACCTGGAAGGACCACAGATTGGGTCTTTTCAGAAGGAGGAACCACACAGACTTGGATGAGGTACAGTTGAAGTCGGAAGTTTACATACACTTAGGTTGAAGTCATTAAAACTCATTTTTCAACCACTCCACAGATTTCATGTTAACAAACTATAGTTTTGGCAAGTCGGTTAGGACATCTACTTTGTGCATGACACAAGTAAGAAATCAGCCAAGACCTCAGATGGTTTTTTGTAGACCTCCACAAGTCTAGTTCATCCTTGGGAGCAATTTCCAAATTCCTGAAGGTACCACGTTCATCTGTACAAATAATAGTACGCAAGTATAAACACCATGGGACCACACAGCCGTCATACCACTCAGGAAGGAGACGCGTTCTGTCTACAAGAGATGAATGTACTTTGGTGCGAAAAGTGCAAATAAATCCCAGAACAACAGCAAAGGACCTTGTGAAGATGCTGGAGGAAACAGTATCTAGATCCACAGTAAATGAGTCCTATATCAACATAACGTGAAAGGCCGCTCAGCAAGGAAGAAGCCACTGCTCCAAAACCGCCAAAAAAAAAGCCAGACTACGGTTTGCAACTGCACATGGGGACAAAGATCGTACTTTTTGGAGAAATGTCCTCTGGTCTGATGAAACAAAAATAGAACTGTTTGGCCACAATGACCATCGTTATGTTTGGAGGAAAAAGGGGGAGGCTTGCAAGCCGAAGAACACCATCCCAACCTTGAAGCACGGGGGTGGCAGCATCATGTTGTGGGGGTGTTTTGCTGCAGGAGGGACTGGTGCACTTCACAAAATAGATGGCCTCATGAGGAAGGACATTTATGTGGATATATTGAAGCAACATCTCAAGACATCAGTCAGGAAGTTAAAGCTTAGTCGCAAATGGGTTTCCCGAATGGACAATGACCCCAAGCATACTTCCAAAGTTGTGGCAAAATGGCTTAAGGACAACAAAGTCAAGGTATTGGAGTGGCCATCACAAAGCCCTGACCTCAATTCTATAGAAAATGTGTGGGTAGAACTGAAAAGGCGTGTGCGAGCAAGGAGGCCTACAAACCTGACTCAGTTACACCAGTTCTGTCAGGAGGAATGGGACAAAATTCACCCAACTTATTGTGGGAAGCTTGTGGAAGGCTACCTGAAACGTTTGACCCAAGTTAAACATTTTTAAGCCAATGCTACTAAATACTAATTGAATGTATTGAACTTCTGACCCACTTGGAATGTGATGAAAGAAATAAAAGCTGAAATAAATAATTCTCTTTACTATTATTCTGACATTTCACATTCTTAAAATAAAGTGGTGATCCTAACTGACCTATGACAGGGAATTTTTACTAGGATTAAATGTCAGGAATTGTGAACAACTGAGTTTAAAAGTATTTGCCTGAGGTGTATGTAAACAATGTATGTATGATTACATAAGAAGACATTCATAGTTGATTATACAATGGGTGGGTCTGAATGCTGATTGGTTAAAACCGCATTCCAGCCAGTGTCTATTCCACATGTTACCACAGCCTAAATCTATGAACTTAAAATGCCTATTTACTCTGTTCCATCTGACTGTGCAATCCAGTCTCATCAACCCAGCCAGTGAATTTATAAACTTGATCTCCACTATAAAAATAATCTAGACATCTCACATTTCTTTTAAACTAATATTTCGTTTTCAACAGCGGAGATGTGTTTAAACCTTGCTGTTTGTCTCCCCAACTGTCCCATAGTAATGAATGTGTTGGGACAAGACAGACAGGCAGGCAGCGTGAAAAATCATGAATCAGTCGAAATCATGAATCAGCTGGCATACGTTTTATGGATATATACAAATAAATGTCAATTGAAGAAAGTTTTTCGAAAACGAAGTGCAGCCAGTTTGCAGTCTTTCCAGCTTCAGTTTTAAGTGATTGTGTTAGCTGTGTTGTTGGCTAGCTCCTCTGAACAACAGTGTCCTGACAAGTGAGCACATTTTCTATGCCAGGCGAAATTGAGCCTCATTAGCTGATTGTTGTGGATGTATCCAAATAAATGTCACTAGAAAACAGCTTAAACAAATTAAAATACAGCTACTTTGTTGTTATTCTGGCTGCGCGGTTTGACATGACTGTAAGTTAGCCGTTGTTGGCTAGCTAGCAAGGGATAAGAATGTTGCCAGCCAGTATGGCAATGGAACATTTAGAATGAACAACTGGGTCACGTCCATAGATATAGAACAAAAAGACTGAACAACTGGGTCGCGTCTCTGGCAACCGAACCAATAAAACAAACGAGCACCCGGCTTGGGTAGCAACCTATATCTTGTGAAAGGATGAAATAGTATGAATAAATTCATCAAAATAATGTTTTTAATAAAAATATGTCAATCGTTAATTGAATATGTTCATAACCCGTTGTATAAAAGTGATAATGCCCTAGAAGCCAGTGTTTGGAGCATATGCTGGCATGGTTTGCCGGCTGTCGACTTCGTCTCGGACCTAACATCACCCGTGCTAAAAGATATTCCAAACACCGGCGTCTCGGGCAGTATCACTAAAATAAATAAATATATTAGTTTGTAAGATTAACTTAAGGCTATTTACTGTATGGCAAAAGGGATATTGAATTGTCAATGCAACCAAATATCAACATTTGAAGGAGATGTATATTTTGTGACACTGACTTTAAATTCTAGTTAGTCTACAAATATAAGTTAAAGAAATCCTATTCTTTAACTTACAGTTTTGTTTGAGATGGAGACTTGAATCTGTCACGACGGGGTATGTAAGCAGACCAAGGCGCAGCGCAGTAGTAGTTTGACATCGTAGTTTATTTAAATAAGTTAACTAAATGCAGAACTAACCAAGAACAAGACAAGTACTTACAAGTACAGACACTAACACTCCTTCACATCGACTGACAGCAGCTGCCTCTAATTGGGGACTCAACACAAAACACCACAGAACTAGACATACTAGATCTGTCAGGAACTGACCATGGCTAAATAGAGGAGCCAAAGGCTTCACAATTACATGGGGGGAGGGAAAATATTGTCAGTGGCGGTTCTGGCCCCGGTGAAGTGGACAGCTCCCTCCCTGGAGCTGGTCTGACGACCGGTCCTGGAATGGGCACTGGTGTGACGAACGGCTCCGGCCATGGAGCGGGGCAGACGACCGGGCCCGGACTGGGCACTGGTGTGGCGAACGGCTCCGGCCATGGAAGTGGGGCAGACGACCGGGCCCGGACTGGGCACCGGTGTGGCAGGCGACTCCGGCCAAGGAGCGGGTGGTCGGGTGCGGGGAGCTGGCACTGGGCGTACCGGACTGGAGAGGCGCACTGGAGGCCTGGTGCGTGGAGCCGGCACTGGTTGCACCGGACTGGTGACACGTACTTCAGGGAGAGTGCGGGGAGCAGGCACAGGTCGTACCAGACTGGAGAGACGCACTTGAGGTCTGGTGCGGGAAGAAGACACAGGACGTACCAGATTGAAGAGGGGAGCTGGATATCCGGCGCGGGAGGTTGGCACACTACGACCCGGAATGAGGATGCTCACTCCGGGCACCATTAACACCAGCTCTGCATCGTTGTACCTGTCCTCTTCCCCATGCTGCCGGCATTGCTCCAGCACTTCCATTAACCTCTCCTTAAGATGGTCCTCTTGATCCACTGACTTCGACCCCCAGTCATACTCCTCCTCATCACCCAAACTAGTCCCCCATCGATCCTCCTCACCTTCGCGACACCACATGGAGAGTGGTACTGGCACATCCTCCTCTCGGCCAGACCACCCCCATAGCCCCATTTCTCTTGGGGTTGCCTTCGTGCAGCTCGACTTTGTGAGCCCCGATGACGACGCCGTCCTCCTCGCTCCTCTATTAGCTCCTTCTCCCAAGTAGAGCGCTGCTTGGTCTCTGTATGGTGGTTCATTCTGTCACAACGGAGTGTGTAAGCAGACCAAGGCGCAGCGCAGTAGTAGTTTGACATCTTAGTTTATTTAAATACGTTATCTAAATGCAGAACTAACCAAGAACAAGACAAGTACTTACAAGTACAGACACTAACACTCCTTCACATCTACTGACATATAAGACAATGAACCACACCAAGGTGTGGGACATGACAACTTATGTAGGATCCCCAATCAAAGACAACGCATAGCAGCTGCCTCTAATTGGGGACCCAACACAAAACACCACAGAACTAGACATACTAGATCTGTCAGGCTCTGACCATGGCTAAATAGAGGAGCCAAAGGCTATGGCCAGAGCCTGACATATCCAACATATTAAAGAAGAATTTTTAAGCCTTGAGACAATTGAGACATGGATTGTGTATGTATGCCATTCAGAGGGTGAATGGGCAAGACAAAAGATTTGAGTGCCTTTGAACGGGGCATGGTAGTGTGTCAAGAACTGTAATGCTGCTGGGATTTTCACGCTCAACAGTTTCCAGTGTGTATCAAGAATGGTCCACCGCCTCCCGAGTGGCGCTGCAGTCTAAGGCACTGCATCACAGTGCTTGAGGCATCACTACAGACCCGGGTTCGATCCCAGGCTGTGTCACAACCGGCCATGACCGGGTGTCCCATAGGGCGGCGCACAATTGGCCCAGTGTTGTCCGGGTTAGGGGAGGGTTTGGCCGGGAACTCTAGCGACTCCTTGTGCTGGGCCAGGCACCTGCAGGCTGACTTTGGTTGTCAGTTTAACAGTGTTTCCTCCAACACATTGGTGCGGTTGGCTTCTGGGTTAAGTGGGCGGGTGTTAAGGAATATCGATTGAATATCATAAAACTGGGGAGAAAAAGAGGGTAAAGAAAAAAAGAATGGTCCACCACCCAAAGGACATCCAGCCAACTTGATACAACTGTGGGAAGCATTGTTAATGTGGGCCTGGATCACTGTGGAATGCTTTTGACACCTTGTAGAGTCCATGACCTGGCGAATTGAGGCTGTTCTGAGGGCAAAAGGGGGTGCAAGTCAATATTTGGAAGGTGTTCCTAATGTTTTGTACACTCAGTGTATTTTCCACGTAGATTTCACATCACAATAGGTTGACAAAATATAATGTTGATTCAACCAGTTTGTGCCCAGTGTGATGGAAGGTTGTATCAAGAAAATGTTTACTTTTGACTACAGAGGAGGATGTCGCTTCAACCATGACCTGACCTTGGGGGACAACGGCAGAATCCTGAAAGAACACGGACTGGAGGAACTGAACAGATCTGAGCTGAGCACTCTGCTGCTTCAGAATGATGGCTTCCTCTTACCACCAGTACGTCACACTGCAGTAGGCCCCCATGCTAAAATAGGCTCTGTCTGGTTAAGGCGTTGTGTTTAGTGATCATGATCTAAATTAAGTTAATGTTCCTCCAATCTTGTGCCGTAATGTGCAGAAATATACATGGAATATCCCAGAATACTGTGTGTGTGTGTACTCATACATGTATGTGTGTGCATGCATGCTTGTGTGTTTGTGTGTATATTTTTCTCATATAAACATTTCCCTTCTGCTAGGTGTGCCACAACTACAACAACGGTGTTGGAATGTTTGGCAAATGCGAGGAGGGCGAGACGTGCAAGAGGCTCCACATCTGTGAGATGTATCTCAGGGGTAGCTGCAACTGTCCCAGGTGTCATGATTTCTACGAACCCCACCCATTAAAAGTCCTGCAGGACAGAGGGGTGCCCAACGAGCTCATTGCCTCTCTGAAGTCTGTGTACATGAACATTGAGTGGTTGCAAAAGCAAGACCGTGCCAAGCAAGACAATCAGCAACATCAAAGATCTAAAGCTAATGTAACCGCTAACACAAGTAACAAGTCTAACAGAGGCCCGCAGAGTAGTCACGGTAAGGGCTACACTGTTATTAGCATGTTAACTCATAAGCCATTAAATGATATTGTGTTATACTGTAACATAGTTTTACTAAAGTGTAAAGATAGTAACGTGAGTTAGTATAATTTATGACAACATAGCATTTAGTGGAACCTAATGCAACTTCCTATTATCTTAGAAGAAATAGTGTGTGATTATAGATGCATTCTCATAACTGCAGCCCACCTCCCGCATGACCAGGGCCCACTTTGGGTCCCGACCCACGCTTCCTGCCCCAATTGCGGCTCTCTGGTGTATTATATTGAATGCTTTTATAAATGTCTGTACAGACAGGAGTAGGCTAATTATATAATTTGGGGAAAATGTATTTCAATTTATCAGAGGCTGCTGCAGCAACTCCAGCACCCCTATTTCCCGCTCCTATGCTCGCCAGAATCAGGGCGCTCCACCTCCAAGAGACTGATCATGATGCTGCTACTCCTGCTCCTGCTGCCGCTGCCACCGCTGCCCTTAACACAAGCCAGAGGTCCAACAGACCTAGTCAAGGTAATGGCAATGCTGCACTTAGAATGGTGGTCATGCAGTCATAGCCAATCACTGATGTCTGGAATAAACACCTAGGTTAATTGTGGATTTCAGGATTAAAATAACCTATAATTTAGCAGGAACTATTTCATGTGCTCAGTTACAGTGTATTTACATGGTTATTAACTGGTATTAAGATCTGATGAATGATGAACATTAAGAACAAGTTCCCAGACACAAGCTATCAAAATGTATAGCTGCTGTTTCTATTGGCATGGTCAATTAAATGTTTGGTTTCTCTTTTTCAGATAAAACTGAAATATGTATGTACTTCATCAAGGGCAGTTGCATACACGGTGGTAAGACAGCATTTTGCAAAGCATAATTTTATGAATAGTCAATGCTTACAGCTTAATAAACATAAGACTTCATCACCTAACTTTACTCATATTTCAGATAAGTGCTTTAAAGTCCACTCTACCATGCCCTACCAATGGGAGGTGAGGGAGGGACTAAACTGGACAGCTCTACAAGACAACGAAGTGATTGAGAAGGACTATTGCGACCCAGCAAAAACATACAGGTATGCTTTACGTTTAAGAAGAATGAACTTGAATGGACAGCAACACGTAGGGCACTTGGTCGATGGTGGGCAAATGTTGCTAGTTGCTAATATAATGACTTAATGCCATATACAGTGGGGAGAACAAGTATTTGATACACTGCAGATTTTGCAGGTTTTCCCACTTACAAAGCATGTAGAAGTCTGTAATTTCTATCATAGGTACTCTTCAACTGTGAGTGACGGAATCTAAAACAAAAATGCAGAAAATCACATTGTATGATTTTTAAGTAATTAATTTGCATTTTATTGCATGACATAAGTATTTGATACATCAGAAAAGCAGAACTTAATATTTGGTACAGAAACCTTTGTTTGCAATTACAGAGATCATACGTTTCCTGTAGTTCTTGACCAGGTTTGCACACACTGCAGCAGGGATTTTGGCCCACTCCTCCATCCAGATCCTTCAGGTTTCGGGGCTGTCGCTGGGCAATACAGACTTTCAGCTCCCTCCAAAGATTTTCTATTGGGTTCAGGTCTGGAGACTGGCTAGGCCACTCCAGGACCTTGAGATGCTTCTTACGGAGCCCCTCCTTAGTTGCCCTGGCTGTGTGTTTCGGGTCGTTGTCATGCTGGAAGACCCAGCCACGACCCATCTTCAATGCTCTTACTGAGGGAAGGAGGTTGTTGGCCAAGATCTCGCGATACATGGCCCCATCCATCCTCCCCTCAATACGGTGCAGTTGTCCTGTCCCCTTTGCAGAAAAGCATCCCCAAAGAATTATGTTTCCACCTCCATGCTTCACGGTTGGGATGGTGTTCTTGGGGTTGTACTCATCCTTCTTCTTCCTCCAAACACGGCGAGTGGAGTTTAGACCAAAAAGCTCTACTTTTGTCTCATCAGACCACATGGCCTTCTCCCATTCCTCCTCTGGATCATCCAGATGGTCATTGGCAAACTTCAGACGGGCCTGGACATGCGCTGGCTTGAGCAGGGGGACCTTGCGTGCGCTGCAGGATTTTAATCCATGATGGCGTAGTGTGTTACTAATGGTTTTCTTTGAGACTGTGGTCCCAGCTCTCTTCAGTTCATTGACCAGGTCCTGCCGTGTAGTTCTGGGCTGATCCCTCACCTTCCTCATGATCATTGATGCCCCAGACCGAGGGAGATTGACCGTCATCTTGAACTTTTTCCATTTTCTAATAATTGCGCCAACAGTTGTTGCCTTCTCACCAAGCTGCTTGCCTATTGTCCTGTAGCCCATCCCAGCCTTGTGCAGGTCTACAATTTTATCCCTGATGTCCTTACACAGCTCTCTGGTCTTGGCCATTGTGGAGAGGTTGGAGTCTGTTTGATTGAGTGTGTGGACAGGTGTCTTTTATACAGGTAACGAGTTCAAACAGGTGCAGTTAATACAGGTAATGAGTGGAGAACAGGAGGGCTTCTTAAAGAAAAACTAACAGGTCTGTGAGAGACGGAATTCTTACTGGTTGGTAGGTGATCAAATACTTATGTCATGCAATAAAATGCAAATTAATTATTTAAAAATCATACAATGTGATTTTCTGGATTTTTTTCCGTCTCTCACAGTTGAAGTGTACCTATGATAAAAATTACAGACCTCTACATGCTTTGTATGTAGGAAAACCTGCAAAATCGGCAGTGTATCAAATACTTGTTCTCCCCACTGTACGCTTCTAGTTAGTGTGAAATACAGCTTATCCTATTGTGATTGCTGATGGTTCGCTGTTCTTTATTATCTTCTGTCTAGTCGGGAAGTCCAGCCTGTGTGTTTCAATACGATGACCTGCGGTCTGAACAAAGTCCGTCGTCTCTCCACCATCTCCTCTGTGATCCAGCCTACCTTCATCCTCACCACGGAGTGGGCCTGGTTCTGGGAGGACGAGTTTGGAAACTGGATCAATTACGCATCAGCAGTGAGTGACGACGAACAGTGTTGAATAGTGATTGAATAGGACAGAGTTCAGTCCCTCTTTTAATCAAAATTATGCAAGTAATGCATAACCCCATGTTTTCTGTCTTGCCCTACAGAGCGGTGGGCACAGGGCAGCCACCATCACCAGTGAAGACCTGGAGAACAGGTTCCAGGAAGACAACAAGGCTGTGATGGAGTTCACAACGGGGTCGCAGACCTATGAACTCAGTTTCCCTGGTGAGCACAGATGATGGGATATCCAAGATAAACCAACTGTAGCCTTAAAACCATATACACCAGACATAGTATATTACGAAATTATATGCAGTGATTCTTACAGCTACTACTGTATATCTAGTGACACATTTAGATAGTTCTGGATGGAGTCACTACAGTAAAACAATGACATCTGCATGTGAAGTGAACTGTGTTGTTACGACAGCTCTGCTTCTTTTCAGACATGATTCAAACAAACAAGCAGTACAGCACCAAGAAGGTTGTGAGAAGACGGCCTGTGTTTGTCTCTTCAACTGATGCACAAACTATCAAAACCAGGTAAGATAAAGCTGTGAATGTTTTTTGTATGGATCAATTTGCTCTTGAAATTTCTCTACTGTGGCAGGTAGAATAGCGGTTAAGAGTGTTGGGCCAGTAACTGAAAGGTTGCTGGTTTGAATCCCTGAGCTGACTAGGTGAAAAAACTGTCAATGTGCCCCTGAGCAAGGCACTTAACCCTAGTTGCTCTGAATAAGAGTGTCTGGTGAAATGAGTGGCTGACTGTGTTGTAACGTTGGCTTTGATTAATTTGGTGACATGCTATTTTATCAAATCGATTAACTAACATTTAATTGATTACTTTATTGAATTCAATCTTGCAACAATTAACCCATTAATAACCTGGGGCACCACAGAATAATTGGTTTATATAGAGCGGCTATCTCCCGAATCCACTCTTAAATATCTGATGATATTTAATATCAATAGCAGTCAATGTATTAATCGTTACCTCTTATAAGTCTCTTTCTGATGCACGAACCCTAGCAAACAGGTTGAATCAGCATTGCACAAATTGTCTTAATTTATTTACTAACTAGCTAAATAAACACACACAGAATTACATATATATACAGTGGGGAGAACAAGTATTTGATACACTGCCGATTTTGCAGGTTTTCGTACTTACAAAGCATGCAGAGGTCTGTAATTTGTATCATAGGTACACTTCAACTGTGAGAGACTGAAAAAAATCCAGAAAATCACATTGTATGATTTTTAAATAATTAATTTGCATTTTATTGCATGACATAAGTATTTGATCACCTACCAACCAGTAAGAATTCCGGCTCTCACAGACCTGTTAGTTTTTCTTTAAGAAGCCCTCCTGTTCTCCACTCATTACCTGTATTAACTGCAACTGTTTGAACTCGTTACCTGTATAAAAGACACCTGTCCACACACTCAATCAAACAGACTCCAACCTCTCCACAATGTCCAAGACCAGAGAGCTGTGTAAGGACATCATGGATACAATTGTAGACCTGCACAAGGCTGGGATGGGCTACAGGACAATAGGCAAGCAGCTTGGTGAGAAGGCAACAACTGTTGGCGCAATTATTAGAAAATGGAAGAAGTTCAAGATGACGGTCAATCTCCCTCGGTCTGGGGCACCATGCAAGATCTCACCTCGTGGGGCATCAATGATCATGAGGAAGGTGAGGGATCAGCCCAGAACTACACGGCAGGACCTGGTCAATGACCTGAAGAGAGCTGGGACCACAGTCTCAAAGAAAACCATTAGTAACACACTACGCCGTCATGGATTCAAATCCTGCAGCGCACGCAAGGTCCCCCTGCTCAAGCCAGCGCATGTCCAGGCCCGTCTGAAGTTTGCCAATGACCATCTGGATGATCCAGAGGAGGAATGGGTGAAGGTCATGTGGTCTGATGAGACAAAAGTAGAGATTTTTGGTCTAAACTCCACTCGCCGTGTTTGGAGGAAGAAGAAGGATGATTACAACCCCAAGAACACCATCCCAACCGTGAAGCATGGAGGTGGAAACATCATTCTCTGGGGATGCTTTTCTGCAAAGGGGACAGGACGACTGCACCGTATTGAGGGGAGGATGGATGGGGCCATGTATCGCGAGATCTTGGCAAACAACCTCCTTCCCTCAGTAAGAGCATTGAAGGTTTCTGTACCAAATATTAAGTTCTGCTTTTCTGATGTATCAAATACTTATGTCATGCAATAAAATGCAAATTAATTACTTAAAAATCATACAATGTCATTTTCTGCATTTTTTTTTAGATTCCGTCACTCACAGTTGAAGAGTACCTATGATAAAAATTACAGACGTCTACATGCTTTGTAAGTGGGAAAACCTGCAAAATCGGCAGTGTATCAAATACTTGTTCTCCCCACTGTATATACACAATAGATTATACATCGATTACTCAGTCACATCATGACCCAATATGACGGCTGGTTACACAAAGGAAGGGGGAGGGGGATGAAATGAAAGAGGGGGAATGCTCTTTGACAAAGGAATGATTTTCTCTATGGGGAGATCTGCTCACATCAATATCAGTACATATGCACTTTAACAACCGCCCATTCGGAAAGAGTTAATGTAATTATACATTAGACTTCCGTCAACGGGCTTTTGTACGGGGGAGAAAAGGGCATGTTTCATAGTTCTCAACCAATGTCGGTTGACTTGCGTGTAGCCACTGACTGGGCCTAAGTTTTACTATACAACAATTATCTCATTTAGGAGGTTAAAATCACATTTAATCTTCTCACAAATAGTTTCATTTTGAATCATATAAATTGGGCTACATTTACATGTTCATCTGAGAACTAGAATGTGTAGACGTTCAAAGATACAATGATGTTGTATTATCATGCAGTAACAATATCCCAAAACTACCACTGATCTGACATCACATTCTTTAAGTACCAATTTACACTTTCAATTGGTTGGATTACAGAAATTATGTTCCGTTCTTCAACCTTTTGGATGTTACCATACTGTAGTCTTTCTCTGTGGTAACAGAGGCTTTCTCCAAACTCCATTTTGGTAGAGTGGGTCACTGAAGTCGAAAATCATAACAACAATGGCTGCTCTTGAAGAGGTTGGTGTTGATGCTGCTATAGCAGCAGTTATATAAGAACTGGAGGGAATAACTTAATTGAAAGAACAGCAAATAACTGCATTGAAGGCTTTTCTTGGGGGAGAAGATGTTTTCGCTGTTCTACCGACTGGATTCGGCAAGAGCTTGATTTACCAGCTAGCTCCGCTAGTAGGCAAAAATTCACCCAAGGCTGAAAAACATCCAAGGAACGTTGGCTGAGCTGGAACACCAGTGCGAGGCCATAACAAATTAATTGAAATTAACCTTTGCTGAGCCTCTTCTGACTGAAGTGATACTTAGAAATCCATTTCCCCTAAATACCACTACAATCTGTACTTAGGACGAAACTGATAAATAACAACTGAAAGCGCGAACCATGGCAAGGTGACTGGGAATATGGAAGAATATAAACAGTGTAGTTATTCACTCTGCAAGGCAATCAAACAAGCTAAATGTCAGTATAGAGACAAGGTGGAGTCGCAATTCAACGGCTCAGACACGAGACGTATGTGGGCGTCAGGTAGCCGAGTGGTTAGAGCGTTGGGCCATTAACCGAAAAGTTGCTGTATCAAATCCCAGAGCTGACAAGGTAAAAATCTGTCATTCTGCCCCTGAACAAGGCAGTTTAACCCACAGTTCCCTGGTAGGCTGTCATTGTAAATAAGAATTTGTTCTTAATAAAACAAACTGTGGCAGAGACTATAGACAATCATGGATTATAAAAGTTTAAAACAACCACGTTGCCGAGGCCGACGTCTTCCTTCCAGACAGGCTAAACACATTCTTTGCACGCTTTGAGGATAACACAGTGCCACCGACGCGGCCCGCTACCAAGGACTGTGGACTCTCCTTCTCTGTGGCCGACGTGAGCAAGGCTACCGGCCCAGACAGCATCCCTAGCCGTGTCCTCTAGAGCATGCGCAGACCAGCTGGCTGGTGTGTTTACAAGCATATTCAATCTATCCATATCCCTGTCTGCTGTCCCCACATGCTTCAAGATGGCCACAATTGTTCCTGTACCCAAGAAGGCAAAGGTAACTGAACTTAATGACTATCGCCCCGTAGCACTCACCTCTGACATCATGAAGTGCTTTGAGAGACTAGTCATACATTTCCAAATATATTTCCAAAGGTGCTATTGACATGAAATTTTCACCAGATGTTGGTAACAACCCAAGTAATCCATACATACAAAGAAACCTAAACAAATAAGTTCAGACATGAAGTTATGTGTAATAATGTGAAATGACACAGGGAAAAAGTATTGAACACACTTACTGATATTTATTTAATACTTTGTACAAAAGCCTTTGTTGGTAATGACAGCTTCAAGATGCCTCCTGTATGGAGAAACTAGTCGCATGCATTGCTCTGGTGTGATTTTGGCCCATTCTTCCACACAAACAGTCTTCAACTCTTGAAGGTTCCGTGGACCTCTTCTATGAATCTTGATCTTCAGTTCTTTCCATAGATTTTCAATGGGATTTAAGTCACTGTTGGTATGGTGTTTTTAGGTTGATGTGCAGTGCCATTTCTCCTCCAAACATGGTGTGTATTATGACATCCAAACAGTTCAATTTTGCTCTCATCTGACCACACTATATTCTCACAGTATTTCACTGGCTTTTCCAAATGTTGTGCAGTAAACTTTAAATGAGCTTCAACATGCTTTTTTTTCAGCAATGGAGTCTTGCGTGGTGAGCGTGCATACAGGCCATGGCGGTGGAGTACATTACTTACTATTTTCTTTGAGACAACAGTACCTGCTAATTGCAGGTCTTTTTGAAGCCCTCCACAAGTGGTCCTTGGCTCTTGGACAACTCTTCTGATTATTATTTTCACTCCTCTGTCAGAAATCTTGCGAGGAGCACCTGGTCGAGGCGAATTTATGGTGAAATGATTGTCTTTCCACTTCCGTATTATGGCCCCAACAGTGCTCACTGGAACATTCAGAAGCTTAGAAATGCGCCTATAACCAATGCCATCATTATGTTTTGCAACAATTACAGTGGGGAGAACAAGTATTTGATACACTGCCGATTTTGCAGGTTTTCCCACTTACAAAGCATGTAGAAGTTTGTAATTGTTATCATAGGTACTCTTCAACTGTGAGTGACGGAATATAAAACGAAAATCCAGAAAATCACATTGTATGATTTTTAAGTAATTAATTTGCATTTTATTGCATGACATAAGTATTTGATATATCAGAAAAGCAGAACTTAATATTTGGTACAGAAACCTTTGTTTGCAATTACAGAAATCATACGTTTCCTGTAGTTCTTGACCAGGTTTTCACACACTGCAGCAGGGATTTTGGCCCACTCCTCCATACAGATCCTTCAGGTTTCGGGGCTGTCGCTGGGCAATACGGACTTTCAGCTCTCTCTAAAGATTTTCTATTGGGTTCAGGTTTGGAGACTGGCTAGGCCACTCCAGGACCTTGAGATGCTTCTTACGGAGCCACTCCTTAGTTGCCCTGGCTGTGTTTTTCGGGTCGTTGTCATGCTGGAAGACCCAGCCACGACCCATCTTCAATGCTCTTACTGAGGGAAGGAGGTTGTTGGCCAAGATCTTGCGATACATGGCCCCATCCATCCTCCCCTCAATACGGTGCAGTCGTCCTGTCCCCTTTGCAGAAAAGCATCCCCAAAGAATGATGTTTCCACCTCCATGCTTCACGGTTGGGATGGTGTTCTTGGGGTTGTACTCATCCTTCTTCTTCCTCCAAACACGGCGAGTGGAGTTTAGACCAAAAAGCTCTATTTTTGTCTCATCAGACCACATGACCTTCTCCCATTCCTCCTCTGGATCATCCAGATGGTCATTGGCAAACTTCAGACGGGCCTGGACATGCGCTGGCTTGAGCAGGGGGACCTTGCGTGCGCTGCAGGATTTGAATCCATGACGGCGTAGTGTGTTACTAATGGTTTTCTTTGAGACTGTGGTCCCAGCTCTCTTCAAGTCATTGACCAGGTCCTGCCGTGTAGTTCTGGGCTGATCCCTCACCTTCCTCATGATCATTGATGCCCCACGAGGTGAGATCTTGCATGGTGCCCCAGACCGAGGGAGATTGACTGTCATCTTGAACTTCTTCCATTTTCTAATAATTGCGCCAACAGTTGTTGCCTTCTCACCAAGCTGCTTGCCTATTGTCCTGTAGCCCATCCCAGCCTTGTGCAGGTCTACAATTTTATCCCTGATGTCCTTACACAGCTCTCTGGTCTTGGCCATTGTGGAGAGGTTGGAGTCTGTTTGATTGAGTGTGTGGACAGGTGTCTTTTATACAGGTAACGAGTTCAAACAGGTGCAGTTAATACAGGTAATGAGTGGAGAACAGGAGGGCTTCTTAAAGAAAAACTAACAGGTCTGTGAGAGCCGGAATTCTTACTGGTTGGTAGGTGATCAAATACTTATGTCATGCAATAAAATGCAAATTAATTATTTAAAAATCATACAATGTGATTTTCTGGATTTTTGTTTTAGATTCCGTCTCTCACAGTTGAAGTGTACCTATGATAAAAATTACAGACTTCTACATGCTTTGTAAGTGGGAAAACCTGCAAAATCGGCAGTGTATCAAATACTTGTTCTCCCCACTGTAGGTTGCGAAGGTCTTGAGACAGCTCTTTGCTTTTACCCATCATGAGATGTGTCTTGTGTGACACCTTGGCAATGAGACCTTTTTGTAGGCCATCAGTTGGGACTGAACCAGCTGATATTAATTTGCACTGACAGGGGGCTGG